>JAAGEH010000076.1:13716333-13907751 GCA_011751065.1 Lasiurus cinereus
GGGGGGGCGGGAGAGGGGAGGGAGGGAGAGAGAAAGGTAGAAGAAGTGAGCTGTGGAAGAAGTTAGTTAACTGGGCTGTTTGAGCCCAGGAAACAAGTTACAGAGGCAAAAGAAGGGTGCTAGGAGCTTGGGGGGTGGGGGGCGGGTGTAGAGAATGCACCTGGGATAAGAGAGAAGGAAAGGCTTGGGTGTGCCAGAAGGAGAGAGTGCACTCTGGGGAAAGAAGTGTGTGGAAAGATGTGGGCTTGAGAGAGAGGGAGGGAAGGAGGGAGGGAGGGAGGGAGGGAGGGAGGGAGAGAAAGAGAGAGAATGAGAATCTAGAGAGATTCTAATTTAGACAGTTTAGTCAATAGATCCTATTATTATCTTAAATTATTGATTGGGTAAATCATAAGTAACATAAGATTGAGGTTATCTCCAAATTCTTACTCTTACAAATAATGCTCCAATAAATATTCTTGTCTATATTTCTTGGCACTCTTGTGGTAATGTTTCTAACTAGGATAAAATCCTAGAAGTGAAATGCTAGGTCAAAAGGAAAAGGTTGTGCATTTTTAGATTTAATTGCCAAATTGCCTCCAAAGGGCACATGTATTTGTGAACCCAATTGACTCCAAATAGAAATTCAACTCCCATAAAAAGCACATGAGAATGTTTATTTTCCCTACAGCTTTAGTAGAAATGGGTATCAATCCTTGCTCAATAATAGGTAAAAAAATGAAACATTTTTATTTCTTTTTTTATTGTTATAAATCCTCACCCAAGGATATTTTTCCATTGATTCTCAGAGAGAGTGGAGGGGGGGAGAGACAGAGGGAAACATCGATGTGGATGTGTCTTATCCATTGGTTGCCTCCCGCATGCACACCCTTTGACCAGAATCAAACCTCGGAGCCTTCAGTCCACAGGCCGACATCCTATCCAGTGAGCTAAACTGGCTAGGGCCATTTCTTTATCTGATTATTAGTAATGTTGATCACCTAGTCTTTTTATATATTTACTAGAGGCCTGGTGCACGAAATTCGTGCAGAGATGGGTGTGTGTGTGTGTGTGTGTGTGTGTCCCTCAGCCCAGCCAGTACCCTCTCCAATCTGGGACTGCTTGAAGGATGTCCAACTCACAATCCAGAACTGCTGGATCCCAACTGCTTGGCCTGCCTGCCTGCTTAATTGCCCCTAACTGCTTCTGCCTGCCAGCCTGATCACCCCCTAACCACTCCCCTGGCAGCATGATTGAAGCCTAATGCTCCCCTGCCAGCCAGATTGCCCCTAACTGCCCTCCCCTGCTGGCCTGATCCGCTCCAACTGCCCTCCCTGCAGGCCTGGTCGCTCCCAACTGCCCTCTCCTGCTGGCCTGATTGCCTACAACTACCCTCCCCTGCCAAATCTCATGGTGGCCATCTTGTGTCCACATGGGGGCAGCCATCTTGTGTTGGTGTGACAGTCAATTTGCATATTGCCTCTTTATTATACAGGATTGCCACTTTTATTTCTTCTTATTCTGCCATATATATCGCTCATACCCTTTGGTAATGTCATTGAATTATTCAAGTTCCTTTTGACTTCAGAAGACTTCTTTGCATATTAAGATATATTTATTATTATGCATTACAAGCCTTTGATCAGTTTATTTTATGACTTTGTTCATGGCAGTTTTATCACACTTAAATTTGTAATTTTGTATTGCTGAATATGAATTTAGATGATTTTACAATGTATTCCATTATGTTGATATGATAGTCTACATAGTATTATTTACTTTAAATGAATATTTATTTATAAATTTATAAGAAAAGTTGCAATCCTGTAAGACTTTATGGGTACTGTTTGGGTTTCTACAATTAGAAATGTGAGGCTCCTAAGCCTACTCTGTAGAAAAAACTATCAGTTTTTCACTTAACTGGAGAACTGGCAAGTTATGTGGAAAACTTGAAAATATTAATCATAGGCAGAATGTTTCCAAAGGCGCACAAAATTCCATCCAGCACCTGCCCAAGCTTTTTGATTCCCTGGAGTTAGAGCTTTCACCATTACTCTAAGATCAAGGAAGGCAGTCATTTCCCTGAACAGTGAATATTAACAGGTTAGAGATAATATTTAACATTTATGGGCTATTATGGTAGGCTTGAACTAGAGTTTTGTTTGTTTTTTAACAAATTATTAAGATGTGTGCCAAGGATTTCTGACTTTATTCTCATACAAAAGCAAGCATTTTTCTCTGGAGGTCACCAAGATTGTAAGTTCTTTTTTTCCTTAATTCACTTTGACATAACTGGGAAAACAAACTCATACTATAAACAGTACAATAATACTGTTAAAGGCTGACTGAACCTATGAACCAAATTCAGTTTACATTTAGATCAATCCTTTATTTACTTTTTTCAACTCAAGATCCCCCAGTACTTAATCCTCACTTTAAATAGCTAATAGGCTTATTTTGTTTAATTTTATAGGATTTCTCAGTTTAAAAAAGTGACTCATTATCATCCAGAACAGCGGTTCTCAACCTGTGGGTCGCGACCCCTTTGGGGGTCGAACAACACTTTCACAGGGGTCGCCTAAGACCGTTGGAAAACACAGATACGATTCATAACAGTTGCAAAATTACAGTTATGAAGTAGCAACAAAAATAATTTTATGGTTGGGGGCCACCACAACATGAGGAACTGTATTAAAGGGTCGGCGGCATTAGAAAGGTTGAGAACCACTGATCTAGAAAATGAGGTTAGTTCTGCCAAAATATGAGTTTCTAACAGAGTTCTTTACATTTAATGTTTTGAATTTAGAAAAATATTGCAGATGACTTCATTTATAAAGACCAGACTCAATTTTCATGTTGTAAATTTATTGACTGAAGGTAAATGGATTTATGTAAGTGTTCTTCAACAACTGCTTTATATATATATAATCATTATTGACCTTTATGGATTACTACCTTAAGGCTTCTTTTTTAGTTAACAAATGATTGATTTTTTTCCATTCTAATTTAAAAGGTATTGACAATTTATTTCCTTACAGACTAGAAAATTTGGGACAGAATAAACTAATATGAATGAAAATACGGAGTATTCTGCCTGGTTGGTGTGGCTCAGTGGTTGAGCATCAGCCCAGGAACTAAAAGATCACCAGTTTGATCCCCAGTGGGGACCATGCAGGAGGCAGCCAACCAATGACTTCCTGTCTCATTGATGTTTTTCTCTCTCTGTCCCTCTCCCTTCCTCTCTCTCTAAAAATCAATTAAAATATATTTTATTTTATTTTTTTAAATATATCTTATTGATTTTTCACAGAGAAGAAGGAAAAGGGTTAGAAAGCCAGAAACATCGATGAGAGAGACATCGATCAGCCACCTCCTGCACGCCCCCTACTGGGGATATGCCCCCAACCAATGTAAATGCCCTTGACAGGAATCGAACCTGGGATCTTTCAGTCCCCAGGCGGACGCTCTATCCACTGAGCCAAACCAGTTTTGGCTAAAATATTTTATTTTATTTATTATTCATTATTTATTTATTTATTTATTTATTTATTTATAATATATTTTATTGATTTTTCACAGAGGAGGCAAAGGGACAGAAAGCCAGAAACATCGATGAGAAAGAGACATTGATCAGCCGCCTCTTGCACGCCCCGTACTGGGGATGTGCCTGCAACCAATGTACATGCCCTTGACAGGAATCGAACCTGGGACCCTTCAGTCCCCAAGCCGACGCTCTATCCTCTGAGCCAAACCAGTCTCGGCTAAAATATATTTTAAATAAATAACTTCTTAAAAATAAAAATACTGAGTATTCAAATTGTAAATCTAATAGCTTATCTTTTAATGTCAGTCCCTTTATTTCTTTACTCAAATATAATGCTTCTTAAATTATGGTCCCTGGACCAGAAGCATTGGCAAGATCTGGCAATTGGTCAGAAATGCAAATTATGTGGCCCCATCCCATTCCTACAAAATCAGGCAATGAACACAAAGGTTTGAAAATCACTGCTCTAACATACAATATGAATGAATATTAGACTTCAAAAATTTTTTGTATCTTAGGAAAGCAAAAATTGCTCAGCTAATCCACATAAAGGATCTAAGTCTATACCAAATCAAAAGATAAATTTTCACTGTTCTGGCCCTGGCTGGTGGTTCTCAGTGGTTAGAGCAGCGGTTTTCAAACTTCCTATTGCCACGACCCTTTAATACAGTTCCTCATGTTGTGGTGACCTCCAACCATAAAATTATTTTCATTGCTACTTCGTAATTGTAATTTTGCTACTGTAATGAATCGTAATGTAAATATCTGTTCTTTCCAATGGTCTTAGGTGACCTCTGTGAAAGGGTCGTTTTACTCCCAAAGGGGTCGTGACCCACAGGTTGAGAACCGCTGGGTAGAGTATCAGCCGGCATACTGAATTGTTGAGGGTTCAATTCCCCATCAAGGGCACATACCTGGGTTGCAGATTCACTACCACCCTCTTTGGGGTGCGTGCAGGAGGCAACCAATCCATGCGTTTCTCTTACATCAAGTTTCTCTCTCTCCCTCCCTCCCTTCTTCCAACACTCTGAAAATGCAATGGGGAAAAAATATTCTCAGGTGAGGATTAACAAAAAATAATGTTTTTCACTATTCTGAAAAACATACTTTTAATTTCCTCTAGTTTTAGTATATTCCTGTAATGTCAGTAGAAAGGAAATGGAAGATGACTTCTGGCAAAGAATTATGACAAGACGAGGAAAAAGAACTCTACCCATCAAAATTTTGCTTCAGAAAAATACCTTACAAATTATTTTAATAGGCAAATTAAAAGTAAACCAAGGGATTATGGTAGATCACAAACTATAATATTAACAAAGGGCTGTGATATTGTTCTTGTATATAACAAATCCACTATTTAAAAAGAGAAATAGAGCCTGAGGAGTGTGTGTTGGCGGTGGGGGAGTGGGGCTAAAAAAAAAAGAGAGAGAGAAAAATAAAAGAAGACCTTTCAATTAATCCACAAAAAAAAAGTCATTGATGTCTAATTTATCCTCATTTTTTCATAAACAACCAGAGCATATATTTATACAAGGACTTCTTTACCGCTAAAAAACTTAATAAGATTATTTTCCTCTTTCTTTGGATTGGAAAAAAATACACTGTTGCAAAAATGAATACACAAACTTCATATTTTTCTTTCTCAGATTTTTTTCCCACACATATCTTCTTTCAGTATTACGATTTTACACTTTTCTCAGGTAAGAGACAATTTGAAGAACAGAAAGTTAACTGGAACATGTTTGGAATTAGAAAACTTAGTTTTAAGTTCCAGGTCTGTCATTTAATTTTCTGTGATCTTAGACAAGCATTGAAACTGTAAAATGGAGCCCTAGCCAGTTTGGCTCAATGGACAGAGCATTGGTCTATGGACTGAAGGGTCCCAGATTCAATTCTGGTCAAGGGCACATGCCTGGGTTTCAGGCTCAATCCCCAGTGGGGTACAAGCAGGAGGCAGCCGATCAATGATTCTCTCTCATCATTGATGTTTCTATCTCTCTAACCCTCTCTCTTCTTCTCTAAAATCAATAAAAATATATTTTTTTAAAAAAGAAACTGTAAAATGGGAATAATAACGATCCCATAACTGGAAAGTATGAAATGTATGAAGATTTTTACGTTATAGAATGCATTTTTCAGACAATAAATAAAACATAAATTTATTTAACAACACATTATCAATAACAGAGTCAAAATTAAACAAACCAGGCCCTGATGTTCTAGACAGTGGTGCCCTAATACACTTAAACGGTACCACTGAGAACATTAAGACTCGCTAAAAGTAAACCATGAACACATGTAAATTATCAATAAAAATCCTATGTCAATAGTACCTCCTCTATAGCACCTTTTATTTCAAAGGGATATTTTATCTCACTAAGGTATAAATGGCAGAAAAATCCTATATAATAAAAGGGTAATGTACAAATCAACCGAACAGCAGGGGGCAGGGCGGGCAAGCAGGCAGCCCCAGCCCAGCCAAGGACCATGCTAGTGAGCAGGAGGGAGGAGGGAGAGGAAGGGCGATAGTGGGGATGGTGGTGGAGGGGCAAAGGGGGGGGGTGCCTGTGCCAGCCAGTGCCAGCAGGCGCCAGTTTGATCGGCCTGCCTGGTCGCCTCCCACAAAGGGAGGCCAGACTGTGGCCCAGGCCCACTCCCTGAGCCGTCAGTAAGACATCCCCTGAGGCTCCCAGACTGTGAGAGGACACAGGCCAGGCTGAGGGACCCTCCGTTTGCCCTCAGGGCACAAATTTTCACGCACTGGGCCTCTAGTAATACCATAAAAGCCCCACAAAACCTGAATGTGAATGAAAAGGATATAAATAATATGGTACTACATTAACAACAGTGAGCTCACTAAGTGCCACACACTGTTCTTTTGTTGTTGAATCCTCACTTGAGCACATTTTTTCCATTGATTTTTTTTTTTAATCCTCACCCAAGGGCATATTTTTTCCATTTGATTTTTTTTTTTAAGAGAGTGGAAAGGAGAGAGAGAGGGAGGGAGGGAGACATAGATTGATGTGAGAGAGAGAGACACTGATGAGCTGCCTCCCATACTTGCCTCAATCTAGGCCAAGGATTGAACCTGCAACCCAGGTAACATGCCTTTGACTGGGAATCGAACCCTAGACCCTTTGGTGTGTGGGGCAAAGCTCTAACCATCAAGAAACACCAGCCAGGGCTGTTATGTTCATTTTAAAGATTTTTAAAGTTATTCTTGATTTTTAGAGAGAGAGAGAGAGAGAGAAAGAGAAACATCAATGTGATCAGCTGCCTTCTGCATGCCCCTGACCAGGGATCCAGCCTGCAACCCAGACATACGCCCTGACCGGGAATCGAGCCAGCAACCTTTTGGTGCACAGGATGACACCCAACCAATTGAGCCATACTGGCCAGGGCATCACACACTGTTCTTGAAGCTGGGGACACAGGAATGAACAAAGGAGATTGTATACCCGGCTTCAAGCAGCTCACACAGGGGAGGCGGATAAACAAAATCCCCAAGTAAACCGTACGCTAGAAATAAGGGTAAGAGCTATGCACAAGTAAAGCCGAGTAAGGGTACAGAGTGCTAGATGACAGGAAAGGGATCGGAGTCAAGGAAGGCAAGGCCTCACTGATGAGGTAGCCCGAAGGAAGTGAAGTTAGCCATCTGAGAGGAGGGGGAGAATGACCCCGGGCTCGGAGGCAGGGCTGAAGAAGCAGTGAGTGGGGGAGAAGGTGCTAAGAGATTAAAAGACAAAAGATGGGGATGGAGAGGGAGAGGTTAAGACCTCAGGACAAGATTTTATTCTGAAATGAGATGCCTTTGGAAAGTTTGGGTCAAATGAATCACATATGACTGTTTTTTTCAGTTGTCACTTATGGAATCTTTTGTTCAAAGGATCCACAGAAGATTAATAGGTAACACAGATAAGGTACTTAGAAACCTGACTATGCTGTTCCCACTTTCCCTCTCCCTCCTCTCAAGTTTACAAATGAGGACAGTCTGTAGGATCCAGATGTTCATGTCCTGCATCCAAACAACTTCATAATCCAGGCCCATCCTAACTTTTCAAAAAGCTGTTCATAGGAAATAGCAAAAAGAGAATAAAAGCTGCTGACCCATAGGAGAGGAACAAATGTGCTGCCACAAAAATCAGTCTCCGTAACACCTCTTTATCAACCCGGTACCAAGGGACAAGGTCAAATTCTCCCCCCTCTGCCCCCACCCCCGGCCCGCCCCGGCTCCACACACACCTCTGAGGCTACATACTACATGGTGATAGCTTGTATTCCCTTTCAGGGCTTCCTTACATATTCATTTTAACTTGATTTCACTTAATTAAACATGTTCGAGCAATACAATGTGATCTACCTCTATTGACGTTCTCTGAGGATGTAGCCTCCCTGTCAATTTATATTTTAAGAAAATTCTTCCTCCCTAGTGTTATCTCATCTATCAGTTTTCACTATTCTAAGCCTATGCATCCTGCAAAGTCTACTTTGTGAAGCCATCTCCCCCACATTTTGACCTTCAGTTGGAATTTCAAACCAGTTGGAATATGAAGGGAACTTCCAGGCCATGCAGTGCTCTAGGTCACTGCTCATTCCATGGACTAACCTTGTGGGGAAGCACAGGACTTGGTGGGAAAGTCTGTAAGGAGAAAGGTTGGGGGGCTTCTGAGAGGGACCTTGCTGAAGGCAGCAGCCCCTGGCTTGACTTTTCCAAACAAGTCTGAACCCCCCGGTGTTTTGCTGGTATCTCTTAAGTTTAGTCTTTGAGACTGGGTCTTGTAGAAACGTGTGCTTTCTCAAGGATACTTATCCTGCTGATTATATCTGGACATTAATTTTAGTTCAAGCTGTTGTTACAAAAAACGCCTAAGGAGGCAGGCAATCAGGGCTGTTTTGGTGCCTCCTGCCAAACAGCCCCTTAGCCTCTCTTTCACAGAAATGTGTGTCATAGTAATCTATTCATCCATTGCTCAGGGTGTGCTAGTCAGTTCTGACAAACCCTCCACAGATGTGGCTGGTAGTCTTCTGGTCTTTATGACTACTTTTAGTCACAAGCACCCACTGGCCCACAAGGCAGTTCAAACCCTTTCAGACATACAGTAATTGTGAGAAAATTCTTCTTACGAACCCAGCATCTGTTTCCTGGTATCTTCCACCAGTGGTTCTGCCCTCTGGTTGAAATAAAGGTAAGTTTGATTCCCTGGCTCTCATGTACCCCGCCTAGCTCATGTTTCCTCCCATCTGGCTCTGTCTCTAAATATTCGAATTTCTCAACCATCTCACAGGTCCTCTGTGGAAATCACCTTCAATCTGTAATGATTAGCTAATGTCACGGGCACATTCAATGTCTCTGTACATAGCTAGTGAGGTCTCTGTGTCCCATGCCGCAGATTACACCTGTTCCTGCTTCTCTTCTTTGATCTAGCTTAGGACTTCTATACTCAGCCTTGCATTCATCATCATGCACTTTGTCATGAATGTTCACTGAGCACTGTCAGGAACCATACTAGGCACTAAAAAAATAAAAGTAAATAAAATGTGCTCAGCCTATAGAAGAGTAAGAGCAAGAAAGGTAGAATAATAAATAGGTGAGGAAGTTGGAGAGGCTTCAACGGAAGCAGTGCTATCTGAACCAGTGATGCACTATACAACACCAATGCCTCACACAGCATTGCATCCCCAGCACCAAATGGAACGATGCTTGGCGCTCAGTTGAAGTTCAGAAAATATGTGAATGTGGTAAAACGGAGAAACCTGCTCAGCCCCCTCAGCCTCTTCTGGAGGTGAGGTAGGGTGATCAGTGAATCCACAGTCTGACAAAGGCAGTTGCAGAGACTGACAATATACCTGGCTACGTACAATATTGCTCAGGTGGTTGTCCTCGGACATCTGTGCATTCTGGAAGTAGGACAAGGGTGCAGGCAACTCTGTCATTGGAGCAACTGTACAGAAATACCTTTTCACAGAAAACAAAGCCTCTTGGGGTTCTGAAAAGGGAGAAAGAAAGCAATCCTTTGTACATTACAATTACACTTTTATTTTTAAACATTTTCCTAAATTACATTAGGTGAAACCAACCTTTCTTTCATGTGTCCTCCTCCAGGCTGAGCTTCCTAAGGACCTCACAGGCTGCTGTCACTTGCAGACTCCTGGATTAGGTCTGAAATAGGATTTTATCAGGTTACCCAGAGTTGGTCAAATCCTAGTAAATCCATTCATACCAATCAAGTACTTAAAAGATCAATCTATAAGCCATACATTTATTCATTTGCCCTGACCTTCAAGTGATAAACATTTTTAATGATTTTTTAAAATATATTTTATTAATTTTTTACAGAGAGGAAGGGAGAGGGATAGAGAGCTAGAAACATCGATGAGAGAGAGACATCTATCAGCCACCTCCTGCACAACCCCCACTGGGGATGTGCCCGCAACCAAGGTACATGCCCTTGACTGGAATCGAACCCAGGACCTTTCAGTCTGCAGGCCAGCGCTCTATCCACTGAGCCCAACCGGTTTTGGCTGATAAACATTTTTTTAAAAAAATTTTTTGTTAATCCTCACCTGAGGATATTTTCCCCATTGCTTTTTTAGAGAGAGTAAAAAGTAGGTAGGTAGGTAGGTAGGGGCAGAAGGTGAGAGGGAGAGAGAAGGAGAGAAAGAGAGAAAAACATTGATTTGAGAAAGACACATCAACTGGTTGCCTCTGGCACACGCTTTGACCGGGGAGCCAGGATGGAACCTGCAACCCAAGTACATGCCCTTGACTGGGAATCGAACCCAAGACCCTTCAATACTCAGGCCCAACGTTTAGCAACTCTAGCCAGGGCTCAACTGACAAACCTTTATCAGCTCAAGGTACCTCTTTGGTAATGAATAGGTCTATTTGAGAAAAAAGTATTTTTCAATCACAAAGATAACCAATGATTTCAGATTTAGAACAAAGGGAACTGAATAGTCTTAAAGAATGTTCTCATAATTTCTTTTTTTCTTTCTCCCCCCACTCCCTTTTTTTTTTTTGAGAGACCGGAAGGGAGAGAGAGAAACATTAATGTGAGAAGGAAATAGTGATCAACTGCCTCCTGCACACCCACTAATCAGGAATCAAGCCAGCAACCCAGGAATGGAACCAACAACCTTTAGGTAAATGTAAGAACATCCAACCAACTGAGCCATACTAGCCAGGGTTGTTTAGTGATTTTAATTTTGCCCAGGGCAGGGTAAATAGGTAACATCCATTTATTTATCCTCACCAGAGGATCTTTTTCAATTGATTTTGTTTAAAGAGAGTGGAAGGGAGGGGAAGAGATGGACAGAAACATTGATGTGAAATACACATCAATTGGTTGCCCCCCACAGGCATCTTGACCACAGCCAGAGATCAAGCCTGCAACTAAGGTACGTGACGTGCCCTTGACCAGAATCAATCCTGGGGCCCTTAATGGGGGGATGAGGACAAATATGTAATACCTTAACCAATAAAGAAATTAAAACACACACACACAAAAAAAAAAACAACCCTGGGGCCCTTCAGTCTGTGGGTCGATGCTCACTGGCCAAACCAAATAGGGTAACATACATTTTTTATGCCTGGCAGGGATGGCTCAGTGCTTGAGCATGGACCAATGAACTAAGAGGTCACTGGTTCGATTTCCATCAGGGTATATGCCTGGGTTATGGGCTTGGGGCATACAGGAGGCAGCTAATCAATGTTTTTCTCTACATATCTCTCTCCCTAAAATTAATGAAATCATACTTTTTAAAAAACACATACATGTTTTTAAAAAGCAGAAGGGGCCCAAGTTCAGTGACTTGGTTAGAAATCATAATTGGTCAGACCAGGACAAAAATAAAAGACCTCTGACTCCCAGCCTCAGGTCTCGCTTTTGTATCCAAGTACAGCTCTCTTTACATGTATCACTCAGTCCCAGAGTTTCCTCTTCTGAGGGACACATTCCTATTTGCCTGTCTACTTTAATCTCCATCAGCCAATTCTTTATTTTAAATTTCTTCTTCATAGAAAGTCTTCAGAAATGTAAAAGGGAAAAAATCTCTTTGCAAAGCTAAGCAGAACTCTAATTCATATACAGTATCTAATAACATTACCATGTACATATTTACATGAAAGCAATTTTGTCAACATCAACATCTGGTTTCATTTTCACTTTTCAGGATCCCCTACTCCCTAAATTCTCCACTATTTTAAAGTAACTTTTTTTTCTAATAAAGGTATCAAGTTCAAATTATCCCGTAGTTGCCTATATTTGGCTCACTCAAATCATGACCAAATTTTTTTGGTGTTGTTAATTCTCACCTATTGTTAATTTTTCCACTGAATTTTAGAGAGAGTGGGGGAGGGGGGTAGAAATATCGATGTGAGAGACACATCCATTGGTTGCCTCCCGAACATGCTCTGACCAAGGCGGGGATCAAAACTGCAATCCAGATATACGCCCTTGCGGGAATCAAACTTGAGACCCTTCAGGGAGTGGGTGCTCTAACCATTGGTCACACTGACCAGAGCATGACGAACTTTTAATGAAGGTATCCTTTCCCTTCTATTCTACATGCTTCCATGTATCCATGCCTATCTTTCTCCTCCCCTCCCATTTTGGCCCACAGTTAGCTGGTCTGGGATCAGGGGATTGCAAATTAATGTTAATTTAGTAAGACATAATTAATGTAAATTTAAAATAAATAAAAATAGATATAATGGTTACTTTAAGGAGGGTTATTCACTGGAAGGAGATACATAGGAAACTTTGGAGGAGACTGCTAAGTTTTGTTTCTTGAACTGAGTGCTAGTTACACAGAGGTTTCGGTCTGTGAAATGCACTAAACTGTACACATTATGATCTGTAAGCACATTTCTGTATACTCCAATTAAAAATTTAAATGACCCTAGCTCGCATGGCTCAGTGTTTAGAGCATCAGCCTGTGCATGGGAGGGTCATGGGTTTAAATCCCAGTCAAGGGTGCATATCTGGTTGTGGTCTGGGGGCGTATGCAGGAGGCAATCAGTTGATGTGTCTCTCTCACATCAATGTTTCCCTCTCTCTCCCTCCCCCTACCTTCCCTTCCATTTTCTCTGAAAAAATAAAATGGGAAAAAAAATTTTAATTGATTTCTGTGGGAATAAACCTATATCTAGGGTTATTCATACTATTGGCCCTATCTTTTAAAATGGGTAAAATTAAGAATTAGCAATAGTATGCTAGGTTACTCAAAAGAGAGGTCGATTCTAATAGAACAGTTATATTTTCTAAGTACTCAAAGTAAATGTTCTGAACTATGCTTCTAGATTTTTAAAAGTTGACTTATCTCATTAAAATTTTAACATGAATGTATTAATGATCAGCAAACAGAGCATATATTATTCCCTTCTTTTCCACAATATATTTAGTACAGCACCTATCACCTTAGCTAACCCAGAAATGCCAGAGGATGGCAAAGAGAAAAAGTTGCAATTGATTACCTCCACTGACTATTCTGAAGACTAGACCAAATCACTGAAAGTATAGCCCTATTATAGAAAAATCCTTAAAAATCTGTCATTATTATTCTCATGTGATCCTTCAGAAATAAGTCAAGTAAATAGACAGTGTTAGCCAAATTAAAGGGCAAGAAAGAGCAATGTGCAAAAGTAAATAAAGTGTATTATATTTAGAGGTAAAAATGAGAAGAAAAGCCAGGTGGCGTGGCTCAATGGTTGAGCATTGACCTATGAACTAAGAAGTGATTCAATTCCCGGTCAGGGTACATGCCTGGGTCATGGGCTCGATTCCCAGTGTGGGGTATGCAGAAGGCAGCTGATCAATGATTCTGTCTTATCTTTGATGTTTCCCTCTCTTCCTCTCTGAAATCAATTAAAGAAATAAACTATATCTATATCTATATATATAAAAGGTTAAGTGGCCAACTGGCCGACCGGTTGGTAGCTATAATGCACACTGACCACAAGGGGGCAGACGCTCAACACAGGAGCTGCTGAGTGACAGCAACTTTTCAGAGTGCCCTCTCGCACTCTGAAATCCCTTGGGGAATGTTGGACTGCCAGTTTCAGCCCAATCCACACAGATCAGGCCGAGGGACCCCACCTGCCAGAGGGATCCCCCTTATTCCACAGACACCCTTCAAGCCTAGGTCCCATCCCAGGGGAGCAACAGAGGGAGGTTGGCTCCAGGGCGTGTCCAGCCCATCTTGCTCAGACCCACCCTGCCAGCCACCTTCTAATTAATTTCCTTTCAATGTGCACGAATCCATGCACTAGACCTCAAATAAACAAACAAACAAACAAACAAACAAACAAATAAATAAATAAATACATATTTAAAAAGAGAGAGCAAGAAGTGATCCATTCACTAAATATCAATTTACTGGCTATCTACTTATATCAAAACTCAAAGACAGACACTGAGATTTAATTATATATGTTCATTTTACCCATTCCACATAGGAAAACAGTGTGGCACACATAAGTTCAATCTCTGGTTGGGGCATGTATGGGAGGCAACAGATCAATGTTTCTCTCTCACATTGATTTCTTTCTTTCAATCTCTCTCTCACTCTTTTCCTCTCTTTAAAGTCAATAAACATATCCTCAGGTGAAAACTATAAAAAAAAAAAAAAAAAAAAAAAGATAAGCTATAATGAGAATACAGTCATTTTATTTTTTATTGTATTTTTATTTGTTTGTTTTTAGAAAGAGGGGAAGGGAGAGGCAAAGATACATAAAAACATCAATCAGCTGTCTCCTTCATGCCCCCTGCCAGGGATCAAACTTAAACCTGAAATCAAACTGATGATCTCCTGGTTCATGGATCAACACTCAACCACTGAACCACACTAGCTGGGCGAAAATATGGTCGTTTGAAGAAGTTTCCATTATTAGCCTTATGCTTATAGGATCTGTTCAGCTATTAGAAGAAACCATACAAACTGATTGTCATACTGGAGCTTTCTCAGACAAATCTTGCAAAAATCAACAATACAGTAATCACTTTAGCATATCCAATACTATTTTCAAAGGCACATCCATCACATTCACATGTAAAAAACTAAGGCTCAGGAAAGGTAAAAGAATTTGCCAGTGCATGATTATGGAGTAAATAACTCCAGTTCCAGACCCAAGTCTTCTGATGCCCAGTCCAGGTCTTTTCCAGTTCACCCAGAGAAAGCACAGGTTCCACTAATGCTTTGAAGATCAAAACAATACATATAAGGCAACCCTCCCCAGAAGAGCTGCTCTGTGCATGGAGCTCAATATGAAGGAGAGACAGGCCACAGGGTGAAGCTAGGTCTTCAGTCAGCCTGGTGAACAAACGAACATTGTTGGAACAAAGAAAGGAGCAGGCAAAGGCAGATTTGATTCTGGTCCAGTAACAGCTGGAAACAATTGATGACTCCATGGAGAAGGCCAATGACCCCACTGTTAAAGCAGCGTGGCAGATGACACTAGTGGCCTTTATAACATTCTTAGCAGTGCCCTGAGAACAAGAAAAGATAGTTGTTGGGAATGAGAACATTTCAGGTGACCTGGATTGCAGAGGGAGTGAGAGTAGGGACAGAAGTGGATTTTGGTGTTTTCTCTCTCTGGCCAACTGCTAAAGATTTTTCTGAGACTGATCGAGCATACTTGAATTCACTGCCATCCATTTCCTTTTCCTCAAGACACTTGTTCAATCAGATAAAGGAAAAAGAAATCCTTTTCTGACGGGCAACTATAATTTCTATATACAAAGAGACTAAAAACAAGAAGATACAAATAATATAGAAACTTAGATGTGCTGAACAGAAAAACTTATCCAGAAAATTTTCTATCAGCACCTGAAAAGATATCACAGGAGCAATGTTTAGAACTGAAAATAAGTTTATAAAAAATCCCATTTAAGAAAGCGTCAACAGAAAAGTGCATTCTTTCACTACATCCTAGTAACAACTAAACTTCAAAGTCTTATAGCATGTTTACTTAATTACTGATACCATTTTCTTTCTTTACTCTCAGATAAATGTAAACAAAATTTGACTTCACAGAAACAAATATCTTCATGGAGACATTGTATCATGATCTCAAAAGCAAAAGGGCTTGTGGCTTGTTTTAATTATTCTAGCCACTTGATTAGTTTCTCCTTCACTTAGAAAATGACCAAAACGATTTTTTTTAGAAGTGTCTTTGTATTGTAATGCTAAGAAGTTTTCAAATGTCAATAAGCATATGATTTATTCTTTTTCCACACAATTATTTAATCAGCCTTAATGTTAATTTGTTTTAATATTTTTAATAGAGAGAGAAAGAGAAATTTGGGTGAGAGAGAAACATGAATCAGCTGCCTTCTGGCACACCTAGTACTGGGGTATGAGCCCACAACAGGGCATGTGCCCGCTCTAACTGTGAATAAAACTGGCAACCTCTGGGTTCAAGGGACGATGTTCAACCAACTGCACAACACTGGCCAGAGCTTAATTTTACTTTGACAGCTTCTTCCTCAACAGGCAGCTCAAATTCTGATTATATGGATGGGTATGGAGACGCTCTGTTTTTTAAAAGCACACATCCAACAATAAATGCAACCAATCTCCAAAATTTATAAAAATAATTTGAAATTAATTTAAAGTTTTAGAAATACATCCTGAAAAGACTCCTCTGAATTTTAAGAGCAAATAATTTCCCCATCCCTACAACAGGCTTTGTCTAAGTGGGAGACTCTAAAAAGAGCAAGGATAGTGATATAGCCTATTTGGTGATTTTTTTTCCTCCTTCCATCCCACTCCACTTCTGTGAACCATCTGTGGTAGATTAGACTATTATTTAGCAAATATTCACTCCAGCATCCCCAAGAGAAAAATATACTTCCCTTCTCCAGTAATGTTAGGCTTGCCTCTTTGTCCTGCTTTGGCCTCAAGGTGGGTATGGTATACTACCCACCCATGTCTTTGGGCACAGTCATAATGATACTGTTATAAATTAGTTATTAATTAACAAGGAAGGAGCAAAGGAAAAGCCAAATAGACATATGCCTAGTAAAGTCTGGATGAAATAGGGAAGGAATAGGTCATTGGCCTGAGTAAGCATGGCGGCTGCAAGTGTGGGAAGATTTCGGATATTTCAACTCCTAAAAAGAGATTTACTCTCCTTTGTGCGCTGGGCTCCTGGCTACCTTGCGTTTGTTCACATGGCTCACAGCCATGTGGACACACAATCCTATCTAATAAAGAGGGAATATGCTAATTGACCCTCATGCCATCACAAAGATAGCGTCACCAGCAGCCAATAAGGATGGACTATGCTAATTGACTGTCCCATCCTCAAAGATGGCAGCATCACAGCCAATAAGGAGGGAATATGGTAACTGACTACCTCACTGCCATGCCCTCAAAGATGGTGGTGCCCACAGTCAATGAGGGAATATGCTAATGGACTGCCATGCCCTCAAAGATGGCAGTGTCCACAGCCACAAGATGGCAGTGCCCAGTCCTCGCAGCCCCCCAGCTACCCAAAGCCGGCCTGAGGAATAGGCAAGTCTCGATGGTAATTGCCCAGCCTCCCAGGGCCACCCAAGGCTCAGGTAACTAAGGCCAGCCAAGGCTTGTGCTGCTGGCAGCAGCAGAGGTGTGATGAGGGCTTTGCCTTCCCCTGATTGCCTCCCACCCATGAGGGCTCCCGGACTGTGAGAGGGGGGCAGACTGGGCTGAGGGACTCCCGCTCCAGTGCATGAATTTTCAGGTCTCTAGTAGACTATAACTAGCCTGATATTACACTGGACCCAGCTCCACAAATAGAAAGACACTCTGGACACTGGACACTTGGCTTCCAGCTCTGCTGAATCCCCAACTACAACACTTTCAGGACTGGTTTAAGGGAAATGGGACTTTTGAAACCCAGGGATATAATTCCACACAAATATAGATCATTCATCCTCCCATGCTAGTCTTAGAAAATTATTTTTCTCAAGATATCATAACAACCAGACCACAAGCACCCAGTGAAGAAAGGGATCTCCCACTTCCTCTGGTGGACCATTTTCTACCCACTTTCATCAATAACAATATGACTTGCTTTGGTCAATGTGATCTTAGCAGATTGTGGCACAAGCCAACACTTGAACTGTGCTTGTGGAGTAGGTAGGCTTTGCCTAATTGTATCTCTACTGTTGCCTTGAGAAGAGCTTACCATGTGTAGCCACTGTCCCTTCAGTCTGGCCCTAGAATAAGACATGCAAAGCAAAATTGCTCTAGCTCAGTGATCGGCAAACTGTGGCTCACAAGCCACATGCAGCTCAACGAGCTGCAGTTTGTCGCTCTGTTGACTGAGTTTGCTGACCACTGTTCCAGCTGATCCACAGATCTACATCTTGAAGCAGGGCCTTGAGTGTTCTAAGGCACTGAGTTTTGAGGGAGTCTGTTATATAGTTATCATAATTGTTTTTAAATAATAATGGTTATGTGGACTTGAAACAATAAAAATTAACAAAAACTTACAAGTCCAGAGTCCTTTATCTGAAACTCTTACAACTAAATGTGTTTAGAATTCATATTATTTTTGGGGTTTTATAAAGTAATATGATGCAAGTACTATATTTTTATAATGGCCCTTGGGATCTTAGGCACACAATATCAAACACATTAATATGTAGTAAAACATATCAGTAACCTTAAATTACACAAACACATTCAGGTTAAATGTCAAATGAGTTATGAAAAGCCTTTCAGTTTTTTTCAGGGGCTTTTGAATTTCAGAATTATAGATATGGAGCTATCTTATTAATGTTTGTATAATTATAAAGAATCAGCCCTAGTCTGTTTGGCTCATGAATAGAGCATCCACCTATAGACTGACGGGTCTCGGGTTCAATTCTGGTCAGGGGTATATGCCCAGTTGCAGGCTTGATTACTGATGTTTTTCTTCCTTCTTCTCCCTTCCTCTCTGAAATCAATTAAAAAAATAATAATAATAGGAGTCTCTACCTGCCCCCCAGAAAACATTTAATTTCAATAACTCTACATAGAAGATATGATTACCCTGACATTGTCTTAAACTCACTGTGGAAATGGGGAGAATACAATTTATCTTCAATGGGGGAAAAAAGACCACTTATATCTAATTAATTTGTAAATCATTGGCTATATATTCCACAAAGCTTGCATTCTCTCTTTTGCTTTATTTAGATCAACTTAAGAAACTTAAGAAACGGTGAAAACTAAACATTATACCCTTTAATCAACACTTATTGGGTTTCTTCTACATACCCAGACACTGTGCAAGGTGCTGGGGATGCTACTGAATCCAGTAGTAACGCTTCTGTTTACTTAAAAGAGTTTACTTTCTAGAGGGAAAGACAGACAAATATCTTCTTATATTAATTACATGTTGGAATCAAAATGTTTTAGAGGTAATGGAATTATATAAAATATTACTCAAATTAATTTTACCTATTTCTTGCTAACTTTAAATTTTTATTAGAAATTTTAAAATTAACATTTGAAACTCACTTTGTTTTTATTGGACAGTGGTGCTCTAAATCTTCCGTTCTTTCTAATATTCCAGGCCTAATATTGAAAATCCCTGACAACCCCTTCCTTCTGGGGCTTCCCTCCCTTCCTCAGCTTTCGTGACACGGAACTCCAGAGGTTTTCCCCCGCCACTCCGTTCTCCTCAGCTGGCTGGTTTCTCACTCTTCCACCCCTTAAGTAAAAGTGTTCCTGAGGGTATGCCTGGGTCTCCTGTCCCTTCCTCTCCTGAGGTGTCTCATCCACTGCTTCAACATCAACTCACAAGTCTAAGTGACTCTCATATTTACAGCTCCAGGCCTGTCCAAAGGACTTCCTCATCTTCCTCTCTAGAATAGTCCTTTGCTGCTAACTTCCTTATTTGTGCCATCAACGCTCCCATTTTCCAAACTTAAAGTCTCCTTGTGGACTTATGACGGACAAGCAGTGTGAGGGGTCTCTGAAAGGCTTCCCAGTATCTATCTCCAAGAAGTCTTGCCCTATAATCTGATGCAATAGTGGAAGAGTGCTAGCCAAGGGAACCCGGAGTGGGAGGAAGAGAACTAGTGGTACCTCCAGATATGAGTGCCCTAACATACGAGATTTTTGAGATACGAGCCGTCGAGCGAGCCATTTTTGCTTTGAAATACGAGCAACATTTGAGATACGAGTAATCGGATCGGCCGGCTGCACACGACCCACCAGTTTACCGCGACTCAAGCGTCTCATAGTTTCCCACGCCTCAAGGTTACGGAACGAGTTAAACTCGTATCTCGAGGTGCCACATAAACTTTGGTAACTTTTCCGCTAGGATGATTGTGAGATCAACTCCAATCCTCAGGCTCTCCGCAAATGGAAATTCAATCCAGCAGAAAATGGTGTCCTTTCGGAAGAAAGGATGCCCAGAACTGTGGGGGCTTTCTACCCAAGAACCAAGAGTAGTGGAATGGAAAACTAGATGACAGGTGGTACTTCGACAGTCTATTTTATGTGGGGGTGGGGAGGATCCATGCACTCAATAAATAAGACTTATTTTTTCATCGTTAAAGGGTTGTTATTAAACGTGGGTGGAGGTGGGGCTTACGTTGGTTGAACTCTGCAGATGAGCTAAGGAAAACTAAATAGGTTTTGGCAGGTGACTGAAATTAGCCAAAGGCAACAGGATCCAATCTACTTTCCCGTTTTTTATCTTCCTTCATAACAGCCATTTAGTGTTCAGACTGGCTCACTGGACAGTGAGACCCCGGACACCCTATGATTACAATGTGCTCCCACTGCAACTCCAACACCTTTCCTCTGCAAAAGATAATTCAAATAACACGATTCCCTTAAGCAGATGTGATCTCTCTGCCTCAGACGTCAGCGAAGGTTTTTACCTTTACAGTGTGCTTTGCCATATCGTTACTTGCACACTATCTCCCATAGGAAACCTTGAATACGTTATTCATGTTATGCAGAGCAGACAAACGATGTTTTTGATTTCAGTGTTATTTCCCTACGAGAGGACAACAATCTGAGCGGGAAGAAAACACTGTGTCATCTAAGACACAGGGAGGCACCGGACACACATGCCTCGGGACAGTTCCGATGTAAGGCAAACAAACGCATCAGACCCCGTTTTCCGCTTGGAATGTGAGAGCTCAGGAACTTTTTTAACCTGAAAGCCACTCGCTTCCCCTGGACCAGGGCACGGTCAGCAGGAAGCGTGGAGTTTCCTCAGCCGCTCCACCGGGCCGGGCGCTGCGGCTTCCCCTTTCTCCGGCTCCACCGTCAAGACGCCAACCCCGGCCCAAGGCACCTGCGCTCCCCGCTTTCTCCGAGGAATCGGCCCATCCGGACCAGGCTCCGGAGGCACTCTCTTCCACCCGACCGCCCGCACGCCGCGCCGGAACCCGAGAAACGGGCAGCCCCTCTTTATTTGCTACACGGGGTTCCAGGGTCCCCGCCCTGCCGCGCCCCGCTCCCCATCCTCGAGGACGCCGGCTCCGCGGCCGGGACGGCGACAAAGGGCCGGCCGAGCCTGCGGCCACCCGTGTCGACACTGCTTGCGGGGCGCCTTCCTCTCGCCCGGGACTCCCCATCACGCACCTACTTCCTCCTCGCCGCCGCCTCCTACGACCGCCCGCAGCCGAGGCTCCTTCGCGAGCAGCGCCTGTTGTTTCCGATGTGAAATCTCGGCCTCAGGAGCTGCCCGGCCCAGGCCCCGCCCCAAAGGCTTCGCCGCTGTCGTCACTTCCGGTTCTGGCGTCGTTGGGGGCGGGCCCGCAGGCGGAGGGGTGGGCTCTGGAGGGGGCAGGGACAAGAGCGGAGGAAAGGGGTGGGGCTTCCGGTGGTGTGGGCGCGGATCGTGGGGGTAAGGCTTGCGCTCTCGCCGGCCTCGGACCTGGGCGAACTCGCGTCGAGTGCCCGCATGAGTCCAGGTCGTCTAGGATCCGAGAAGATCCTGAGCCGGACCGGTTTCTACCTATGCTGGGCCCACTGTTGGTTCTCCAAGTTATGGCGTCTTAAAACCTCAAGTTTCTTTCATTTCTCTGTATTACCTATTTATGGTGTTTCTCAATGTGAATCAGGTGCACCACAGTCAAGAGGATGCTAATTAAAATTGTAAATACTTGTGCCTTCTCTTTCCTCATGGAATCAAAACTGATGGGTGGGCCCTGAGGGGTCTGGCTCAGTGGGTAGAGCATTGGCCGGCAGACTGAAGGGTCCCAGATTCAATTCCAGTCACAGGCCCAAGCGGGTTCCGTCTCTGGTGGGGGAAGCAGCGATCAATGATTCCCTCGCATCATTGATATTTCTCTCTCTCCACCCCTCCCTTCCTCTCTAGAATCAATAAAAAAATACTGAGGGGAAAAAACTGATGAGTGGAGCAAACATGAGAAACCTCATTTTAAACAAATGTCTGGGATTCTTGGGATCCGCATTAAGAACCAGTCTTCCTAAATGGTAAGCTTCCAGAAAGCAGGAAATGCGTTTATTTTTGTAATCATAAAACCTACCTGGCAGATAATGAGTTGCTCAAAGGTCAGCTACCACTCTAGTAGTATGTGATGTGGCAGACTTGGGAGTGTCATTTAATTCAAACAACATGGCTTGAGAATGTTTATTCCTTTTTGTTTATAGAAATTACTAGAGGCCCAATGCCCGAAACTTGTGCAGAGCTTGGCCCTCAAAGCCCAGGCTTGGTCTGGAAGGTGGGCCTGTCCGGTCTAATTAGCATATTATGCTTTTATTATAGATCTTTTCTTAGTGGGCATTTTATATTGCCAATTTCTAATTTGGCCTTTTTGAGTCAAATGAAGAGTGAAGATAGTTAAAGATGAAAATATGAGCATTCAAATGCAAATAAACATTTCAATAATTTAGTATTTTAAAAAATCTACCCATTTATCAATAATTATAAGCTAAAAAAAAGTTAAAAGCTCAATTTAGTCCAAAGTATGAATATAACAGTTCCTGGGTTTAGAAATACATATCCGAATTCCCAGTTTTCTTCTTGACACCTGGATTCTTTCTTTGCCTATTTAGTATTCCGTCTCACATCCTCTATATCCAGTAGTATTCACAAATTGATTTCACCATCTATTACCGAGCAAACTTTATACTATTAATAGACTAAAATATGACCAGGAAAAATCTGTAAACATTTTGACATAAAACCTTTCAGCAGTTTCTGCATAGATGTGAAAACATTTATAGAAGTCATTAGAAAGAACCAGGTAAATAAGCCTCATATATATGTTAGTATACCTACCTGGCTTACATTTATTTGCATTAAAAATGTTTTTACTCCTTATGAAAAAAAAAAATGTTTAGTCCACTTTGACTCTCAGACTGCATTTCCTCACTTTGTCCACCACGTCTAGTGTTTGTGCCTGATGAATACCTGAAATAGCACTCTCCACAAAGTAATCATTAGCTTCTACTATTACATAGTTTATCAGAAAGCACTAATTCAAATTTAACAACATAAAGTTCTCTAAAGATGCCAAAACCGGTTTGGCTCAGTGGATAGAGCGTCGGCCTGCGGACTGAAAGGTCTCAGGTTCGATTCCAGTCAAGGGCATGTATCTTGGTTGCGGGCACATACCCCAGTAGGGGGTGTGCAGGAGGCGGCTGATCGATGTCTCCCATTGATATTTCTAACTCTCTATCCCTCTCCCTTCCTATCTGTAAAAAATCAATAAAATATTTTTTTTTAAAAAAAGTTCTCTAAGGAGGAAATGTTCTGGGAATGGCTAGGAATGAAGCCTATAATTAAGTTGTTCTCAGGCAACCTTTTTTGGAAGAGATTACATTCATGAACATACAGAATACGAATGTTGATTTGCCTAAAAAATATTTTCCTCTTTAAAATCTATTTAAAAGCTCTCACTGATTTGGCTCACTGGATAGAGCATCAACCTGCATACCTAAAGGTCCCAGGTTCAATTCTTCAAGGGCACATGCCTGAGTTGTGGGCTCAATCCCCAGAATCGGGCATACAGGAGGCAGTTGATCAGTGATTCTCATCACTGATGTTTCTCTCTCCCCTCTCCCTTTTTGAAATCAATAAAACTGTAATTTCAAAATCTACTCAAAAAGAAAACAAAGCTGCATTTATGTAGTCTGTTAGGATAAAATACTGGTACTGAGTAGATACCTTAAACTGCTAATGAAAGTGTAGTCCTTGGATCATTTAACATTGGCATCATCATCAACCTCAGGCCCCACCCTCATCCTACTAAGTCAGTCTGCACTTTTGTAATAAGATTCCTCCACAGGTGATGCTGTGCACATTTGATCTTAAAAAAAGTCAGCCCTGGCTGGTGTGGCTCAGTGGATTGGGTACTATCCTGTACACCAAAAGGTTGCCAGTTCAATTCCAGTCAGGGTACAAGCCCAGGCTGCACGTTTGTCCCTGGTCAGGATGCGTACAGCAGGCAACCAATTGATGTGTCTCCCTCCCTCAACCCTTCCTCTAAAAAAAAAAAATCAATAAGGCAGGGCAGCCTCAGTGGCAGAGGGACACAGCCAGACCTTGGTGGGACAGTGTTTTAACCAGGGCCCAGGCGATGTCACCGGAGCCATTTCGGCATCAGGAAAATGCGGGTGTGCCTGCGATGAGATTTCATTCTCTACAGTTAAAGGACATCCTTTCTGAACTCTGTGAATAAATTTGGAATGATACTGTGTATTTTCATCTGATGGAGAATTAGCTGCACTTTGAATAAGGATTGCTGTACTGGACTTCAGAATATTAGAATGTCACCGAACAGGAGTCAGAATCCCCATGGACTGGCCTTGACCAGATCTGGGCCGACCTTAGAGCTGGAATCCAGATACATGGAGCTTTACATATATCCTGCCACCTCCATTGAGAGCTATTTGCTTAGAAGCCTGTTATTAGGAATGACATGTTTTCTCCTCCAGTTCATCCTATAATCATGAGTTCGTTTTTAGCTTTAAAAATTAACTCACTCCAGTCTTTTGAACAGAGGTGAAATTGGCTAGTTGGTAGTATTAAGCTGTGCTGTTCAGTACAGTGGATACAAGCTACACATGGCTATATTTCAAGTCATTTAAATTATGTAATGAAAAATTTAGTTTTGCCCTAACCAGTTTGGCTCAGTGGATAAGAGTGTCGGCCTGCAGACTGAAGGGTCCCAGGTTCGATTCTGGTCAAGGGCATGTACCTTGGTTGCCAACACATCCCCAGTAGGGCGGGTGTAGGAGACAGCTGATCAATGTTTCTCTCTCAATGATGTTTCTAACTCTATCCCTCTCCCTTCCCCTCTGTTAAAAAAAAAAAAATCAATAAAATATCTATTTTTAAAACTTTAAAAAAATCAATAAAAGTACTTTTTTTAAAGTTAAAATTAACTAATCTTTCCTCCTATAAATAAACATGTATTTTAAATAATTTTATGCATATGATCAAATGAGGAAAAAGCATACTGGTTTTTTAACTGCCTAACTTTTTTATACCTGGAATGGGCAATATGGATCAAGCAAGGTTTCCAAACTGAAATTCAATTATGGGCAAATGGTAAAAATGACCCAGAAAGCTCAAGCAATTCAGTAGAAATTTTACGTGTACTCTACCAAACACTTGAATACCCCATCCCAGCAATTTATACATGTCCAATTCTTTACAAGTAAATCTGAAAACCTTAATGTTTTAAGCTTGGTGACAAAACTTGACTTAACTGACATTAAGCTATTAACGTAATGATCTTTAACCTAGTGACTGTGATCAACACTGCTCTGCTACAGAAATGTTAATCTATGATCTTGGATTCTGAGGCAAATCTCTCTGGAGTCAGTTATTCAATACATGGCATGTGTCCCTAAGGGTTTCAGATATGGACCATTTAAGATAAATATAGTGAAAGAGCAAGAGCAAAAGCAAAAGAAATTAATGCCAATGTTGACCAAATAAAACAACCTAATATGATGCCTTAGAAGTGGTAATATGGTAAGAGAAAATAGGCATAATAAAGCTCGAACAAGATGTTAGCCTGCTGAAACCGGTTTGGCTCAGTGGATAGAGCATCAGCCTGCGGACTGAAGGGTCCTGGGTTCGATTCTGGTCAAGTGCATGTACATTGGTTGCGGGTGCATCCCCAGTGGGGGGGGCGTGCAGGAGGCGGCTGATCGATGTCTCTCTCTCATCGATTTTCTGACTTTCTCTGCCTCTCTGTGAAAAATCAATATTTTTTTTAAAAAAGATGTTAGCCTGAGGGTCAATCTGAGAAAAAGCTAGTAAATGAATTTGTAAATGGCAAGAAGCATGTTTCAGAAATTTTCCTTGAGAAACCAGAATTTAAAATATAATGCTAAAAAGGAGTATCTCCATAGACATTTAGATTAATCGAAAATAAATGGTCTCTTTGACCTTTAGTTACTAGTAATACTTAAAAGAAATCAAATCAGCCCATAATTTAAAGTTTCTAGTATGCATCGCACAATTACAACATGCCACTTATTTAATAAGACTGAAAAAATGAGTCCCCAAGATCAAATATATACATTTTTAATATCTGAAATATTTACATAAGGGAACCATGCCATGGTCCAATGTTAAGAACAGTGTTTTCAAATGTCCTCTTAAGATGTAAAAAAAAAAAAAAAATCTAGTAACTCAAGCTCCATTAGGCTTCATCTTCCTATTCCCAATCTTTATCTTTAAATAAATACTTAGACATGAAATAGCTGCACCTACTTTGTATTTAGAACTGTTTAAAACTTGTTATATTTTCGATTAATTTTGCTCCCTGGTGAAGTTCTGATGTACAATAAAGAAAGCCCCATTTAACACCATCAATGTATTCTTAAACTTTGATGAGCAGAGGTAAACAAGGTGTGTGCTTGCATACACACAGAAAAAAATTAGTGGTAACTGCCTTAAATGATTTACTTTATCCTTAAAAATAAGATGTAAACTTTTATAAAATGCCATGCTGAAATTCTATTGTATTTTGTCAAACTTTCCTAGTCTGTAAAATTGCCTAATTTTATCTTTTGTTTTTAAAAAGTATTTTTCATTTATGCTTTCTTTTAATACAAAGTGGCACACCAAAATTAAACTAAGGGCCAATCAGTGTAAACAATGCATTAAATAAAGCTCTCCAGAATCTGCCTCATTTCTGAACAATGAGATTGGGAAGGCAGATGGGGAGAGGAACCACTGATTTCACACACCCGTAAAAGAGGGGCTAAAGCAGTCAGCTATTAACAGGAAAACCCCATTCTGTTCAAGTGTTTCTTGCCATAAGAGAATAACATGTTCTGGGAGACTATTAACCTAATTACCCCAGACATTTGGATTGGCACAATACCATGTTTCTTTTACAATTATATTTTTCAATTAGAAAATGTTCAAGGGAGCCCTCCAAAGCAAATTAGGGAAAATACTTTTATATATACATTCACACAAATACATTCATACAGAGATACAGTAGGAATGGATGGTCTCCTAATTTTCACACTCTAATTTTAAATTTCATGCCTTCATGAAAGCTTGCCAATTCTGATCAAGGGGGTAAGGGTAATAGATGTGGCTGGTATTCTTTCAATTGTTCATGTTGGTTTCTATACAGTACAGTTCAATATTAAGTGCAATTCTGCCAAAGAATTGGGGAGTCATTTTAATATTTACAAGGAACAAATCAGCAGAACAAGATTATATCAGATAGGCTGTGTACAGTAGCTGTGGCTTATAAAACATTACCAGTAATTTGTACCTGGTGAGTATAAAGAGAACCAAGGTAGGATTTGGATGTCTTTACAACCAAGGGAGTACACAGGGCATCAACAAATTGGAGGACAAAAAAAAAATTCACATTTTCTACATCAAAAAAAAAATTACAGATCTCACAAATGTCTTTGAAGACAAAAAATTTTTTCAAGGTCCTTTGAAGGATGGGAAAGACGATATCTGAAATGGAACTCTAAATGTACAGAGTTTTACTTCACAAGACCAATTTTCTTGGCTTCTGTTTCATATATCAATAATCTCCACATTTTGACTATAAAAACTTCTGCTTCTTCATCAAGTACCTAGGAGAGGAAAAAAAAAAAAAAAAAACAGCAACATATATAAGATAAGCAATCAGCACCTCCCAACAATGACTGTTATAAAAAGGGCTTTTACCCACTGGTAAGTGTTTACTTTCAATAAACCGACAAAGGAAATCTGTTTAGCATGAGAAATGTGGTACATGTAAATTACAAAAGTAAAAAAAAATTTCATTCAGCAAAATTTCATGGCTTACTGAACACTGAACCACAGTATTTTCTTGATGCAACTTTTATTCTAACTTTTATCTTTACAAATAGTACATTTATGCATGTTTTGAAAAACTATATCCTAAGGGAAGCAAATTTTTTTTTATAAAGAATACAGTAATTTAGGCAGAACTAGTTGTGTAACTATTTAATAACTTTAACACAGAGTATCACCTTTATCTCCCAAAACAACCTTAGCATCTTAATAGTACTTACGGAGTCCTTATGTGATACTAAATTAAGTATTAAGTGAGAATATATGTAAGGTATTTAATATAGTGTCTGAGATACAATAGACAGAGAAAGTGAAAAAACTGTCATCTTACAAAGGAACACAAGACTAGTGAATAAATTAAAGGTCCTATCTCCTTGACAAATAAACAAATTATCTTCCTATCTGCATGAGTTACCTGCATCATATACTCCTCAGTAACCCTGCCCTCATTCCACACATATAGTCAATCAGCCCTCCACACCAGAGGGGTAGTGAGGTGAAATGGAATATTATGTTTCCTTCTACAGGAAGCAGCTGTGACTAAGCTTCAGGGCATTACTGCCATGAAGGTTTGTAGAATAATGTTATAGTCACCCTGCCATCATCTGAACTGATTCACTACTTGTATTCATATATATATACATATATATATATATATGTATGTATGTATATATATATATATACTAGAGGCCCAGTTCATGAAATTTGTGCACCCGGGAAGGGGGGTGGGGGTCCTTCAGCCCAGCCTGCTCCCTCTCCAAACTGGGATCTCTTGAGGGATGTCTGATTGCGCTTTTAGGTCGGATCCAGACATCCCTATTACAATCCAGGACTGCTATCTCCCAACTGGTCATCTGCCTGCCTTTCTGATTGCCCCTAACAGATTCTACCTGCTAACCTGATCAGCCATTAAACACTCCCCTGCCAGCCTGTTTTTTGCCCCTAACTGCCCTCCCCTGTGGGACTGGTCACCCCTAACTGCCCTCTCCTGCAGGCCTGATCACCCCTAACTGCCCTCTCCTGCAGGCCTGATCACCCCTAAATGCCCTCTCCTACAGACCTGGATTCCCCCCCCTACCCTCCCTTGCAGGCCTGGTCTCTCCCAACTACCCTCCCCTGCTGGTCTGACCGCCCACAACTCCCCTCTTTTGCAGGCCTGGTCCCAGCTAACTGCCCTCCCCTGCTGGCCATCTTGTGGTGGCCATCTTGTGTCCACATGAGGGCAGGACCTTTTGACAACATGGGGGTAGTCATGTTGTGTCTTGGAGTGATCGTCAATCTGCATATTACTCTTTTATTAGATAGGATAGAGGCCTGGTACATGGGTGACGGCCAGCTGGTTTGCCCTGAAGGGTGTCCTAGATCAGGGTTGGGGTTCCCTTGGGGCGTGGGGTGGCCTGGGCAATGGGCCTGTGGTGGGTTGCAGGCCGGCTGGAACCTGGGATTTATTTATTTTCTACCATTGAAACTTTGTAGCCTGGAGCGAAGACAATCCTTCTGTTCCCACAGCCATTGAAACTGTTGCCTTAAGCAGAGGCCTGGGCCAGCAAGGGTTTGCAGAAAGCTTGGCTTCCACCATTGCCAGGGGTAACCCAAGCCACCCTCCTGCTCTCTCTGTGGTCATAGCCATCTTGGTTGGGTTAATTTGCATACTCACTCCGATTGGCTGGTGGGTGTATTGCCCCCCCCTTTCTTTCTTAAAGCTAGGATGACTGATTTCAAAAAAAGTAAGGGAGAGGAGAAGAGGAATAGAAACACTAATGAAGAGAGAAAATCATTGAGGATTGAGCCAGCAACCTCAGCATATGCTCCAACCAAGAATCAAACCATGACCTGCTGGTTCATGGGTCAATGCTCAACCACTGGCCAGTTCAACACTTGTATTCTTAAACATTCTACTCTCTGACTGTAACTTTCCAGTTGTTTCATTCCAACACATTTCCCACCAGTCCAGATTTAAACTAACAGCTCTATTCCAATAGTATTTCCTTTTCCTCTTAGCTGGGGTTCATAGACCATTCAATCACTCTTTTACCTTTACCATCAATATTTTCCCTCCTTTTCCTCACAAAACCACAAATTATATAAATGCAACCACTGACTCTACTGTAATGTAATATCCTAATTAAATGCAACTGGGAATTTGGTATTTACTACTTCCAAAATTACCTGTCCAAATGACAACACATCCACAGAATCTTCAAGTCTCAATTTAAATGGTAATTCCTGTGATGCTTTCCCTTCCTATTCTCAACACCATCAGATGCTCTATCTCTTCTGTCCCTTTTTACATATCCCCATCATAGCAAATATATTTTAACAGGGTTTCATTATTGGTATATCGGTCTTCCTGATAGTTCAAGGGCAGATGGCTCACCTTATTATGCTTCTAACACATTGCTCTACCCAGTAAGCACTCAATAAATATACTCTAAATGTATTAATAGGTCCAGAACTTACATGTATCCTCACAAACATGAAAAGTGGAAGAGGGGTGAGACTGGTTAAGAAAAAAAATTCTTATCTTGCTGTGGGTGTCTTCATCTTCTTTTAATAAATTCAAATTTTAATTTAGGCTTATAAATAGATTCTGGAACCAACAAAGTTAAAAAAAATCAATCAAGCCCTAGCTGTTATGGCTCAGTAGATAGAGCTTCAGCCTGCAGACTGAAGAGTCCTGGATTCAATTCCAGTCAAGGGCACATGCCTAGGTTGTGGGCTCAGTCCCCAGTAGGGGGGTGTTCAGGAGGCAGCCAATCAATGATTCTCTCTCATCATTGATGTTTCTATCTCTCTCTCCCTCTTCCTCTCTAAAATCAATAAAAATACATATTTTAAAAACCCACAAAATTGTTATTTAAAAAAATCAAATACAAAAGTTAATTTGTTCATATAGATTTTTTTAAATATTTTTTTTAATTTCAGAGAGGAAGGGAGAGAAAGAGAAAGAAACATCAATGATGAGAGAGAATCATTGATTGGCTGCCTCCTGCACTTCTATTGCAGATTGAGCCTACAACCAGGGCATGTGCCCTTGACCAGAATTGAATCTGGGACCTTTCAGTCCACAGGTCCACACTCTATCCACTGAGCCAAACTGGCTAGGGTTGTTCACACAGATATTAATTAAAATATTAATAACAGCCCTAGCCATGTACCTCAGTTGGAGTATCATCTCAATACACCAAAGGCTGTGGGTTTGATCAGGCACATAAAAGAATCAATAAATGAATGCATATATAAGTGGATCTCTCAAATCAACAAATTAAAAAATATATTAATAAGCTCAGCCAGTATGGCTCAGTGGTTGAGTGTTGGGCCATGAACCAGGGGAATCACAGTTTGTTTCCTGGTTAGGGCACATGCCTGAGCTACAGACTATGCTACAGGAGGCAGCATATCAATGTTTCTCTCAGGGATGTTTCTCCACTCCTCTTTTTAAAATCAATGAAAATGTATTTTAATACATACATACACACATACATAAATGTATTAATAACACTGAATTTCTAACTTACCATGGCAACATCATCTAAAATGCTCTGAGGTGAACTATGAGCCATAACCTAAAAGAAATAAAATATTATAATTTTGACAATAAATAAAAACCTATCAAACAACCAAAAAAGCAAGGTAGTCAAGTAATTTTAAGATTCTTTCAAATTAGTATGGGAATTTCTTATGGATGAATAATCTTTCTATAAATTTCTTAATTCCCCAAATCCTACGTTCTGGAATAGAAATTTGACACCATAACTTGGACCCTTAATCTCTATAGTATCTGTCTTCTAATTCAAATCCAGTCTTACAAGTTTTAATGCTGCAATAAATGTAACTGTAAAGGGCAACCTAAATCTGCTACTCCTAATGTTAAAATAGGGAGGAAAATAGCATTTTCTTAAATTAGTTATTCATTTCCAGAAATATGATACTTCTACTGTGATGTCTTAGAGGATACTTGTAACTTATACTTTTGTTGGGAGGTTTCAAGAAGATTGGGGGAGTTTCAAGAGGATATCCACCGCATAGTAATCAATCAAATAAATTCTAGAGGCTCAGTGATTGAAATTTATGCACAGGTGGGGGGCCCTAAGCCTGGCCAGCGTTCAGGGCCCATTAGGACCAGACTGATTGGGACTGGGTCAATCAGGGCCTGGCAGCTGCAGGGAAGGACAAAGGAAGGACTGCGGAAGGTTGGCTGCCAGGCCTTGGCCTCCCTGGGAAAGGGGCCACGTTTACTGTCACAAATCCCGGCCAGGTTGCAAGAGTAAGCAGTGGTCGCCAGGCTGGGCACAGAAGGAATGGACACTGGATGCTGCCATCAGAGTTTCCTGTCCCTCCCCTCCCCCCCTGCTGCACCTCCTTCCCTCACTGCAGCACCGCCACTACAATGGGTGGGCACCAATTGGGGCCTGCCAGACAGGGGTGGGAGGGGAGAACAGGGCACGGGAGGTAGGCCATCGTACCCAAAGAAGGAACTGGCTCTTGGCCCCCCTGGGAAAGGGGTGGTGTCTGTCACCACGCACCCCTGGCTTCCTGCCCCAGCAGGGTCAGAAGAGGCCAGGCGCAGAAGAAACAGACGCCAGACGCCGAACTCTGATGCCTGCTGTTGACAACACACCACCATGTGGTTTTCTGCCTCTCCCCCTCCTCCTTCCTTGACTGATGTGCCCTATTGGCTGGGGGAAGGGACAGGGCCTGCTGGCCTGGGGTAGGAACAAGGGGAGGAACTGCAGGAGGTTGGCTGGCCAGGGAAAATTGGCTGAGGGAGCACACTGACCACCAGGGGACACCTCCTGCCTTAAGTGTATGCCCCCTGGCCAGCCAACCTCCTGTTGTGTTTGGTCATTCTGGTTATTCCGTTGTAATGGTTGCTTAGATTTTTATGTAGAGAGATTATGCTTTGAAGAAAACTATTTTGCTCCTCCAAAGGATGGATGACTGACAAAGAAACTGATGAGACATGCTATCAGCTATCTCCACAATACCTCAACTATACTTCCAACACCATTATAACCATTAAGACAAAAAAGAGGTGCATTCTCAGGGGCAGAGAGCGAGCAAAATTGGCAGCAGCCAGCAATTCTACCCTCTGAAAGGAAAGCATGCAGCATAGGGGTCTGAAATAGGGTGAATTCATTTAAGTAGCCATTAATCTCTTAACTGAAACTAAACTATCATGGACTTAACTGCAAGATATTTTCATTTTAGAAAGTGTCTAACATTATAAAGTATAAAACAAATGTTGGGATGAAGAGAGAAAAAGACTAACCTTGGAACAAACAAAATCAACTAATGTAGCTTCTTCTTCACCTATGTATTCTATAATTTTCTTATTAATCCAAGGTCTAATTCGTCGTTCCATCAATATCTGAAAAATAAAGTATGGTTACTAAATTAAAGAAAATTTGTATTACACTTGAAAATAAGTCTACAAACTTGCATAACATTAAAACATAATCTTTCACACTGGAAAAGGTATATATCAAGATATATTTACTTCTAATTTATGAAAACTTCAAGTACCACCACTAATTTCTCCAATAATCTATGAAATTCTCAGCAATGTCAAGATTCCAGCTAGATTATCATCACTGCTTGTCAATGTCATCAACTGAATTTGTATGCTATACTCAAAACTACTTACAATAAAATGGTGAAATACAATTTACTACTCACTGAGTCCACAATAGACCAATCCAGGGGATAAGCAAAAAGCTCAGGTTTGGCTGTAGGGATTTTCTCAATGAGACTCTTAATGTGTTTGCGCTTTTCTTCAGTGTTTACAGTGCCTTTGGCAGCATTTTTATCATCTTCACCGTAATCCAAGGGAACCAGTTTCCTTTTTCGGGGTACATCATCACTGTCTTCATCCTCAAATTTGTTAAAGACACTATCTACAGGGAGTTTCTTTCTCTTCACAGAATTAGGTTGACCAGGACTATTGGAAGCACCTATAGTAAAAACACTCTATTAGTATGATGACTTTATTTTGAAATGTTACATTTTAAAACCCACCATCCACTCAAACAAAGAGCAAAATATACTTCCACAAATCTCAGAGAAAGATTCCAACTGTAAAAAATAACTCACTACTCATAAGTGCTAGAAAATTTAACTTTTCATTTCTTCTCAGAACTCGAGGCAGCTGCAGATATAGGAGCACTAGCAGAACTATGAAAACAATAGTGAGCTAGAAAGGCATTTTTGAATTTTTTCTATCTACCTACCAAGCAGCACATAATTTACTTTTCCTTAAGGCAAAATTCAGGTGTTTGCAGAGGGGAAAATAAAAAAAGAAATAAATACTAACATACCCAGTTTAAGACTCAGTCCTATTTTTGGCCTATGTTCCTCAGGTTGTTGTTGATCTGGCGAGTTTTCATGAGGAATAATAATACCACAGGGAGACTCATCCCCAGGAGTGTTGGGAGTTGCATTGCCACTGGCAGAGGAAACAGATGGGGCAGAACTAATAGGCCTCAGAGTTGGTTTAAGACAGGGCTTCTGCTCAGGCTCTTCTTCCTCTTCCACAGGTTCCTCTCGTTTTTCTTCTTTTTCTTGCTTTTCTTCTTCCTCCTCTTCTGATTCTGGTTCTTGCTTTATTTGTGGTTGTCTGCGCCTCTCAGCCTCTTGTTCCATCTAAAACAAAAAAAAGAAAAATCTAACTCAGACCACAACTATATTCAATTTAACTGGCTTTTTGTTTACCTATAATAATCCTATATAATAAAGAGGGAATATGCTAATTGACCATCACTCCATCACAAAGATGGCTGCACCCACAGCTGAAGCCAAGTTTCCATAATGAGCCTTAAGGAGCAATCAGCAGGGACCTGGGGCTATGCCCTCTCCTGCCCCAGCAGGGCTTGACAGGGAACCTCAGACCACATCCCCCACCCAGCAGGACTGGACAGGGGGTCTCAGGCCATGCCCCCTGCCCTGGGGGACCTGAGGCCATGCTTCCCGCCTGATGGGCCTTGATAGGGGACCTCAAGGTGCACGTCCTGTCCTGCTGTTGGACTAGGGGACCTCAGGCTGCTCCCCCCGCCCCAGCACCAGGCTGGAAGACTTCAGCCGTGCCCCCAACAAGTGAGGTTTGACAGGGGACTTCAGGCCATACCCCCCACCCCGGCACCAGGCCAGGGACCTCAGACTGCACCCCCCGCCCCAGCACTGGGCCAGAGGTCGGCTGCACCTCTCTGCCTGGCTGGGCTTGACAGGGGACCCCCCAGTCTGTGCTCACCACCCAGAGGGGCTTGACGGGGGACCTCAAGATGCACCCCCAGTGCTATGTTGGGGGAACTCAGGCCACAACCCCCAACCAGCACCAGACCAGAGGACCTCAGGCCATACCCATCGCCCCAGCACCGGGCCAGGGGACCTGAGCCTGCAACCCTGCCTGGCTGGGCATGACAGGTTTTCAGATCGTGCCTCCTGCCTTTGCACCAGGCTGGGGGACCTCAGGCCACGCCCCCCCCACTTGTCAGGGCTTGACGGGGACCTCAGGCCTCGACCCCACCCTGGCACCAGGCCAGGAGACCTGAGGCCACGACCTCTGCCTGGCAAGGCTTGATGGGGGACCCCCTACTTGTGGAGCTTGATGAGGGATCTCAGGCCATATCCCCCACCCAGTGGGGTTTGACAGGGAACCTCAGGCCACGTCCCCCTACCTGGCGGGCTTGATGGGGGAACTCAAGGCATGCCCTCCCGCCCCTGCCCTAGTCTCAGCTGGGGAGCCTCAAGCCATGTCCCCTATCCTGGCGCCAGGCCAGGGGACCTAAGGCTACATCCCCTGCCCAGCAGAGCTTAACAAGGGTGGGAATGGCCAGGTCTGGATCTAGTCCAATGTGGGTGGGGGCCAGCTGGGTCTGGGTCTCATGTGATTTTGAGGCACATGTGGGTGGGTAGGGACTTGACTCTGGGTCCCCTAGTAAGCCCCAGACTCTGACAGGAGAAAGGTTTTCATATACATTTTACTAATTTTCTTTCATCTCTGGTACTTCTATTATAGGGAAAGGGCAAATAGCAATATTAAATTATTTCCTCTAATTAATCCCCTTTTAATGTGCACAAATTTTGTGCACCAGGCCACTAGTAAAAGCATAATATGCTAATTAGACCAGGTGGCCTTCCAGACAAAGTCACAGCAGGTGGGGACAAAGCAGAGGCAGCAGAAGAGCCCTGGCCTCAGCAGCGGGTTGGAGCCAGGGCCAAGGCCTTTATACAAATTTCATGCATCAGGCCTCCACTTATCTCTATAGAAATCTCTATTTTTTTTTTCCCATTAAGAATAGTGAAAAACATTGCTCACTTCTATAATCAGAAAGCTAAGTAAATCTGTAAAGTAGATGAGCTACTTTGAAATTTTTAAAAAAGATTTACAAATATTACCATTCTTCAGTGGTATTATATAAAAGTAAATACAAAATAAATAGCTGGCTAATTCAACAGATAAAGTATGTTTCTATAATTTTATTAAAGGTATTATAGCCAGAGTCCTAGCTGGGTGACTCAATTGGTTGGAGTGTCATACCATACAACAAAATGATTGCTGGTTCAATTCCTGGTCAGGGCACATAACTAGGTTGCAGGTTCAATCCCCAGATGGGGTGTGTGTGGGAGGCAGCCAACTGACGTTTTACTCTCTTTCTTAAAAAAAAAATAAAAATAAAAATGTATCCTCCAGTAAAGATTAAACAAAGAAAAATAAATTACTAGTATAACCAGAAGTTTTTTCAGAACAGTATAGACAATACATGAGAGGAACTTCAAATCCTCAGCTTTGGTAAGACACAATCACTTCTTCTTCTTTTTTTTTTTTAAATGATTCTAAAGAGAGGAAGGGAGAGATAGAAACATCAATGATGAAAAAAAGAAAAAAGAAAAGAAACATAAATGATTAGAGAGAACCATCAATTGAGCCCGCAACCCAGGCATGTGCCCTGACCAGGAATCCAACCATGACCTCCTGGCACTCAACCTCAGAGTCACACCAACCGGGCCACAATTATTTCTTCTTCCTAGTTATTGACTAAGGGTGGAAGCCACTTCTGTATTCATGAACAATTTGGCAATGAAGGGAATTTAAGACTCTTAAGGCCTATTGTTCATATAACAATATGAACATTCTCTCTGAAATTATGAAAGATAAAATAAAATCATTCCAACCTAAATATTATAAGTCTAACAATATGCCACAATAGTGAAAGTATGAAAAAAGGCATGAGGGATACAAATTGGTAAGATTCTGGGTGGAAGATTACACCTGATTTAAAAGCACCAAAAAAAGTATGTAAACGATAATCCCATATATAAAACTTATGTCTGAGTGGGGTATATGTAATCTGTATGGTAACATTTAAAAAGTAACTACTCATTTATAATAATTATAACCGGTTTACAGAAATCATGTAGTCTTTAATCTCATTATTGTGTTCTATGTTGTCAATTCCCCCACTGATACCAACAACAATCAAGGCTTAACTACAAGACTGTGCACACAGCCCACAAAGGGATGATTCAGGAGTGTCCAACTCAGGTAAACTGGGGAGGTTGAGCCACTGGCCCATATAGGATACCTACACTCTACCAACTCAAGGAAGCAGCGAAAATGCAGCAACAAAGAAAGAGATCACAAATGAAAGAAATGGAGGACAGCAAATGATTGGATATAGAGTTCAAAACCACGGTTAAAAGGTTTTTCAAGAATTTCCTAGAAAAGGCCAATAAATTTAGTGAGACACAAGAGCAGTGGTTCTCAACCTTCCTAATGCCTCGACCCTTTAAGACAGCTCCTCCAACCATAAAATTATTTCCGTTGCTACTTCATAACTGTAATTTTGCTACTGTTATGAACTGTAATGTAAATATCTGATATGCAGGATGTATTTTCATTGTTACAAATTGAACATAATTAAAGCATAGTGATTAATCACAAAAACAATATGTAATTATATGTTGTGAAATATTTATTTCTAATGACAAATAAATGAAATTTTGTCTTGAATTGTGGTGTAGCATGGGTAACAGTCTTCATATGACAACAGTAAACTACATTGCTTCACTTTGCTACACGGAGGAGCAGTCTGTTGGTTCCTAAGACCATGGGAAATAGGTGTTTTCCAATAGTCTTAGGTGACCCCTGTGAAAGGGTCATTCGACCCCCAAAGGGGTCGCGACCCACAGGTTGAGAACCGCTGCTCTAGAGGATATGAAAAAAGACCAACTAGAAATTAAACATACACTGACTGAAATAAAAAAATATTATACAGAGGACCGTAAGAATCAAAGCTAAGATTTGAAATACAAAGAAGCAAAAAACACTCAACTGGAAAGGCAAATAGAAAAAAGAATCCAAAAATTTGAAGATAAGGAGCCTCTGAGACAACCTCAAGCATACCAACATCCGAATTAGGGGGGTGCCAGAAGAGGAGACAGAGCAAGATAATGAAAACCTATTTGAAGAATAATGACCCAAAACTATGCGCCCCTCCCCACTTCAGCCCCCACTTCCATGAAAGAAATAAGACTGACAAATCCAGGAAGCACACAGAACACCAAACAAAAGGAATCCGAAGAGGACCCCACCAAGACACATCATCATTAAAATGCCAAGAGCAAAAGACAAACAGAGAATATTAAAAGCAGCAAGAGAAAAACAGTTAATGACTTACAAGAGATCACCATATGATTGTCTGATTTCTCAACAGAAACTATGCAGGCCAGACGGGAGTGTCAAGAAATATTCAAAGTGATGAATAGCAAAAACCAAGATTACTCTACTCAGCAAAGCTATCATTCAGAATTCAGGTCAGACAAAGAACTACACAGATAAGTAAAAAGCTAAAGGAATTCATTAACACCAAACCAGTATTATATGAAATGCTGAAAGGTACTCTTTAAGAAGAGGAAGAAGGAGAAAAAGGTAAAGATAAAAATTATGAACAACAGCCCTAACTGGTTTGGCTCAGTGGATAGAGCACTGGCCTGTGGACTGAAAGCTCCCAGATTCGATTCTGGTCAAGGGCATGTACCTTGGTTGCAGGCACATACCCAGTAGCGGGTGTGTAAGAGGCAGCTCACTGATGTTTCGCTCTCATTGATATTTCTAACTCTCTCTCCCTCTCCCTTTTTCTCTGTGAAATATCAATAAAATATGTATTTTTTTAAAAATTATGAACAACAAATACTTATCTATCAACAAATGAATCTAAATATCAAATAAATAAAAAAATCTGATGAACAGAAATAAACTGGTGAATACAATAGAATCAAGGGCATAGAAAGAGAGTGGACTGATAAATCTCGGGGGGAAGGGGTGTAGGGGGTGCGGGAAAAGACTGGACAACAATCGTACACCTATGGATAAGGAGGAGGGAGAGGGTGGTAAGGGCAGAGGGTGGGGTGGAAACCAGGTGGAAGAGAGCTCTGGGAGGAAAAAGAGGAACAATTATAATAATCTGAAAAATAAAGATTCATTAAATTTAAAAAAACAAGAAATGAATAAATCTGAAAGATGTTTAGAATGAGCCAATAGATTTTGTGCAATAATATAAAGAAAAAAAGTAGTTAATAACCTCCTCAAAATAACAAGACTCATGGAGCATAAAAGTACATTACCCTTATAAATTGAACCACATCATAATCAGCTTAAGTTGACATGACACCAATGTCACAACAAATTTAATAAAATTAAAAAAAGGGGGAGGGGGGAAGAAGGGGCATGGTTCAATTTCCAATCAGGGCACATGCCCAGGCTGCAGGCTCAATCCCCAGTGTGGGGGATTCAAGAGGCAGCAGATCAATGATTCTCTCTCATCATTGATGCTTCTACCTCTCTCTCCCTCTCTCTTCCTCTCTGAAATCAATAAATGCAATTTAAAAAAAAAAAGATTGACTTCATGATCTTAAAATATTATTATGTGATAGTATCTCACCCTCTGAAGCTCTGCATCTGGATCCGGATGCCCTTCTGCCAGAAGTCGCTGCCTGATTTCCTCTAGCTCTTCCTTCTCTCTTTTCCTATCCCTTTCATCTGCTTCCATTTCTTTTTCCCTGTCACGCAATCTTTTCTGAAGCGCACTTCCTCTGCAAAAGAAATCATAACAGACTTTATTTAATTCTGCGACCATCAATTAATGCACATGATGTCATCAATAACATTTTCTTTCAACACTAAAACTGCATTCTAAAAGACTCAGCCGAAACCAGTTTGGCTCAGTGGATAAAGCGTTGGCCTACGGACTGAAAGGTCCCAGGTTCGATTACAGTCAGGGGCATGTATCCTGGTTGTGGGCACACCCCCATAGGGGGCGTGCAGGCTGATTGATGTCTCTCTCTCTCTCATCGATGTTTCTAACTCTCTATCTCTCTCCTTTCCTCTCTGTAAAAAAATCAATAAAATATATTTAAAAATAAAAAAATCAATAAAAGACCCTTAATGTTCTGTATCTGCAGACATTGTGATCTCTGCGTGTTACTGTTTAATAATTGAGCATTGTCTTGTCACTTAAAACCAACCATGCCTCATTGTTAAGTCATTCTAAATAAGTATCTAAATCAAGCAGAAAAAGTAGCTTTCAAAGAGAAAATTCCCATTTTGTGTCTATTCCACAAGGAAGCCCCAACACATAACCTGTGTTTTCTTGTATGCTAAGCTGTGAAAAATTAACATAAGTAGTAATAATAACTCAAAAAAAAGATCTATATCTTCAAAATAAGTTATTTCCCTGTGGGAAAAAGTGAGACAATCAAGAGAAAGGAGAGGTTCTCTCCACCTAGCACTTTATTTTACCTCAGAATGTTGAGATTATATGCTATTTTATGATTCAATAACTTCACATTTTTTTACATTTTCCAAAACATCAAATTCTTGAAATTCTTTTCCATTTAATTTGCTAATTCTTTTGTTGTTTTAGCACCTAAGTATTAAACTTACCAACATATTAAATGCCTCTATTACATGCATGGGTCATGTGAGGCACATGAGATATTTTTCAAAAGTAAAAATACTGTCCCTATCTTCAGGGTAATTATAATTTGGAGTAGAGGGAGCCAAACAAAAACAATTTTATGGCCATTTAATAAATACTAGAATGAAAGTAGCTCAGAAATGCCATGAAAACAAAGAGAAGAGGGAAGGCAAAGGATTTCACCAACTCTCACTTTACAATAATATATCAATTGGTTGGGAAAGGAGGATGGAAAGGTGGTTCAGATTACTGTGTGCCATTCTTTAAATCCTTGAGGAAAACAATTTCTAGACCACTTTAGACAGTTATAAAGATCAACTGCTATAAAAATTGAACCTCTTGTCTAACTGGTTTGGCTCAGTGGATAGAGCATCAGCATGTGGACTGTAAGGTCCTAGGTTCAATTCTGGTCAAGGGCATGTACCTTGGTTGTGGACATATTCCCAGTAGGAGGTATGCAGGAGGCAGCTGATCGATGTTTTTCTCTCATCGATGTTTCTAACTCTCTCTCCCTTTCCCTTCCTCTCTATAAAAAAAATCAATAAAATATATTTTCTTAAAAAAATTGAACCTCTTTAAAATACAGGAAGAAAAATTTATAATATTAGAAATGTCGAGCTTTTGCCAACAGCGCTTTCCCCCTCTGCCCAACCACCTTCTTCAGAATAGCGTATCAGCTATGGGGGTGCTTATAAGATGGAATATGAAGATTTTGTTCTTTATTCCGCTATGTGAACTTGCACTCTCTGGTAGACAAGGAGAAAATATAGCTAATAAAATGCTAAAAGTATGAGTTCATAAAACATATACCTGTAATATTTGGGATCATCTCTATCATCATCATAATCTTCTAAGAATTCCTTTAGTCGTTTAGCTTCTTTTGCCTAGAAAGGATAAAGTGTGCAAAATTAACATAAAAGTCATTTAAGTTACACCCTCCCACTTTTTTGGAAACAGATTTTTCTTATCCACATCATTTGAACTTTATAATTCTCATATACTTCATGTGTTAAATGAAGTATATAAAAATAAAAAGTATATGTCTTTTGTCTTTTACTCATAAGAGATGTCAGAATTAGGACTTATCTGTAAAATAAAAACCAGATAGTATGCTATAATAAATTTGTTCCCTGAATATAATCTTCAAAGTATAGTAATTAATTTCTAATTAATGAAACTTGACCACACCAGTAAACAAAACTGAAAGTTACAGAATTTGTTAAATGAACAAAAATATTTTATGCATTTTCATTGTAAGTAATACGAGTACTTTTTGTAAAATGCATGATTAAAAATTTAAATCATGTTCATGCATCAATTTAAAGGTAATGTGTATCCCACTTGAATACACAAACCTCTTATTCCTATTTTTGGAATTTCAAATACACAAAATATTGTATTTGGTAGCAGTTATACCTAACAATTATATATGTATACATAATCTACATCTATTCTATCAACAATTATTAAATCTATATACAAAGCAGGTAATGTTAGGCTTCTGAGTACAGTAAAATCTTAACCACTTCATCCAGTTCAAATGTTATCTCTCTATAAAGAGGCCCCCAATCTAATTATCTATCCATGACAACTCCTCCCCCAGTCTCTCTGTACTATCAAAATACTGTGAACATACCTTTACCATACCTTAAACTCTCTCACACATCCTATAATTAGTACCTTATCTCCCAGACAGTATTACCCACTTATTTCTAAATTAGAAGCATTGTTTATGCTTGTATACCCAGTATTTAGCACAAGGCCGGGATATAATGTTCATTCAAAGTTTGTCCAATGAATAAAAGTAGACTATCAGGTAGCAATATCTAAGTAAAACACAGGAAGGCCCACAAGGTAAATACTAAAACATAAGTTATCATTCCATAAGAATGCAGAAACTTCCACTTTTTACATCAGTTATTTCTGTTACTGGAACATTTTTATAATTAGCAAATAACTGCTTTTGTAACTATTTGTTTTTTTAAGTTTCCAAATAAAAAATAGGAAATTTTTCTGTAAAAAGATAGGTTTCAGATTTGCTTATAGGAAACAAAAATCACTTTAAACCTATTCCACAATTATTTTTTCAAATACTTATATCTTTTACTATATTATTCTCTTCCTACTTTCTAGGGATGAAAAAGAAATTCTAGAATGGGAGCTACAATCCAGGGAAATAAGAAGTATTTTAAATAATTCTGTAACATTAGTGGATGTACTATTCAGAACACCCATACTATCTAGCTAGTTGCTGCATGCACCCTTTTGGTTACTTACAAAAATTCCCTCTATGTCTCATGTTCAAAACTATTTGAAGAAGATTCCTAACTTCAGTGAAGTTTTTGGAAGAATAATCTCCAAACTGGAGATAAAGAAACTTTCATGAAATTCTGGCAAAGACAGAACACATGGAACATACTACTGAAGCAAATACTATGGTAAAATATATTTTTGACATTTTACTTAGTAACAACCTAAAAATTGTTCACTGTTACAGTTTATCAAATAAAGCAAATGTGAAAAACAAGACGTATTTTTATGATTTTTATATAGTCAAAAGAGTAAACAGTAACCTAAGGAAAACCTATAATCCATAAATGTTATAGAAGAACAATAATTTTGACTTATAAAACCCAAAGTCTTCTCAGGACACTCTTTCATCTATCCCAATGTATCAACTAATTCAGAATATCAAAGCTTCTTCAAATTCAAAAATGGTGCAGATTCTTAATCAGAGAAGGTTCTATAAATTCTCATTTTATATATTACTCTATGACAAATTTACTTTGAAAGTATGCCAAAAGATAATTTTGTGTAGACAACAACAATGTGAAAAAAAGATTTTGGTTAAGTGAAAGTGTCTCAAGATTATTTGAAATATATAAAAATAAAATTATACTGGGAACTTGTACAATTTAATTATAAAGTTATTTCTAGTTAACAGAAAGATTTTATCTCATTTATATCTGAAAATCACTGATTTTTAACCTAGATTATTACCATTTCTCTTCTCCTTTCCTCTTCTCTTTCAGCCTCTTTCTCATACTCCCGGGTTTTCTTCCGTTCTCTGATTTCCCAATTCTTAAGGCGCTAAAAATGAAATTGTCAGAGCTTTAAAAATGTACACAAGGGTTCTAAAATTTTTGTGTAAGTTATTTAGGTACCCAGCTTTACCCATATAAGCATTTCCTCAATTTACCTCTTGATAAGCAGCTTCTTTCTCTCGGAGTTTTCTTTCAAGTTTTCTTCTTTCATAAGCATCTTCTTCATCCTCTTCTCGATCCCTCTTCTTGTCTTTTTCTCTTTCTCGCTCCCGTTCCCTTTCACGCTCTCTTTCTCGTTCACGCTCTCTTTCTCGTTCACGTTCTCTCTCTCTCTCTCTTTCCCGTTCCCGTTCCCTTTCACGATCTCTGCTCTTTTCCCTACATAAAAAAAATAATTTTAAAAGTATGTTATTCTCCTTTTTGTTTTCCTTTAAAAACCAAGGTAGAGAACAACATATATTATGAAATATACAAATTAACAAGCCAGAATTCAGCATTTGATTTTTGTAAACTCCTCTATATTCATCAGAGGCACAGAATATATAATTGTAGCCCCAAATTCTGAATTCAATGTTAATGCATATTAGTATCTCAGAAAATAAACCAAGAAACCCTGGATATGATACAAAAGGCTTCTCTAGCTGGTTTTGCTCAGTGGATAGTGTGTCTGTCTGCAGACTTAAGGGTCCTGGGTTCAATTCCAGTCAAGGGCATATGCCGGGGTTGCGGCCTCATCTCCAGTAGGTGGCATGCTGGAGGCAGCCGATCAATGATTCTCTCTCATCATTGATGTTTCTCTCTCCTTTGCCCTTCTTCTCTAAAATCAACAAACATATATTAAAAAGAAAGAAAAGAGCCTTGACCGGTTTGGCTCATTGGATAGAGAGTCAGTCTGCAGACTGAAGGGTCCTGGGTTCGATTCCAGTCAAAGGCATGTACCTTGGTTGCGGGCACATCCCTAGTGGGGAATGTGCAGGAGGCAGCTGATCAATGTTTTTAACTCTCTCTCCCTCTCCCTTCTTCTCTGTAAAAAAAAAAAAAAAATCAATAAAATATATTTTAAATAAATAAAAAGAAATACAAAAGGAGGACATATTAAAAAATAGTCTATTTCACTAGTGGTCAAGGAATGAAGGAGATAGAAGATTGCTGAGAAAAGAGCATTTTGTCATGTTACACAAATAAATTACAACTATATTTAGAAGCAATGAAAAGTTCTCAATATTTAATGTGAAATGATAAAACCAAATTGTAGTATATGACATAATGCCATGAATCTAAATATATAATATATATGAAACAATATACTGTTCTGTAGTAAAAGTATAAAAACACTATTTTATATATGTAAAATTCTCCATAATAATCAAAAGCATACTGGTTATTCCAGGGGAGATGGAAAAGAATTTTAATGCCCACTAAAGATTAAGAGCACTAAACTTCCAGTTCCAATAACTAATTAACTTACTTAAAAGGAACCTCCGTTCAGTACAATCAAGATGGAAAACCTGCAAGCCAAAAATGTGTATTTGAAAACTAGATTTAAAAAAAACAAAAAACTATGCTTTCTCTCTTCTCTTCTTCTACTGTTTTCTTCTTCCTTCCTTTGTTCAATTTTGCTCCCTCATTCCTAAAGAATGAGGATATTGATCATTGAAATCAATATAATTTTTAAAAATTTCTAAATACAACAAAACAAAAAGATAAAATTACTAGGAATCGTAAGAGAATAAATTTAGAGTCTGGGAGGTGAGTTGTGGGCTTGCAGTGAGCTAGCTATAGGATCAAATCGACACCAGAGGCTAAAGCTAGCGCTGATTTCCCAGTATAATGGACCTCAATTAAACAGTGACTACTAGAAGAAGAAGGCCACGGCCCAAAAGGACAACAGAATTCTGAATGCCCAGGGCAGTAGATGAACAGGTGATATGTTCTGGGTCAGGAAAAACTGGCTTAAGACAGAAACTAATCCTAAAATTAAAATTGTTATTTTCACCAGTGTTTTACATATGTGATACAGCAAGGCAGGCATGCTCTGTGGCTAAGAAGTTCTCATCACATAAATTTAAGTCATCCTACAGAGTGCTAAATCTGCACTTCAATTAAAGCTATCATGAAAACAGTAACTTCTATAAAGCCTTACCTTGATCTACTCCGATCCTTATTCCGATCTGAACTCCTTTCCCGGTCGCGGTCACGGTCTCTCTCTCGATCCCGATCCCGATCTCTCTCCTTTGTCCGGTCACGATCCCTATCCCGTTCTCGTTCCCGCTCCCGTTCCTTCTCCTTTTCTCGTTCACGTTCTCTTTCCCTTTCTCGTTCTCGTTCTCGCCTTTCTCGTTCCCTTTCACGCTCCCTCTCTCTTTCTCTCCGTTCTTTCTCAATTTCCTGTCTTTCTTTTTCTTTTTTGCCTTTCTCTTCTTCCAGTTTCTAGAAACCAATAAAAGTACTTTTAGAGTTAATCTGTAGCTCCAGTATTCAGATTTTTCCCACCACAATGCCCAATATTGGGAACAACAACAACAAAAAAACCACTGGTACTAAATATTTGCTATTAAATATTTATGGTTTTACTTGACAAATTAAATTGAAGCAATCACAAGACTAGATAGATTTCGTGCAAAACCATATTCTCTACACAGACCAGGAATCTCCATTCTTGGATGCTGGGAGATTGTGTCAAGTGTGGCTAGCCACTCAATGATTATATAACTAAAATGACCATGAAGAATGTGTTGGTTCATAGAGTTCTAAAAAGACAAACACTTAACAAAAATGTGATTCTTCCCGTTATAAATTTCTGTAAATCAGTAGGATTATGGATACTAATTTCAAACCATGACTTGCCACTACCTAAGGGTTGTGGTTAAAAGTTTTAAAGAGGAGGTGGAGAAGAAGTCAGGTCTGTAACGCAACTAAATAATATGTCTTCTGGTATGCCCACCCTCCAAAAGGCAAGGTAAATTCAACCAAGATCTGCCTCACTATCTATGGAAACATTTACTCCCACCATTACAAGATGGACAGCCCACCAAATTCAAAAGTTTGAAAAATCAATCACTTCAAGCAAAAATTTTAACTTAACTGTAAAAGCAACATATTTGTGCCCATTATGCCTATAAGACAATAAAAATATATCAACAGTGATAAATCCATCCTTGGAAGGAACGATTGCATATTAACTTACAGATGTGCTGTGTTAGAACATGGATCGCCAACACTGGATTAACCTTGCCTACAAGCTATGTTTCTGGGAGGAAGAGCAAGTACATGGTTCACAAATAAACCAAATTAACAAAATCAGACCAAGTTTGTATCCTGACAAGATTACCAGTGTACCACACGGTTTCTATACAAGCTCAGAAGAAGAAAAAAATACCCCAAACAGGAAAAACAAAACAAAACAAAAACAAAACACATTTATTTCTTTGGTTCCATGTTTAGAGTCACTGAAATGAAATTTAAACTGTAACAATAAAATGTTCATTTTTTCTTTTCTCAGTCATGTAAAGCATTTAAAACAACTTTAAAAAGCAATCTTACCTTTTATACTTTTTTCTCTTGCTCATGGATCAGAGAACTGATAGAGGATTATGAAAGAAAAGCTAATGCATGAAAAAATCAATATATTCAGCTACTGTGCCATCTGTATCAAATAGAATACAGGCAAAGCTAATACTGAATACATTGAAGTTACAAAGGAAAGAGAAAAAGAAATGGTAGAAAGAGGGCAGAAACTAAAAGCGATATAAAGGGGCAATTCTAATTTTTGAAACAGTTCTAATGGACTGTAAAATTTTAAATTGTAAAACGAGGCTAGACTTCTTAACACTTACCTCAGTGTCATACACTTATAAAGAAATTTGTTTATTTCTGAGATAAATACTTACAGATTATTTTAGCTGTTCCAATAATTTCTTTTGTAGAATTCCTCAATTATTTTACTCTTGCTTATTCACTGCACTACTTATTTCTTAGGTGTATAGTTTCACTTATGTAAGTAATAATTTGTTTCAAAACTCATTGAAAGTTTTTGTTCTAAGTAAATGAAAAAGTGAGTGAATCTGGTCCATACTAAATGCATTTCTAAAAGATTATATATGTGGTAAATAGATACACACACACACACACACATATGTATTTTAAGACAAAGACTGAAGAAAGAGGAAATGGAGACTAAAATGATATAAGTAAGGAAATAATGAAGAGGAAAGAACAGAAAGAAATCATAAATCTTACCTTATTCTCTCTTCAGACTCGTCCGTGCTGTAAATGGACGCCCCCTGCCACGCTGATACCCTGACAGTCTGTGGTTATTTAGTAAACTCATACCAAAACATGCAAAGGTTCACTGAGCTCAATTTTTGTTACTCAAGTTTTAAACATTTCCTTTAACCATCCACCCAATAACAAGAACAGTTTTTCATTTTGATCTTTTTGTTAAAAGCACATTTTGGAAATTCAAAACATTCTCCCGCCCACCTTACAGTGAAATAAGTCTAAGGCAGTCAAATGCCTGACAGCTTCTCAAACTCTGAAGAAAATATCTTGAAATAATTTTTTAAAAAACACGATTTTGTCATATTTTACCAATGACATGACAGGGTTTAACAAATTATAAAAAGGGGATAAACCACACACATAACTGTATACTGTTTTCAAGCTTACTCAGACCCTGAGTTTGAGTATTAAACGTAATCAAAAGTAGTCCTCTAAAATGACTTCCCACACACTACCCTTTAACTAAAAATTAAGTTGAGAGAACGGCATTTGTGCTTTTATTCATATTTAATTCCTGAAAAAGCACTGGGTATGTGAGCTAGGGCTGGGAATAAATAAAATGCTCAGCAGCATTGATTCAATGATGTTAATTGTCTACTTGGAATTTTGAAAGCAGTAAGAAAAAATAAGAATAAAAGAAAAAAATGAATACAACTTTTCACTGAATTAAAGATCACTCAGTCTTATGTGGAAGAACCAGTAAAATCTTACTATCTTTAACATCAAAATATATTTCATGCAGTTTTTGCATTTCACCATCCATAAGTATCAATTTCAACATCAGCGAACATTCACAGATGACACTATCATTGAGAGAAGCTTTCAATAGGCAAAACTCGTGAGATTTACTACACACAAATACCCATTTCCAAGCCAGTTACCCCTTTGCATATTTTTCTGAGGGGGCATCCATAAATATAATAAAAAACAGAAGCTCATACTTACATCCTATTCCTTGTTACTTTCCAAGCTGAGTGTTTCATCTTGCATTAGTCACCATATGATCTCTATCATAATGGTGGGGGTCAATGAATAGATTAGCTTTATGGGCATTTACAGTTCTTCCATGCATCTAAAATTTGGTAAGTCTGGTAATCACTGACCTATTTTTTAAAATCTCCCCCTCTCAAATTAAATCTATACAAATATAAATCTTAATTTTTAACCTCAGCTCTAAAGAAAAGGTTGTCCTAAGATTAAATTAAATAAATGCCCCCAGAAATACACTACAGTGTGTTATTCTGCCCCCTTGAATCTAGTTTAAATCTGACCTTAATGTTTATGTTGAAACCTAAAAATATAATTAGCTTTTATTCATATTAAAGTGAGATGACTGCAGAATAGTAACTAAAAAAAAATTTAAATATGTCAAGGTCCACTTTAATATGATATTGGTTTTGTTTGTTTCTACCTAAATATCAATTAAACCTAAAAAAGCATTTAAATTTATATCCTAATGTAAGGTTGATTTTTTTTTTTTTGTCTGTTTGCTTTGGATTCTGCAAAAAGTCTAGATTGGTATCAAGTGAAAAAACAAGAATACTACCTTGTGTGTATCTCTGAATTTGCTGATCTCTCGGGATATCAGGTCTCTTTTGTCTTCTTCCATTTCTATTGCATTTATATCTTCCTAAAAGACAGGGGACAGGAGGCAATGCATAAAGATCAATCTAATAAAAAGTTAGATATTCTGTACAGGTCTTACAAGAGAGTAAATAAATAAAAAGAACATATATAGTAACAACTGTAATGATCTTAGTGAAAAATCTGGTAGACAAGAATTACAAATCTGACAATTAATTAGCAGTGAACACAGTTATTGTCAAAGGCTTCAATGTAAACAAACCTTAGTGATGAGTGGATACGGGATCAGAGGTGCCACTGGAAATCTGCGGAAAATCTGCAAAAAAATCCACAAAGATTTTTTTTAAAAAACACAAGAGTTCACATTAATCTGCAAAACAATGCTATTTTATACTATAAGCAATGCTTTTGGGGCATTTTCTTGATTTTCCAAATTACATGATAATAAAAATATTTCACTCTCTATAACCTCTCCTTATCACCTCCTCTTCCTCTAACTTCCCTAAGCAACAGAACAGGGAGAGTCTTAGACTAGTGGGGCTTTTGTCTTGACCCAAACATAGGAAACAATCATACCAATAAAATGTATCTACAATTCCTGCCTTAGAGCAGGATTTCTTTGATCCATTCCTCCCAATCCATATCTAACATATGTCTAGTTACTTTCTCCTTTCCTATTAACCTCGACTACACTGTACCTGACTAACTCTACCAATTACCATTCCCAACTATCAGCATTTCACCAGATATTTATGACCATATGAAAAAGAATGAGACCAGTAATAAGAATGTATTTGGCTACAAAGAAAATTGAAGCTGGCCTAATAAGGCAATGAAATTCTAAATAATATGAACCTTGATATTAAATCACAGTATGTTCCACATTACTTTTTCATGTATATGCAATCCATGCATATAAAATAATTCTGATATTTTCTAAAAACACTCCCCATAATTTGTTTATTCAGAAGAAATGAGTATAAGAAAACCAAACATTTTCTTTCAATCTGGACTTCCTAATGTTCAGCTAGCTTGGTCAGACAGAGTAGTGATAATGTAATACATTGCAGAAGAGTGTTTCATCTTGTGCTGCTCTTTCAATCTTCCAGCTAGAATTTGAACAGCATTACTGTCCATGGAGGGGAATGAGACGTGGTTATAAGGAGACACAGCTAAAAAATAAAGAATGGGTAAAACTCTTCAGTGAAGGAGACCGGCATCCTGCTTGGAGCAGAGACTGAACAATAATTAGGTAAAATGATGCCAGACCTTCATAGCCAAACAAAAACATCACTTTACCCCTTAACATAGGTGCCTACATTTCATCACTAAAGGTTTTCTCCTTACTGAATTTGAATTCACAGCTAAAGTACAAGCTTCAATGTCAGTGCATTTTAAACACAGAAAGAGAAATGTTTTGGCAAAATTATGAGGAGTTAATTGGTAGAACATGTCAAATTAGGCTTAACAGTACAATTATTGTAAATGCTTGTCATTCTTCTATTTTCCCCTCAAAAGTTGAAATGTACTGAAAGCATAAGAGTGGCACCATAAAAAGTAAATTGTAGAAATGACTGTTGTCAGAATTTAGTAACACATACGTCCTCCTTCTTTTCCTTCTTCTTCTTCCTGGGGTGAGAGTCAGATTCTTGTGAAGGGGCATTGAGTTCACTGGAGTATTCACGTATTAAAATTTCAATGGCCCCTTTGATCATCTGATCTCTTCTCTTAGTTTCTTCATCTAAGGCTTCTTCATCATCATTAGTGACAGTTTCTGGCCTAGCAGTCTTAAAACAAAACAGAAAACAAGTCAGGAAGGGGTTGGAATGGGAAGAATCAACCAAGAAAAATGAAAAACATTCTAAGAGTTAGTACACAAAACAAACATGTTTTCTTCAAAAAAATCTATAAAGGTTGCCTGGGCAGTGTGGCTCAATAGTTGAACATTGACCTATAAACCAGGATGCTACCAGTATGATTCCTGATCAGGGCACATGTCTAGGTTGTAGGCTAAATCCCCAATAGGAAGGATGCAGGTAGCAGCCAATGGATAAGTATCTGTCATCATTGATGTTTCCCTCTCTCTCTCTGAAATCAAAATAAATACAGCGACCAATTTCTCTAACCCTCGTCACTTCCCTAAGCCCGCCCAATATCCTAACCCCATATAACCAATTGTTCTTCAGGGCACGCTCTCTCGTCTCATTGCTGCGCCAGAAAGAGGCTGGGAGCCAAAGCCGGGTTTGAATAAAGACTATTTACTTTAGCATCAGGGAAAAAAAAATCTCTGCCAAAACTGGTTTGGCTCAGTGGATAGAGCATCTGCCTGTGGACAGAAGGGTCCCGGGTTCGGTTCCAGTCAAGGGCATGTATCCTGGTTGCACATCCCCAGTGGGGGGCGTGCAGGAGGCAGCTGATCGATGTCTCTTCTCATCGATGTTTCTAACTCTATCTCCCTTCCTCTCTGTAAAAAATCAATAAAATATATTTTTTAAAAAAATCTCTGAGGTTCTATTAAATGCAAACTTGATTTTGCTCTTAGCTTTATAAAATAAACTTTCATCATTTCTTTCCCTTTCTACCCTTAGTAAGCTAGTATTTTAACCCTTACTCAGCTATAGGAAGATTAAATCATGGGCTAACATACTGCACAAAACATCTGCCAAGTTTTCCCAATTTTTCAGACTGCTTTGCTCAATACTTGCACAAACTAAGAATATTTCCTAACTCAATAGTTGAAAACTTAGTTATGTGAAAAAAAGCAAAATATAATTTTATGTAAACTATGCTAGCCACCACTATCTAAAATAAGAAACCACATATAGGTGAAAGAAACAAAGAACACTAGACAGTTTTATACAATTAAATGCAAGCATCAGATGGGTCAGAGGTGAAAGAATGGTCTCTTTTCCTTTACCCCTCCTCTCTGAAATGTCTATAATGTGGAAATACCACTTATAAAAATCATATACTGCCCAGTTGGTGTGGCTCAGGAGTAAAGCATCAACCCAGGCACCAAGAGGTCAATTCCCGGCCAGGGCATATGCCCAGGTTGCAGGATTGATCCCCAGTGTGGGGTGTGCAGGAGGTAGCCAAATGATGATGTCTTGTAGCATCAATGTTTTTATCTCTCTATCGTTCCCGCTTCATCTCTCTCTAAAACTAAATTTTAAAAATATTTTTAAGAAGAAATCATATACATACTAGGAAAAATATCAACTCTACTGCACAAGTCTTTATTCCCATGACTTGCACGTTTCATTATAAAAACACAAAATTCATGTTGTAATCCTTCTCAAAAACAAGCAACTACTTGTAAAACTTCTTTATTTTTTAAAGAAGTCTAGATTGTTACTTTTATGTGAAAAAAAAAATTATTGGCTTCTATTGTGGTACTATTATCATTGTTTTTAGGTTTTATTTCAAATCTCCCAGTTAAGGAATTAATCCAATTCAAACCACAAAAACTTAAGAGACTGCCTCAAAACATTGGGTAATTTCCCATTACTCTCAATTCCTCTCTTCTTAAAACTTAAAATGGTGGAGAAATGTGGAAAAAAGCAATAAAATAAGCACTTTTCAGAAAAATGTAATAACTTCAATAGTAAAAAGCTACTGGTTGTAAAGTTGGAAAACAGCTCTTCTAGGCTTCTTTGGCACTGACTTCTAGAATCCAAAACAAGGACTTCTCTGGGGACTTTAGCAAATACAGAGCTCTTTCTTTTGAGGAAATGTAGATTTGGCCAGACTAATTAACAGGCAAAGATGTGAAGATGTTCCTACCAATAGCATCTATCCAAGTGTAATATAAGCGTCTCCTCCCAGAGATGATATTTGTACTTTCAAAACTTGTCAAAATGCAGAAAAATAAGTTAACCACCACTAATTGTGACACTTAAGCAGATAGTTCTATCTGTATTGCTGAATAGCCAAAAAGCAACAGGACATGGAATAGATCAGCAAAATGAACTATTTTTACTAAAAGTTAAAGAATTGCTTGTACAAATTCTGAAAACCCTAATTAAAAACTTTCAATCAAGCAATTAGATAAGACACTTAGTTCCTGTTAAAATTCTGGGTCAGAAAAATCTCTCTTTCTAGACAAGCTTATGGTGTTTTGTGGGTTTTGGTGTTTTTGTTTTTGTTGTTTTTTAGTCAAAGGCAACTACCCAACTGTGTTTTTTCCTTTCTGCCTGGGAGTCAGAAAAATGCCTAAATAAAGTAATATACAAGTTTCTCAAAGTCTTATTCTCCTATCATCCACCTTAAGCCATTATTTTCTAAATTTCTCTAATAAGTCAATAAAGGAGTAAAAACAAGTAACCTCTCATATCTTATCTGGGAAAACAATGACAAGTCTGCAATCTACTCCATAGTATAGTTACACTTGCCTAAGTTCCCTTCCTCTCTGTAAAAAAAAAAAAAATCAATAAGATATTTTTAAAAAAATAAATTCAATCCTATATTTATGAAGAAAAATACACACATTCCAATCAAAATCATACTCATACACATAAAAACTGTCTGGAAAAACATGGAACCAAAATGTCTACAGTGGCCCAGAAGGCCTGGCTCAGTGGTTGAGTGTTGACCTATGAACCAGGAGGTCAACGTTTGATTCCCCATCAAGGCACATGCCTGGGTTGGGAACTTGATCTCCAAGTAGGGGGTGTGCAGGAGGTACCCAATTGATTATTCTTATCATTGATATTTCTCTTTCCCCTTCTCTTCTCTAAAATCAATAAAAATATATTTTAAAAAAAAAACAGCCAAAACCGGTTTGGCTCAGTGGATAGAGCAACGGCCTGCGGATTGAAAGTTCCCAGGTTCAATTCCGGTTGGGGGCATGTACCTTGGTTGCGGGCACAACTCCAGTAGGGGGCATGCAGGAGGCAGCTGAGCAATGTCTCTCATGGATGTTTCTGACTTTCTATCCCTTTCCCTTTCTCTCTGTAAAAAATCAATAAAAAATATATTTAAAAAAATAAAAAATAAAAAAAGGAACAAAAAATTGCCAAAACCGGTATGGCTCAGTGGCTAGAGCGTCGGCCTGCGAACTGAAGGGTCCCAGGTTCGATTCCGGTCAAGGACACGTACCTTGGTGGCGGGCACATGCCCAGTAGGGGGCGTGCAGGAGGCAACTGATGGATATCTCTCTCTCATCGATATTTCTGACTTTCTATCCCTCTCCCTTCCTCTCTGTGAAAAATCAATAAAATATATTTAAAAAAAAAATGTCTACAGTGGTTACCAAAGGTGATGGGATTATATGGGTGATAATTATTTTATGGTTTGCTTTCATTGATTAATCAAAAGCTATTTATTTCTATTTTAAATGATAAATAAAAGTTTGACGAGAACAAAAGGCTGTTTTGATTTTGTAGAGACAGAAAGATAATAAATCTATACTGGATCTGGTCTTCTTGAGGTACCAAAAGAAATAGGAAGGAAGGAATAACAAAGAAACACATGCTCAGATTTTAGCTATTTTTTGCTTTGTTGAGATAGTAATGCATACATTATAATATATAAAAATTCCTTTTTTTTAGGTTAGTTTTATACTTTATATAGCCATTCACCTGAGGAAAATAAAATGACTTATTTTCAGTATTTTAGAACCTATGTATTTCTAAAAGAGAGGGAACTAATAAAAATTGTGTAGGTTGAGATATATTTTGTACTTACTTACAAAGCTGCCTTAATGAATTAGCTCTGTTTGGAATAGTCTGTACCAATGTTTTCTCTGGCAAGTTAACCTTGTCCAGCCTCCCTTACTACTTTCATCCCAACCTGGAACAAGCAAACCAACAGTCATCCACCCATAATGGGTAGATAAAAAGCTTAAAAAAACTATAAACTATAAAATACCCTCCTGCATGTTAGTAGTCACAAGCACGATGGGATTGTAAAGCCCCATATTAGATTCACTTGTAATAAGTATTTACACTGAAAGAGTACATTTGGCCTAGAGAAGATAACACTATGGAAAACACACCCCATTAGAAGCTTTCTTCTTTGCTTTCCATTCATCCAGTTGTGCCTTTGTCTTTGCGTCTACTTTAACAAGTAGTTTCTTCTCTCCAATCTGTAGGTCATGCAATAACCTGAGTGCACGGAGGGTAGATTCAGGCTCCTTATACTCACAGAATCCAAAGGCTAGCAATAGATGTAAAGAATTAGTAAAATATCACTATAATAATGAAAGATGAAGAGTATTTATGGAAGTTAAAATCATTAAAAGACCAAATATTGTAATACAAGGATTATTCATGTTGTCACTCAGCCCTTTCCTTCAATTTCCTTTGAAAAGGGTTTCACTTTTGCACCCTTAACCAAAAGAACAAAGACAAAAACTAGGGAAAAGAAAAATTCTAATCAAACAAATTACTACTTGTTAGAAGTGCTGATAAAATAGTTAACAAAATCAGCACATTGCATGATTGTTAATTTTGTCATGAACTCATTCTATCCAGACTTCCTAACAGCTATAAATAAGAGGCTGCTTCAACATAAATACAAGATTTTTCTGAGAAGTTAAACTATAAATGTAATAATCTCTTATACTAATTATTCATCTAATTTCTCTTTATCTTTCATTTTTATCATGCCTTTATATCAGAGATATTAAAACAAAAATTAACTTAAAGAGTAAACTAAAAATTGGAAGTAAAATTAAATAAATCCAAATATTTATATAGTTAATGACATAATCACACAGACATTATTCTGAGAACTTAAAACACTAAATCTGACCATACATTTTTAATGTCACATTATCTTAAGAACGTCTGAAATTACTGTATGTGAAAAGTGAGGTGAAACAAGCCAGTAATTACTTAATGATCTCAATAAGAAAAAAGTACCTACCTTGAAGTTTTCCAGAGGCACCTTGGACTCTCTTCCAGCTTAAAACCAAGCCACATTTCTTAAAAAGAAAAAAAAAGTTGTTACCACTTAACAAAATTAACTTGTAATGCAAATAAGAGCACAACTGTATTACCATTAAGAAAAAAATAGAAGCGAAAAAGAAAAAGATCTTATTAGCAACTAAGTTTCTTAAAATTCTCTCAGTTCCTACAAATCTATTTTATGAAAGAAATATATAACAAACTATTTCAAAGAAAAATATAAATTCTTACTGATTATTTGCAGAAAATTATTTTAATAAATTAGAAATTTTCCAGCATTATTTATCCTATAAATATATATATCAATGCCCAAGTTATCATAATTAAAACTATAGTAACTTCAATTAAATCCATAAAGATTTCATATTAAAATACATGTATATATTAAAAAGTTTTAGTAACATGTGAAAGTGCTTGATATGGGATGCAAAACATGGGACATGAAACTGCAGATATATAGTAAGATTTTAATTATGAAAAAAGTGAATTTTCATAAAACAATCAGAAATATTCCAAAATTCTAAGAAGCAGGTCATGTGAAGGGTGGGACTTAGTTACTCTCTTCCTTTTAATTTCTAATTATTAAAAAACAAAGTTTTGCCAAGACCGGTTTGGCTGAGTGGATAGAGCCTGCGGACTGAAAGGTCCCAGGTTCGATTCCGGTCAAGGGCATGAACCTTGGTTGCGGGCACATCCCCAGTTGGGGGCGTGCAGGAGGCTGCTGATCAATGTCTCTCCCTCATCGATGTTTCTGACTTTCTATCCCTCTCCCTTCCTCTCTGTAAAAAATCAATAAAACATATGTATATTTAAAAAAAAAACACAAAGTTTTAAAAAAAATTATTTGTAGAAAATATCTGTCAAAGCTGAATGTGATCAATGTTTCACATCTCCCTTCAGAGAAACCACTAAAATGATAATCAAATAATATTTTTCTCTTTACTATTTTTAAAATCAAATAATATAAAAGATAAAAACACTTGAGGTCTAACATTGCATGAGAAACAGCAGCAAAATTCAACAAAATTTTGAACAAAATGGATGGATGATAATTCATCCTATAAAGAAAAGAAGGCTATATAACTCCAAGTGTCTAGAGAGGCAGATACTAGTGAAAAAGAAAGGCTAAAGTGATTCTATAAAGCCAAGTAGATCTACAGGTCAACAAAAGAGGGGAGGGGGTGGCCTGGCCGTGTAGCTCAGTTGCGTAGAGCGCCATCTAATAATACTAAGGTTGCAGGTTCCATCTTCAGCCAGGGCACATGCAAGAAACCACCAATGAATGCATAAATAAATAGGACAAAAAAAATCTATGTTTCTGTCTGTCTGTCTCTTTCAATAAAAATAAGGTAGAGTGGAGAATGGGGTTGAAGCATAAAGCTGAATAAAAACAGGTGCTTGCCTAATATAAATATAGCAAACAGAAAACGGTTTGGCTCAGTGAATAGAGAGTCAGTCTGAAGACTGAAGAGTCCCAGGTTCAATTCCGGTCAAGAGCATGTACTCTGGTTGTGGGCACATCCCCAGTGAGGGGCGTGCAGAAGGCAGCTGATTGATGTTTCTCTCTCATCAAAGTTTCTAACTCTCTATCCCTCTCCCTTCCTCTCTGTAAAAACAAAAAAAATCAATAAATTTATATATATATATATATACATACATATATATACATATATATATATATAGCATAATTAAAGTCACAGCTCTTCTCAAATAATTACCTTAGTCCCCATCCCCAGAGAACATGAAGAGTTTAGTCTGAAGAAGGTGAACACACAAGCTTGTTAATATGAAGCACCAGATATGAAGGAAATCTGGATAAGATGTTGAGTGGGTAACAAGGAAAAAAGGTAAAACTGTAAGAAATACTTGAGCCTGGCTTGTGTGACTCAGTAGTTGGGCATCAACCTATGAAAGAGGAGGTCATGGTTTGAATCCTGGTCAGGGCTCATGCCTGGGTTGTGGTTGGATCCCTAGTGGGGGATGTACAGAAAGCAGCTGATCAATGATTCTCTCTCATCATCTATGTTTCTCTCTCCCTTCCTCTCTGAAATCAATAAAAATATATTTAAAAAAGGAATGCTTGAACTTAGTCCTTCAACCCCAACCCATACAGGTAGCCAATCACACACTAATGAGACATGAAACCAAGTTTTCTAGAGAAACCAACCAGCTTCAAAGAAGAAACCTCCACATATTAATATTTAATACAGCTGGCTATTGATTAGATTGCATTACAATAATGTCTAACATTTTACAAGCCCAATATAAAAAAGACTTTTAATCCCTAACTTAAATATGACAGACAATCTAGGATCACCAGACATTTAAGGGAACACCGATTTGGCTCAGTGGATAGAGCGTCGGCCAACGGACTGAGGGATCCCAGGTTCGATTCCAGTCAAGGGCATGTGCCTTGGTTGCAGGCACATCCCCAGTGGGGAGTGTGCAGGAGGCAGCTGATAGATGTTTCTCTCTCGTCGATATTTCTAGCTCTCTGTCCCTCTCCGTTCCTCTCTGTAAAAAATCAATAAAATATATATTTTTGTAAAAAGTGGAAAAGAGAGGAAGAGATAAATTTAGAATCCAAAGAAAGCTTAAAAACAAAGCACTTTGTTGCACAAATAAATCAAGAACAGGTTTTTTAAAAGGATATTTCAAACTGAAAAATATACACAACCCATACAAAAATCTGTACACAAATATTCTTAGTACCATTATTCATAGTAACCAAAAACGTGGAAACAATCTAACTGTAAATCAACTGATGAAAGAGTAAACAAAAGATGGTAGAGCCATTAAATGAAACACTATCAGGCCATAAAAGGGACTGAAATACTATCTATATATTTAAAAGGCTAATATGCTAACTATCCTTCCCACCTTCTGACAGGTCCCTATGATGCACACTGACCACCAGGGAGCAGACGCTCAATTCAGGAGCTCAGTGAAGGAGCTGCCATGATGTGCATAGAGAGACAGCACTGCTGACCTGGCACCCATAAAGCAACACTTGGCTTCCAAGTGGGACACAGGCCCTACCACTATCCTGGAGCTACAGCCCACCAAATCTCAGCCAATACTGTCAAGACACCGTGGCCCAAAATGCAGCCCACAGCCCAGCCCAAAAAGGGTTGCTGTGGGTGCCAGGTAATAACGTCACGTCACATAGCAATGCCGGGCTTCCTCTCCCTAGCAACTAGCCTCCTTGCAGTTTCTTCAGACCAGGAACATGTTTCTATCTCTCCCTCTCCCTTCCTTTTCGAAATCAATTTGTAACAAATGAAAATAAACAATTTAACTTACAGCAAGGAGCTGTCTTATGAGCATGTCTGAGGCTTTCTCAGAAATGTTGCCAACAAAAACAGTAGTAGTAGGACCACAATTTTCATCATTTTCCTTTGTCTTTAAGCCTGGATGATCCTTTCTTGCTCCCAAATGCTTTCCAACCATGGACACGGTGGGTACTAAGACCTAGAATTAAGAAAGGCAATAAAATTTGACCTGGCAATTAAACTTCCTATCATGTTTAATGTAACATTAGGCTAAAATCACCACTGTTAAATTAGTAAACACAGGGTGGGACAAAAGTAGGTTTACAGTAGTTTATATGGAAAATACTATTAATAAATAATAACAGCCAAAACCCGTTTGGCTCAGTGGATAGCATCGGCCTGCAGACTGAAAGGTCCCAGGTTTGATTCTGGTCAGGGGCAGGTACCTTGGTTGTGGGCACATCCCCAGTAGGGGGCGTGCAAGAGGCAGCTGATCGATGTCTCTCATCGATGTTTCTAACTCTCTATCCCTCTCTGTAAAAAAATAAATAGAAATATATTTGAAAACAAATAATAACATCAGAATAAGCTGTTTCATGCACTTACAACTGTAAACCTACTTTTGCACCATCCTCTCAGCGCATTAAAAGATCTACATACCTAATCTAAAGTTCACAGTATTTTTTCATTAATATAAACATTCATGACAAGAAAAGTCCCACTCTCAGATTACCTTTCTTTAAAAACTTGGAAAAGCAAAAATAACTTGGGTAGAAACTTTAAGACATCATAAATCTTTTAAAATTATCAACTACATCCACAAGTTTCTTCACAACTGTACTCTGTACTAGTATAAAAGTTTCAATTATCCCTGCTAATCTTCTTATAAAATATTCAAATACTCCCATAGCACTCCTCCACAGTTAGAATGTACCCTTTATCACATACTTGAATTTCTAGCTTATTGTCCCTTTAACTTTAAACTTTCCAAAGGAAGAAAGTCTTACTCATCATTTTATCTGGAAGTGAATTTAGCAAAACATCCACAATAAGCACTGAATAAATACTAGTGAACTGGGGGAGCTGCCCCCAAATCCAAATACTATCTTTTCCTAGACTGAAATATAAGAAAGTAAGAGTACCTATCATGTGGAAGCTTTCCAAAATGACCAAACACTGGTGTCTAATGCAAGAAAAGCTGGACTCCCCCTTAGTATGCAGAACCCTATCTTCTTAGTGGTCTGCCTCACAGCAGATTCATATTTGTCCGCCTACTTCACAGCTCCCTTTTAACATAACACCACTCCCCTCCCTTTTCAAAACCACAAATCAGTTGAAAGTAATATCAAGCCTCTTTCATAGTGGAATTCCAAAGAAGCCTGATATTCTACCAATGAACTTAGAGAATTATCTGGTTAAATAATAGTTAAGAGGGTTATTATTTTACTCATTTGTTATAATATATTAACATTCTTAATTAAAGATGCTTAAGAGTGTACAGAAGCTTTGATGAATGTGGAGAATTAAGGTTCAAGACCTAAGACTAAATAATGATACACTTCCCCAGAGGAAAGGCTTCATTAAAACTACAAGCTTGAAGGTATCATACTAGAAGACACAGAAAATAAACAGGTCAGAAAAGGATAAATATTAGATAGGTAGGAGGAAAAGAACAACTATATTCAACACAAATTTCATTTCAAAACTTACATTTCTGCAGGAATAATTCGTACACTCTTTTAAGAGATCATATATGTCATATCATTCTCCTACCTCTGGAAACCAAGACATAAGGAATAATGAAAAAGCCAATGTCCTAAATCTGAACTAATATGTAAATGAGTCTAGAGAATGAGAGAGAAACCATAGAACTATATGGGGAGCAACTTTAGGAACAACTGCACATATGCACAGCTGAGTGAAAATGTTACTTAATGAAGTAAGTAGTGTGATAGAAATGAATGCCCATGTCCTTCCTATTATTCTTTTAAATGTTTAAAATAACTTATCAAAGTTTATCAAGCTTTTTAGTTTTAAAAGCACTAACGTATCTTTTAATTTCCTCCTTAAAATTAATTATACTTACAGCCCTGGATGGGTAACTCAGCTGGTTAGAGAACAACTGTACCAATACGCTAAGTTGCAGGGTTTGATACCCAGCCAGGACACATAGAAAAATCAACCAATGAATGCATAAATAAGTGAAAAACAAATCAATGTCTCTCTCAAATCATCAATAAGTAAAAAATTTACTTAAAAATTATACTTACAGTTGGAGCAGGAGCCATAATGCTCATTGGTACAGGAATCATTGGGGTTCCTAAGGAAAAAGCATAGCCAGTTTTAAGCACACAATTATATATGATTGTATTCTATACCAACTACATGCCATAAATACAAGTACTAGAGGCCTGGTGCACAAAACTTGCACCGGGCTTCTAGTATTTGTTCCCCCTCAGCCCAGGCTGTACCCTCTCACAATCTGGGATCCCTCAGGGACAGGATCAGGCCTAAACCAGCACCCGGACATCCCTCTTGCAATCCAGGACCACTGGCACCTCAATGCTCGCCTGCCTGCCTGCCTGCCTCATCGCCCCTAACCACTCACCTGCCTGCCTGGTTGCCCCTAATCACTTGCCTTCCTCCCTGATCATCCCTAATGGCCTCCGCTATGGCCCCCACCACAGCAGCTTCATCCAGAAGGACACCTGGAATGATGTCCTAAAGGTCGTTCAGCTGTCCAATCCAATTAGCATATTATGCTTTTGTTATTATAGATGCTCACTCATAGTTAATTTGAGTAGAAATGGAGAACTAATGAGATACTGATGAACATCTTATTTTCAAATACAATGTGTTATCAGGGCAATCTATATGTTTACCTACAACAAAAAACTACTCTTGCCGAGACCGGTTTGGCTCAGTGGATAGTGTCGGCCTGCGGATTGAAAGGTCCCAGGTTCGATTCCGGCCAGGGGCATGTACCTTGCTTGCGGGCACAACTCCAGTAGGGGGCGTGCAGGAGGCAGCTGATTGATGTCTCTCTCTCATTGATGTTTCTGACTTTCTCTCTCCCTTCCTCTCTGTAAAAAAATCAATAAAATAAAAAACTACTCTTAAAGTAAGAAGGCCACCACAACAGTTACTGACTCATTTTTATCTTATTCAGTACACCCCCAAAACAAGCACTATCACAAATACAGATTCATTTATGGATTAACATTATTAATGAATCCTTTAAAAGTAAAAAACAAGTGGGAAGGCAGAGGAGGGTGAGGGAAGGGAGAAGAGATCAACCAAAGGACTTGTATGCATGAATATAAACCTAACCAATGGGCACGACCACCAAGGGGTTGAGGGCATGAGTGGGGGAGGGGTGTCAGGGGATTAATGGAAAGATGAAGACATATATGTAATACCTTAATCAATAAGGAAATTAAAAAACAATAAAAAAAAATGCCAAAACCAGTTTGGCTCAGTGGACAGAGCATCATCCTGCAGACTGAAAGGTCCCAGGTTCGATTCCGGTCAAGGGCATGTACCTTGGTTGTGGGCACATCCCCAGTAGGGGCGTGCAGAAGCAGCTGATTGATGTTTCTCTCTCATCCATGTTTCTAACTCTTTATCCCTCTCTTTTCCTCTGTAAAAAATCAATAAAATATATTTTTAAAAATAATAAAAGTAAAAAACAGCTCTAGCCAGTTTTGCTCAATGGTTAGAGCATCAGCACCACTCAGACTTGAAGGGTTACGGGTTCAATTGCAGTCAAGGGTAAATACCTTGGTTTCAGGCTCCATGCCTTGCCCTGGATTGGGGCGGGTGTGGGAGGCAACCAATTGATGCATCTTTTTCACATTCCGATGTTTCTGTCTCTCCACCTCCCTCCTGCTTTCTCTAAAAAAAAAAAAATCAATGGGAAAAATATCCTCAGGGGAGGATTAAAAAAAAAGTAAAAAAACAAATCCTTTCAAATTTTTTCTTTAAGTATCAAATGATAAATTAATCTGAAAACCTAGGAAGGATGAGGACACATATGTAATACCTTTTATTCCTGGTTCTTTAATAAAAACAAAAATTGGCCGGCCAGCATGGCACACACAGTGCTTAAGTATTGACCTATGATCTAGGAGGTCACAGTTTGATTCTGGGTCAGGATACATGCCCAGGTGGCAGGCTTGATCCCCAGTGTGGGGCGTGCAGGAGGCAGCCAATCAATGAGTCTCTCTCATCATTGTTGTTTCTACTTCTCTCTCTCTGCCTTCTTGTCTGAAATCAATTTTTATTAATATATACATATATATATATTTTTAAATTGGCCCTGGCTGAGTGGTTCAGTTGGTTGGAGCATTGTCCTTTACACCATTCCCAGCCAGGGCAGATACATAGGGGAGGCAACCAATTGGTGTTTCTCTCTCTCTTCCACTCTCTCTAAAAATCAATTAAAAGGAAGGGGGCGCAAAAAGTATCCTATCCTATATAATAAAAGCCTAGTATGCTAAGTGGCCAGTCGTCTATTCAACCAATCAAAGCATAATATTCTAATGATATGCTAAGGCCCCTCAACCACTTGCTATATGCAATGACCACCAGGGGGCAGACATTCTAACAAGTAGTTTAGCTTGCTGCCGGGGTCTGGCCAATCAGGACTGAGTGAGACAGCCAGACACACCTTGAAGCCCTCTCACAGTCCTTCCCTGGCGCCCAACATGCACCAGTGGGGTCCCTCGGCCTGGCCTGCACCCTCTCAAAATCTGGGACCCCTCAGGGGATGTTTGGAGAGCCGATTTTGGCCCGATCCTGCAGGGCAGGCCAAGGGACCCCACTGGTGCAAATTTGTGCACCAGGCCTCTCGTGTATATATAAAAGGTTAATATGCTAAGTGTCCCCTTCAGGAGTTCGACCGAGAGACTGGGAGTTCCATTGCTTGCTATGATGTGCACTGACCACCAGAAGGCAGCACAGAACATGGTGGGTGACTAGCGGTGGCAGCGGGGCGTTGAGGGAGTAAGGGAAGGAGGCAGGGAGGTGGGGAACCTGATCAGACCTAATAGCTGGCCAGGCCTAGGGACCCTACCCGTGCATGAATTTCGTGCACCAGGCTTCTAGTATATAGAATAATACTCTATATCTATGTTAAAAGAAAAAGTACTAACGGAGCCCTGGCCAGGTGTCCCCCTTAGTTGGTTAGAGCATCATTTAAATGCCAAGGTTGCATGTTCCATTCCTAGGTAGGGCACATATGACTTAACCAATGAATGCATAAATAAGTGGAACAACAAAGCAATGTTTCTCTCTCTCTTTCTCTCTAAAAAAAAAATCAATTAAAAAAAGCCACTAGTGAATAAAATAATATATATTTACATGGCTTACAATATGCATTAGAAAATATCTGTAAGAACTAAGAAAAAACTTGTAACCCTGCTTTGTTTCCCCCTTTTCATAAGGAGCTGGTATAAATAATTCTGTGGGAATGTAATGAATTTTTTTCACTGTATTTTTTTTTTCATTTTTGAACCTCATGAACCCACTATCTTTTTAAGTAACTCTTTTTAAAAACATCGCAAATGAGTTTATACTCAGTCAGATATAACTTCTGCCATAGAAAAATGAGACATCGTATTTCCAGAATGATAACAGACATCTTTACTGCTAACAGTAACACACATATCTTCTAAAAGTAAATACTGCGAAGACAAAAGTACAAGCTAAAACAACTACAGTACTCTCAAAATTACCTGGAGGTACAGGTGGAGGAAAGCCAGGAAACTGTGGTGGTGGAATCCCTGGTGGGAGTGCTGGGATTCCCATGGGAGGGCGATTCAAATGAGGGGGGAAAGACATTCTTACTGCAGATGTCTAAAAAAGAAATCATGAGAAATCATTTTATTTGAAAACTTTACAATTCAATATGCTGGTTTGTTGGCCTTCATTTTTAGAGTATCTGCAAAATTCTAAAGTTTTCTTACCCAAAGGAGTTGGCAAAGACCCTCTTTTCTCTGTCTGTCCATTGAGAATTTTTAAAATTTAGATCTTTTCTAAAATAAGTTCCCAAAATGTACACGATCTAAGTTCAGGATAGACTCCTACAATCATATGGGAATACATATAAAGGAAGAAAAAAATTTTGAGGTTCAGTTAATATCCAAAATTAAATACGAAATATCAATGAATCTTTTTACACCAAACTCAGAATCCAGGAAGGTTTCTAACACTTATTTTTTAAAAGTGTCCTGATACATTCACTTTTTAATACATATCAGCACCTTTCTGAAAACTAATTTACAAAGTTACACAGTATTTATTGATTCAGTGTTGGCCAGTTCCTCAAGTACAAAAATGTTTCACTGAACTACAAACCTGGGAGTAGGGGATATTAACATTAGGTCACATAGTAATTATTCAAATTCAGAGAACTGCCCTAGTCTGTATGGCTCAGTTGGTTAAAGCATTGTCCCAATATGCCAAGGTTGTGGGTTCAATCCCCAGTCAGGGCACATACAAGAAGCAACCAATGAATGTGCATCAATAAGTGAAACAACAAATCAATGTTTCTCTTTCCCCAAACCCCATACCTCTCTCTAAGAATCAATTTTTTACAAAGCCCTATCCAGTTTGGTTCAGTGGATAGAACGTCAGCCTACAAACTGAAGGGTCCCAGGTTTGATTTCAGTCAAGGGCACATTGCCTGGGTTGTGGGCTCAATCCCCAGTAAGGATTGTACAAGAGGCAGCCAATCAATGATTCTCTCTCATCATTGATGTTTCTCTCTGCTTCTTCCTTACTCTCGGAAACAAAAATATATTTAAATACATAAATAATAGTAAGCAGGTATCAATATAAATTAAAAAGGGGAAATGCCAACTAATTTTACTATAAATGTCTTATATTTTTAAATAAGCCATTTGTAATACTTTTGCCCAAAAATAAAAACAAATTCTCTATAAGAAAGAGTGTATCTCCTTTAAAAACAGAAACAGCTACTGTCCTACTTACAGAAGCTCTTGTATTATAATATTCTATCTCAGCACTTTTCTTAGGAGGGCAGTTGGTATTAATACCTGTTGAATAAATGAATGAGTAAACAAATTAACTCTGAGGATTTCATTAAACAAATCTATTAAGAAGCTCCTATGTGCCAGGTACTATGCTAGCAATGAACCCAATGTCTAGCTTTATGTTAATTATAATGGAAAAAATATCCTCAGGTGAGGATTAACAACCACAAAAAAAAAAAATTTTTTTAATTTCATCAGACTACATGTTTAATCTTATGCCAATATATCCATTCCACACACTTCTAATTTTTCTATGAAATATTTCCCTTTTACTTCAAACTGTTCAAAACTTGCTTATTCATTGGTAAAACTTCAAAGGTAGAGGCAATATTAATAAGATAATGGCCCTTCTATTGACATTCAGAACAGAAACATTTCTGGTGACCTCTAGAAAAATATTATTCACTTTCAAACATCCTAAAATGGGAGCCTCAACCACTTATTTCAACATAAATTTTTATGTATTTTGACATGTGAAATGAATGAGAATAAACTTTTATAACCATAAGCAAAGCTAATCAGATTTTACCTATAATTGATTAATTGCAATACTTATTATAAATTATATAGATATTCAAAGTTAATAGTTACTTTGTAGAAAGAATGAGGGTGGGAAGAGAGCTAGGGAGTGCTTTATTTTATTTTAATTTTTATTGATTTCAAAGAGGAAGGGAGAGGGACAGAGAGAAACATTGATGAAAATCATTGATCAGCTGCCTCCTGCACTCCCCACATTGGGGATCAAGCCTGCAACCAGGGCATATGCCCTAACTGAGAATCAAACAGGTGATCTCTAAGTTCCTGGGTCAACACTCAACCGCTGAGCTATATTCTGGGCGTGCTTTATTTTATATACAAGCCTCTCCAAGAAGATGACATTGGGACAAAGACTTAGGGCTGAGGTAGGAAGCCCTATTTAATTATCTAGGACAATAGCCCCAGCTATGGGGGCTCAGTTATGTAGATCATCACCCCGAACACCAAAAAGGTTTTAGTTTGATTCCCAGTGGTCAGGGTACATAGAGGAAGCAACCAATTGATATTACTCTCTAAAGTCAATAAACATATTCTCAGGTAAGGATTTAAATACATATATATACATATATATATATACATATATATACATATATATATATATATATACATATATATATATTAGCTGAGGCAATAATCTTCCAAAGAAAATACAAAAAGCTAGAGGTGGACATAGACATAGAGTACTTGCAGGAGGAATAGCAAGGCCAACAGTTGGAGTACAGTATGCGAGGAAAGTCAGATAAATGTAAAATATTACTGGGGGAGGAGCTTCAGAGAGTATACGACTTTGTAGGCCACTGTTAAGAATTTGGTTTTTCCTGGTTTTCTTATTTGGCTTAGATTTTAACAGTATTCCTGTTCACTATGTTAAGACTGGAGAACAAGGGTTGAAGCAAAACATGATTGCAATAATCCAGAGAAGGGAGGGGGGCCTGGAATAGATGGTGTATAGTGAAAGTGGTAATAGGCTGCTAGATTCTGGATATACTATGAAGGTAGCCAACTGCTAAGGAAATGTGTGTGGGATTTAAGAAAAGGAGAGATGGAGAGGTTATTTTTATTAGAACTGAAGAAATGTAAATAGCATTTTAAAAATATTTGAACAGTAGTGCTTCACTTTTAGAAGAGTAAAAGAATTTTAACCTGATAAGTAAAAAAATTAACAAAAACATACAGGGTTATGCACTTGTCAAAATTCACTGAAATTAAAATGGGTACATTTTATTACATGTAAATTTTGTCTCAATAAATTTGATATACCCCCCCAAAAAAAACCAAACTTGTAAGATTTATCTCAACATATGCATGCACTCAGCTTTTCTTTTCCACTTTACTTTTTCAAACCACTTTTTTCCCCTGCACCCCTGAGAATATCATTACTGCTTATACACACTCCTCCATTGCAGATTTATCCTGATAGAAACAAAAGATTTTACCAGGAATAGACTTACAGGCTAACCCCATCAGAACACTGCCAAATTTCTGAAATCATAAAAGGCAAATGAACCAATAGACTCTCCTTAGCAAACGTTCCTATACAACTTCACTCACTCAATAAATATATATAAGTGCCCAGTTCTTTTCTAAGTATTATTTTTACTAGTTCTGAAAAGAGCAAATTTTAAGTTATACAGTTATACACCAAGTTGTGGTTCTACATTGACTATAAAAGTTTAGTGTAGCATGCACTGTTTCTTGCTCTGCTTATACCCTGGCAAGATACAATGGACTGACATAACCACCCCAGCCTAAGCACAGCAATCCCCTCAAAACATCATTTCTCCAATTGATTTTCCACAGATTGCTGGAGTCTTCAGAAACTACTTCTAGGAAAAAGGTGTTCCATGTCCAAAAAAGAATGGGAAATGCTTAACCAGAAGTTTCTTTTATAAGAAAGCTTTTCATGTTATCAAAGTGTTCTGAGTCGCCCAAAAGGGGCTGATAATTTTCTGAGATATCATCCACTTTGCCGTTTTACCATATTCAATAATAAAGATAGTGATAGTCTGGAGTTGGAGTGGGAACAGGAAGTGACTTGTAAACAGGAAAGAGGAATCCTTTGGGGTAATGGTTGCACAACTCAATACATTTACTAAAAATCACTGAATTGTACATTTACAATGACTGAATTTTATGCAATTATACTTTAATAAAGCTGCTTTAAAAAAAAGCAATACCAATTCAGGACAATTATAAGGAAAATCCAATTAAGACCTGCCAATTAGATAATACTGTAGCAATATTAATTTCCTGATTTTGATCACTGTACTGTTGTTAAATAAGAGAATGTCCTTGTTTTTAGAAAATACATACTTTGGGGTTAAGGAACACTACACATGCAACTTACAAGTAAACATTTTAGAAGATAACTATGGAGAAAATAGGGAAAGGATAAAGCAAATTGGTTAGGTGATTTGGGTATATGGCTAAAAGGTATTTGAGAATTAGTTTGAAATTGTCAAAATAAAGTTTATAAAAACATTACCACTAATTCTGGTTAGTGGGAATATCATATTTTTATTTTGTTTTCAAATTTCAACAAAAAAGCTAGGTAAAAGCTATTAAAAAACTGTGAGGAATCAAAATTATTATGAATGGTAGCAGCAGTGTCACAAGACTATGGAGAAATTAAAAAACAATGTTTTTGTAAGGCCTGAGAAGATTCAAAGATTACTTTTCTTCTAATGTTATAAAATACTTAATGGAAGTTTCTCTTAAATATGTATAATTAAGTAAAAAGCTCACTTATCTGTGGACAAAAATGCTGACCTTAAGTCTGAAGTAGTTACCCAATGTTAAAATGGACTTATTTTAAAATTATATTAAGAGCCTTAACACAGCAGAATAAAAATATAACAACACAAAATAAACACACTCTAACTATAATTAGTATATGGAGCTTAAATGCAACAGTGAGACAATAATTTTCTTCCTAACTATGCATTAATTCTCTACCAAAAAAAAATTTTTTTTAATTTACACTCGGGGGATCAAAAATGGAAATTCAGTAACTACAAGATGAATTATTTAATAAAAATAACTCACATTTTTATTTAATTTACAAAAGCCTTCAACATAATCTCCCAAATTACCTTGTGTAGATATATTCTCACTTAATCTCCCAAATTACCTTGTGTAGATATATTCTCCTTTTACAGATGTAGAAGGTTAACTTGTCCAAAGGAACATAATGAGTGGTGGGGACCCCCTCAAGATCCCTAATATCCTGAAATTACCAATCCAAGGGCTGTTTTCACTGTGTCATAACGCTTACTCTTTCTAGTAATATACCAATGAGAAACTTCGTATTAAGGAGTAACTTTTACTTTATAAGCCTAAGAACAGAAAAATAAGTAGTCTATTCACAGTACACTGGAAGAAATGTTAGAATCAGGATTAGGCTCTCTTGTACTTCAGTGAAAATTCTTAAGTAACAATTCCGGCTAAAATGGACTAAACACTACATTATTTGTGTATATTGCACTACGGATTTTTACATACATCCGATTAATTTCCAATCTCAATCATCTACGAGGTGAATACTCTTATAATCCTTATTTTACAGATGACGACAACAAAGGCTTTAACGTTAAAATGGCAATCGTGCAGTATCTACTTAAGAACCACGAGCAACTGGACGATAACCAACTGAATGCCTTTCTAGGCTTTCTGAGTGTTTTTGGAAACCACCTGAAAAATTAAAAGTACCCAAGACAATATAGAAGTCGCTTATACACTACTGTCAACTACCTAATGCACAGTACTTCACACTACAGCAGTCCGGTGCAAGAGAAGTCCAATCTCTTCCCTCCTCTGGGTCCGCTCCACTCTGCCCAGTATCAAAATGGCTTTTCCATGGCAATACAAATCCATATTACATAACTTCAAAATAATCTTCATACTCCTAGATATCTATTTCGAAAAACGTGTTTTTAAAAAAAAAAAAAGTAGCGTGGGAGACCAAAGAAGAGGGAGAAAGAAGTAACAACACATTTTTAAATGGGCGAGCGTGGTCCCCGGCCCAGAATGAATGGAGATCCAGTTCACTGCAACCTCCACTGGCGGAAGGGGGCAGGACCACAGCACTCCCCGCAGCCTTCAGCCAACTAGGAGGGCGCTTTTAAAAAAAAAAAAGAAAAAAAAAAGGAAAAAGAAATGCAGTGGGCATGAACCACCCGTTCGTGGGCACAGAGGCAGGTGGGCAGTTCACCCAGGGGCGGGCTCTGGGTGACCTAGGAGGAAGGGGCCGAAGTCCGTTGGTGGCCAGCACCTCTGTGGAAAGAGGGTGGATGCGGGCGGGCTTCCCGGCAGCGCCTAGGCCGAGGGAGTCGTAGGCCCGGAAACTGTACCGTAAGGCTCCGAAGGGGGCCTCAGGGAAGGGCTCCCCAGGGGCGGAACCAATCGTTTTGTGGCAAACGTGGGTCCCGGAAGGTGCCGCCGGGATTCCCTGCGGCCAACCCCCGCGAAAGGACGAGGGAGAAGTGGGCGACAATGCAAGGAGAAAACGCTCTCTGGCCGTGAAGCGAGGAGGCCCGGCCTCCGCGGGCCCCGGCTCGGCCCGGTGGTTTTCGAGGCCTTGAGAGAAGTGAGGAAACCCAGGCCTCGTGCCCCTCCCCTCCCCCACCCGGCCCCCCTCTTTACCCTCGTCTCCTCCCCCCACCCCCCAACCGGGCCCTTTCGAGACCCCCCCGCTTTCCTTCCACCACCACCCCCCCCAAAGCCGAGGTACCCGGTTTCCACACGCGTTCAGAGGCGCGCGTGAACTCACCCGCCGCCGAGACCAGGGTACTGTCTCCGTGGCCCTCTGGGCTCCAGGTAGACGGGGGAACACCACCGGTCCGAGGTTTCTGCGCGCCGCTCGCCGGGAGACTGGTTCTGAGGCGACCACTCGCCAAGGCCGCAGCGCAAACACTGCCGCGCTGCGCGGGGAGCTTCTGGAAGTCTTCCTTTTGCCCGGCGTGCACTGCGGCCGAAACCGTGGAAAGAAGTACCACAGAGACGAAACGCGTACAGAGAGCCCTCCCTCTGTGGGCCCTCCAGTCACCACGCCCCAGCGGACAACCATAGAGAAGGGACGCCTAGAAGGGCTCGGGCTGGAAATTACGACCCACCCTGCCATTTTTGATCGGCGCTGATTGGACCTGGTGACTGGGGGGCGCCATCTTGAGGTCAAGGTTCCCGTTGGACACTGCGTGAGCGACGTTAGAGGGTTTTTTTTTTTTTTCTTTATAAGTTTGTTTTGAGGACTAGGTCCTTGTCTGAGGTTCGATGGGCCCGGCCACACAGCACCTCCAGCCTGACCGTCCCCTGGGAGACGGCGGCTTTTTATTTTCCCCCCAGCACCGTTTCTCCCCTCGATGCCCTCTGCCACCCCCGCCCCGCCCCTCCCCCACCCGGCCGCCGAACTCGAAGGCTCTGGATGCGGCCGGGAGAACCGGCCCTGGTGGGGTTCTTTTGTTTGTTTTTGCAGATGCACACAACATCACACAAATGCTTGTGCTCCCTGGTAGGGCCAGTGAGGCAACGAGATGTTTGAAATACCTAAGCCGACCTGTCACAACATTTCCCACGGCTTTCATGCTCCGACGTAAAAAAAAAAAAAAAACACAACTCCGCTAATGAGATTAATGAGAATAAGCGGATCGCGCCTGAGTAGATTATTCCATGTATGGGCTTAACGGCCAATCGCTATTTGACAGGTCTTTGTGTGCCAACGGCTTGCTTCTCAGAAGGCATAGAATGTGTGTGTCCGGTATGAAGTGACTGTCCCTCCACAAAGGACGGGCGCCGGGCGAAGCGCTGGGCGTTGGGTGCGCGGGAGTGGGATTGTGTCGCCGTCCCGGGGGACCTGCGAACAAGGCGGGACGGAGGACAAAGTGTGGTCGCCGTATAGACAGTTGACAGATACCTAAACAGGTCCCGCTTGCGTGGTTTCCTATTTAATTTTTCTTGATAGAATGAATCGTCATCTACTGTGCTATGTGTATTTTTTTTTCTTGTTTTATGGTCTGCCCGGCCTTACCCCACTAAAATGTAAAATTCAGGGCGCAGAAATTTTGTTCATTGCTGTATTCTCAGAGCCTAGAACAATGCCTGTATGCAGCAGATGCTCAATAAAACAATTGTTGAATAAAAGAAATTATTACAGCCGAGACCGGTTTGGCTCGGTGGATAGAGCGTCGGCTTGCCGACTGAAAGGTCCCGGGTTCGATTCCGGTCAAGGGCATGTACCTTGCTTGCAGGCACATCTCCACTGTGGGGCGTGCAGGAGGCGGCGGATTGATGTCTCTCTCTCATCGATGTTTCTGACTTTCTCTCTCCCTTCCTCTCTGTAAAAAATCAATAAAATATTTTAAAAAGAAAAGAAAATAAATTATTACAGCCCTGGCCAGTGTGGCTCAGTTGATTTGAGAATCATCCCATGCACCCACAGGTCCTGGGTTCAATTGCAGGTCCAGGCCCAAGCCCAGGTTTCAGGCTTACTCCCCAGTAAGTGGGCAGGAGGCAGCCCGTCAATGTTACTCTCTCACATCCATGTTTCTCTCTCCCTTTCCCTTCTGTCTCTCTAAATAACAAAAACGTATTTTTTTAAATTATACATGATGGCCAAGACCGGTTTGGCTCGGTGGATGGGTCCCAGGTTCAATTCCAGTTGAGGGCATGTATCTTGGTTGTGGACACATCCCCAGTGAGGGTGTGCAGGAGGCGGCTGATCGATGTCTCTCTCTCTCATCGATGTTTCTGACTATCTCTCTCCCTTCCTCTCTATAGAAAATCAATAAAATATATTTTTAAAAAAATTATACATGATGAGTACCAACAGAAAATAAAATGTACTAGAAGAGGAATAAGAAAGGATATATATTTACCATCTACATTTTATATGTATCTATATTTCTGCTTGCTAAGTTTCCTTAACATTGAGAAGTGCTAATAACACCTATTGCAAAAAACTAAATTAACTAGTGTATGTGAAAGTACTTTGTTCAGCCAAGTGCTAGTCAAATGCTAATTACTTTTGCAAATGAAGACCTATTTGTGCCTTTTTTTCACTACCAAAAGCATAAATACAAGGAGAGAGAAGTTGTCTCAAGTTTGCTAACTTTCCTGTTGTAAACATTTGTTGTTTATGTTGACTTAACATCCATTGCCATCTTCCTTAACTGCACTCCAAATTTCTAAAATTATCCTTTCACTACTCCCAATATTTGTAGTTTGAATAGGAAGTCCTAAACCCTAGCCAGGCCCCTTAGACACCGGGAGAGACTTTACAACCCAGTTAAAGCCCATACATTGTACCAAGCACTATTTTATTTTATATGATTTTATTTTATATATTTTATTGATTTTTTACAGAGAGGAAGGGAGAGAGATAGAAGCATCAATGACAAACGATGAGTTGCCTCCTGCACAAGCCCTACTGGAGATAGAGTCTGCAATCAAGGTACATGCCCTCGACCAGAATCAAACCCAAGACCCTTCAGTCTATGGGCCAATGATCTATCCACTGAGCCAAACTGGTTAGAACCCAAAGCACTATTTTAAGCATCTTGCAAATATCAGCAACTTTAATTCTCACAATAACCCACCCCAAGTAGAAACTGTTAAACAGATAAAGAAACTTAGCCCTGGCCTGTGTTGTCCAGTGGTTAGAGTGTTGGCCTGTGTGCAGAAGGGTGAAAGGTTCCATTCCTGGTCAAGGGCACATACTTGGATTGCAGCTTCAATCCTCAACCCCAGTCTGGGCACATTCAGGAGGCAACCAATCAATGTGTGTGTCTCACATTAATGTCTCTCTCTCTCTCTCCCTCTCTCTCTCCATCCTCCCCCTTCCACTCTCTCTAAAAAAAAAAAAAAAAGATGGAAAAAATGCCCTCAGGTGAGGATAAACAAACCCAGCTGTTGTGCCTCAATGGTTGAGCATGGTCTTATGAACCAGGTCACAATTCGATTTCTCATCAGGGCACATGCCTGGGTTTTTGGGCTCAATCCCAAGTCTGGGACATGCAGGAAGCAGTTGATCAATGATTCACTTTCATCATTGATATTTCTCTCCTCCTCCCTTCCTTTCAAAAAAAAGTCAATAAAAACATTTTTTAAAAGAAAAGAAATTTTTTTTGATGATGTCTAATTTACCTACTTTTTCTTTACTTGTGCTTTTGGTGTCAGATTTAAGAACCTGGTAACCTAATCTAAGGTGTCTTACTCTGTTTCAGCTGCTATAAAATACCATAGATTGAGTAGCTTATACTAGTAAATAGCGGAAATCAATTGCTCATAGTTCTGGAGGCCAGATCCAAGATCAGGGTGCCAGAATGGTCAGGTGAGGACCCTCTCCCAGGTCTCCAACTTACTGTATCTGCATATGGTGGAAGGGGCTGGGGAGTTCTGTGGGATCGCATTCTTGAGGGTTCCACCCTCAGGTCCCAATCCCCTCTCAAAGGACCCACCTACTACTAGGTGTACCGGTTAATAATAGCAGATTTTGTAATAAAAAAAAAAAAACATGGTAATTTCAAGAGAAACATCAAAAGTGCTTTATTCAAAGCTATTACTAGCTACACATTTCCCCATCTTTCAGATAATTTGTGGATACCGTCACAATAGAACTTTTGTTGTTTTGAAGCAAACCATTCAGAGACCAATTTTCCACTTCTTCGTATGTTTTTTTTTTATATATTTTATTGATTTTTTTACAGAGAGGAAGGGAGAGAGATAGAAAGTCAGAAACATCGATGAGAGAGAGACATCGATCAGCCACCTCCTGCATGCCCCACACTGGAGATGTGCCTGCAAGCAAGGTACATGCCCCCGACCGGAATCGAACCTAGGACCTTTCAGTCCGCAAGCTGATGCTCTATCCATTGAGCCAAACCGGTCTCGGCTCTTCATATGTTTTGAAGTGCTGCTCAGAAAGTGTGTGTGCCATCACTCTGATCAATACGGCGGGTGGGTTAATACTTCCAATGTGTCTTTAACTGTTTTTGGAGTGTGTGATGGTGCATCATCATGAAGCAAAATTACTTCGACGAGTCTTCTGACCCATTCTGGTCATTTTACGATCAAAGCATGGTTCAACCTGATTATTTGTTGTCGGTAGCGATCAGTATTAACAGTTTTACCTGGTTTCAGAAGTGCATAATATACCACACCTTCCTGATCCCATTAAACGCAGAGCATTGTCTTTTTTCCAAAGCAATTTGGCCTTGCAGTAGATGTTGATGGTTGACCTGGATCAACCCATGATTTTGTGCATTTGGGATTCTCAAAATAAATCCACTTTTCATTGCCAGTCACAATTCAATGCAAAAAAGACTTTCTTTCGTGCCATTGAAACAACATTTTACAGATGACTTTTTGGTTTTCCATTTGTCATTCATTCAGTTAATGTGGAACCCATTTTCCTTCCTTTAAAATTTTTCTCACTTTGCCGAAACTGGTTTGGCTCAGTGGATAAAGTGTTGGCCTGCAGACTGAAAGGTCCCGGGTTCGATTCCGGTCAAGGGCAGCTGGTCGATGTTTCTGACTCTCTGTCCTTCTCCCTTCCTCTCTGTGAAAAATCAATAAAAAATATTTTAAAAAAATGTTTTCCCCCATTACTTGTAAACAATCGGAAATTGTTTGCTGAGCAATGTTTAATCTTTCTGCAAGTTTTTTTTTACACACACACACACACCTGCAAGTTGTTTTTGAGTTTAACATGCATCTTCATCGAATAATGCTTGTAACTGTTGGTCTTCAAACTTTTTTGGTTGACCTGGATGTCTTTATCGAAATCATCATTTTTAAAGCGTTTAAACCAGCATTCACAAGTATCTTGAGATGGAGTATGTTCACCATAAGCTTCCCAAAGTATTCAGCAGCACTTTTCTTCAAAATAATTAATTAAAACTTCCCGCAAATATTCTTTGTTTGGCAAAAAATTCTACATTTGTAAGTGTAAAAATATCTATGATGTTAACACCTTCAGCAAATTTGAAATGAAGTTTTGAAACTTCTTGTCAATACAACAAAATAGCATACATATCAAATCGCATATATATAAACATGTGGAAGTAAAGAGAGGGGCTCATGAAGACTCAGAGGACCTGTAAAAAGCTGAGGTACAGAGACGCGTGCGTGGAGAGGATGGGCGGTGAAGAGTCTGGCTGGCTTCCTCTAGCGGGAAGAAGACAGAAAATCCCGACTGCACTGAACGCCACTTCTGACTGCACTAATCCCCAGTTCCAGGAGAGACTCATACAGAGGAGTCTGGACTGTTGTGAAAAGGGAGGAGTGCACAAAAACTTAGGGGAGCCGTGACAGGCAGAGGTCTGGAGGCATGCACAAAGAGGACTGACTACTGATTGTGCCCTGGGCTTTCTCTTGGAAAACAGAACTTTCCAACTGCAGTGAACTCCAGTTTCAGGTGAGTCCCTGGGGACCCAGACTCATACGGGTCCCTAGAGTGCACAGAAACTTAGGGGAGCCGGAAAGGCAGAGATCTAGAGGAGCGCACATGTGTGCACAGAGAGGGCTACAGTGATTACCCAGTGGAACTGAGACCCAGGGGCTGCAGTGTAGGACAGGACTGACAGGAAGCCAAGGCTGTCTGCTCAGCCCTGAGACTCCACCACATCTAAGCCCAGCACAGAGGCTATTGCAATCTTGCAAGTCTTAAGGCTGAGTCCAGCACAGAAGTTCTCAGAGTGCAGACACAGCTGATCCTCAAAACGAATTGGCTTGGAGGTCAATTCCCCCCAGTGATACCAACAACAATCAACAATTAACTACAACAAGACTGTACACACAGTCCACAAAGGGGTGCACCAAGAGTGTCTACCTCAGGTAACTGGGGAGGCTGAGCTATTGGGCCATATAGGACACGTACGCAGCACACAAAGCTACTCTATCAACTCAGGAAAACAATGAAAATGCAGAGACAGCCAAAACCTGTTTGGCTCAGTGGATAGAGCATCAGCCTGCGGACTGAAAGGTCCCAGGTTCGATTCTGGTTAAGGGCATGTACCTTGGTTGCAGGCACATCTCCAGTGTGGGGCGTGCAGGAGGCAGCTGATCAATGTCTCTGTTTCATCGATGTTTCTAGCTCTCTGTCCCTCTCCTTTCCTCTCTGTAAAAAAATCAATGAAATACAGTGGTACCTCGAGATATGAGCTTAATTCATTCCGTAACCTTGAGGTGTGGGAAACTATGAGACGCTCGAATCACGGTAAACTGGTGGGTCATGTGCAGCGGGCCGATTCTCGAGATTATTCCTATCTCAAATGTTGCTCATATTTCAAAGCAAAAATCGCTTTCTCGACGGCTCCTATCTCAAAATCTCGTATGTTAGGGCACTCGTATCTCGAGGTACTGCTGTATATTTAAAAAGAAAATGCAGAGACAAAGGAACAGATGACAAATGAAAGAAATGGAGGAAAACAAATAATGATATAGAGTTCAAAACCACTATTATAAGCTTTTTTTTAAAGAGTTTTCTAGAATTATGAACAACAAATACATATCTATCAACAAGTGAATCTGAAAATTAAGGGAATTGAAGATTTGATCAACAGAATAAACTGGTGAATATAATAGAATCAGGAGCACAGAAAGGGAGTGGACTGATAGTTTTCACAGGGGAAGGGGTGCAGGGTGTACAGGGAGAGACTGGACAAAGATCGTGCACCTATGGATAAGATCAACAGGAGGGAGGTAAGGGTAGAGGGAGGGGTGGGAGCTGGGTGGAGGGGAGCTATGGAGGGGAAAAAAGAGAAACAAATGTAATAATCTGAATAATCTGAATAATAAAGATTTAATTTAAAAAAATTTTCCTAGAAAAGATGGATAAATTTAGCAAGACCCAAGAGAAGATGAAAAAGGACCAACTAGAAATTAAACATACACTGCCTGAAATGAAAAATATTATACAGAGACCTAACAGCAGACTAGAGGAATGCAAGAATCAAGCCAAAGATTTGAAATACAAAGAAGCAGAAAATACTCAACGGAAAAGAAAAAAGAATCCAAAAAATATGAAGATAGTGTAAGGAGCCTTTGGGACAACTTCTAGCATACCAACATCAGACTTATGAGGGTGCCAAAAGAAGAAAGAGAGCAAGATACTGAGAAGCTATTTGAAGAAATAATGACTGAAAACTTCCCACACCTGCTGAAAGAAATAGACTTACAAGTCCAGGAAGCACACAGAACCCCAAACAAAAGGAATCCAAAGAGGACCACACCAACACACATCATAATTAAAATACCAAGATCAAAAGACAGGAGAATATTAAAAGCAGCAAGAGAAAAGCAGTTAATTATCTACAAGGGAGCACCCATACGACTGTCAGCTGATTTCTCAACAGAAACTATGCAGGCCAGACAGGAATGGCAAGAAATATTCAAAGTGATGAATAGCAAGTGAATCTGAAAATAGGTTTTCAGTATCTTGCTCTCTCTCTTCTTTTGGCACCCCCATAAGTCTGATGTTGGTATGCTAGAAGTTGTCCCAAAGGCTCCTCACACTATCTTCATATTTTTGGATTCTTTTTTCTTTTCCAGATGAATAGCAAGAACCTAAACCAAGATTACTCTACCCAGCAAGGCTATCATTCAGAATTGAAGGTCAGATAAAGAGCTTCACAGATAAGAAAAAACTAAAGGAGTTCACCAGCACCAAACAACCAGTATTATATGAAAGGCTGAAAGGTAGTCTTTAAGAAGAGGAAGAAGATCCAAAACTGGTTTGGCTCTGTGGATAGTCTCAGACTGTGGACTGAAAGGTCCCAGGTTCGATTCCGGTCAGGGGCACGTACCTTGGTTGTGGGGACATCCCCAGTAGGGGGTGTGTAGGAGGCAGCTAATCGATGTCTCTCTCTCATTGATGTTTCTAGCTCTCTGTCCCTTTCTCTTCCTCTCAGTAAAAAAATCAATAATAAATTTTATAAAAAAAGAAGAGGAAGAAGAAGAAAACGGTAAAGATAAAAATTATGAACAACAAATACATATCTATCAACCAGTGAATCTAAAAATCAAGTGAATTGAAAATCTGATGATCAGAATAAACTGGTGAATATAAGAGAATTAGGGGGCATAGAAAGGAAGTGGACTGATAATTCTTCAGGGGAAAGAGGTGAGGGATAGTGCAGGGAGAGACTGGAGAAAAATCATACACCTATGGACAAGGACAATGAGGGGGAGGTAAGGGCAGAGAGTGGTGGAGCCGGGTGGAAGGGAGCTATGGGGGAAAAAAAGAGGAACAATTGTAATAATCTGAACAATAAAGATTTATTAAAAAAATAAAAATAAAAAATAAAAAACGTGTAAATCTATCTATTGAAAAAAAATTCGCATTATTAACTAGTACACTTTTAGGATTTATAATTTATTTATTTTTATGAATCCTCACCCATGCATATTTTTCCACTGATTTTTAGAGAGAGAGGAAGGGGCGGAAAGAGAGAAGCATTGATGTGAGAGAGACACATCAATTGGTTGCTATTTTTTTTAAGTACTTTATTATTGATTTGAGAGAGAGATCAATGTGAAATAGAATAACATTTTTCAGTTGCCTCCCAAACTCCCCAAACCAGGGACCTAACCCAAAACCTGGGTATATGCCCTGACAGGGAATCAAACCAGTGACCTTTTGTTGCAAGGGACAATACTCAACCAACTGAGCCACACTGGCCAGGGCTGGTTGTTAGGATTTATACCTATATTTTTTCTAATAATTTTATAGTTTTGAATCTTACATCATGATCTTGGATTCATTTGAATTAATTTTTGTGTATGTGGTGATAGGTGTATAAACTCACTACTTTGCATATGAATAATCCAGTTATCCCAGCTCCAGTTGTGGGAAATACTATTCCTTTCCCCATAATTTTGAAACCCTTATAAAAAACCAGTTGAGAAAAATAAAAATCATCTGAAACCAGTTTGGCTTAGTGGATAGAGCGCCAGCCTGTGGACTGAAAGATCCCAGGTTCGATTCCGGTCAAGGGCATGTATCTTGGTTGCGGGCACATCCCCAGTGTGGAGCGTGCAAGAGGCGGCTGATCGATGTCTCTCTCTCATCGATGTTTCTGACTTCCCTCTCCCTTCCTCTCTGTAAAAAATCAATAAAATATATATTAAAAAAAAAAATCAATTGACCATAGCCCTAGCCAGTCTTGCTCAGTGGATAGAGTACGGCCCTGAGGACTGAAGGGTTTTGGGTGTGATTCCTGTCAGGGCACTTGTGAGAGGCAACCAATCTATGTGTTTCACTCACATCTATTTCTCTCTCTTTCTGTATCTTCCCCCTCCCTTCCACTCTCTAAAAATCCATGAGAAAATATCCTCTGGTGAGGATTAAAAAAAAAAAATCAATTGACCATAAATCGAGGGGTTTAATTATGAACTCTCACTTGTATTTGATTGATCTTTATGTTTGTCCTTATAGTATAACACTGTTTTGTTATATTTTTTTAAATATGTTTTATTGATATTTTACAGAGAGGAAGGGAGAGGGATAGAAAGTCAGAAACATCGATGAGAGAGAGACATCGATCAGCCGCCTCAAGTCCAGGAAGCACACAGAACCCCAAACAAAAGGAATCCAAAGAGGACCACACCAAGACACAATGGAGATGTGCCCGCAAGCAAGGTACATGCCCCTGACTGGAATCGAACCTGGGACCTTCCAGTCCGCAGGCCGACGCTCTATCCACTGAGCCAAACCAGTCTCCGCTTGTTATTGTTTTTTGCTAAACCTCACTCGAGTTTATTTTTTCATTGATTTTTTTTTTTTTTTTAGAGAGATAGTGGAAGGGAAAGAGAGAAGGTGGGGGAGAGAGAGAGGGAAACATCATGGGAGCCCAGCCAGTGTGGCTTGGTGGTTGAACATTGACCCATGCACCAAAGGCCACCAATTGGATTCCCAGTCAGGGCATAGGCCTGTGTTTCAGACTCAATCCCTGGTCGGGGACAGGCAGGAGGCAGCCCATTGAAGTTTACTTTCTCTCTCTCTCTCTCCCCCTTTCTATCTCTCTAAAAATCAATAAAAATAGCCCTAGCCAGTTTGCCTCAGCGGAAAGGGTCAAGGGCACATACCTTGGTTGCAGCTTTGATCCCTGGCCCTGCTTGGCGCATGTGCAAAAACAACCAATCGATGTGTCTCTCATATCAATGCTTCTCTGTCTCTCTCTCCCTTCCAGTCTTTCTAAAATTCAATGGAAAAATATTCTCAGGTGAGGCTTAACAAAAAAGTAAAAAAATAAAATAAATAAAAACATGTTTTAAAAAGTCACGTGAGAGAGACACATTGATTAGTTGCCTTCTGAACATGCCCCCTACTTGGACAGGATTGAACCTGCAAAGTGCACTTGACTGGAATTGAGCTGAAGACCCTTTGGTTCAAGGGCTGACATTAACCACTGAGCAACCAGCCAGGCTAGCACAATACTGTTTTTGATCACTGTAGTTTTTTTTTTTAATATTTTATTGATTTTTTATAGAGAGGAAGGGAGAGAGATAGAAAGTCAGAAACATCAATGAGAGAGAGACATCGATCAGCCGCCTCCTGCATGCCCCACAGTGGAGATGTGCCCGCAAGCAAGGTACATGCCCCCGACCGGAATCGAACCCGGGACCTTTCAGTCCGCAGGCTGACGTTCTATCCACTGAGCCAAACCAGTCTCGGCTAATATTTTTTACTGATTTTTTACAGAGAGGAAAGGAGAGGGATAGAGAGTTAGAAACATCAATAAGAGGGAGACATCTATCAGCTGCCTCTTGCATGCTCCCTACTGGGGATGTGCCTGCAACCAAGGTACATGCCCTTGATTGGAATCGAACCTGGGACCTTTCAGTCCATAGACTGACACTCTATCCACTGAGCTAAACCGGTTTCGGCTGATCACTGTAGTTTTGTTATAAATTTTGAAATCAGAAAGTATGAGTCATCCAACTGTATTGTTTACAAGATTGTTTCAACATTGTTATTCAAGGTCTCTAGCAATTCCACATTCATAATAAAAAATTTTTTTAAATGCCCTAGCTGGTTTGGCTCAGTGGATAGACTGTCCACCTGCAGACTAAAGGGTCCCAGGTTCCATTCTGGTCAAGGGTAATGCCTAGGTTGTGGGCTTGGTCCCCAGTAGGGGGCGTGCAGAAGGCAGCTGATCAATGATTCTTTCTCTTCATTGATGTTTCTATCTCTCTCTCCCTCTCCCTTTCTCTCTGAAATCAATAAAAATATATTTTTTTAAAAAAATTGAATCCTAGCCAATTTGACTCAGTGGATAGAGCATGGGCCTGCAGACTGAAGGGTCCTGGGTTCTATTTCGGTGAAGGGCACATGCCCGGGTTGCAGGCCTGGTCTGCAGTAGGGGGAGTGCAGGAGGCAGCAGATCTCTTTCTCTCTCTTCCTTCCTCTCTAAAATCAATAAAAAAAATATTTTTAAAAAAGTTGAAATTTTTATAGAAAATTCAATAAATCTGTAGGTTAATTTGAAGAGTATTACAATCATAACACAGGCTGTCTTTCTATTTATTTATTCTTTATTTGTTCAATAATGTTTTAAAAAACATTAAAGTAGTAGTTGATACACAATATTAGTTTGAAGTGTACAATATAGTGATTCTACCCCTATATATCTTACCATGTGATCACCGTAAGTCTAGTAACCATATGTCACCATACAAAATGTTTACAATATTTTTAACTCTTCCTTTTTTTTGTAATATGGCACATAATATGGCAATAGGTCATCACATTGAAAATAAAATGAAACATGTTGGTAAAATATTGAAGAGTCAACAAGAAGATAAGGAATTATCAGACCAAAATCTAGGTGAAGGCAGGATCCAAAGAGTAAGTAGAGCAGTGATGTCACTTTTGCCCTGGGGCATTTACCTTACTTGGCAATTTAAGCTTGGTTTTTCTAGGCTTTGTGGGGCAAGTGGGACGGATGGGTGCTTCAAAGTGCTACCGTTTCAGTGTAAGGGTGAAGAACTACTAGTAAACACACTGTCACTCAACAGACTGGAAAGAAAGTCCTCTTGAAAGGTGGAGGTTTCAGGGAGCTGTAGAGCCGCCACAGGACCTTCAGACTGCCCTCTTAGGGATATGTAGCCCAAATATACATCTCAATGGTTAAAAACAAAAATCCCAAACAATGAATATAGTTTAAAGTGGTCTCTCCTACCTTAACCGGTTTGGCTCAGTGGATAGAACGTCAGCCTGTAGACTTAAGGGTCCTGGGTTCGATTCTGATCAAGGGTATGTACCTTGGTTTCCGGCACATACCCAGTGGGGAGTGTGCAGGAGGCAGCTAATCAATGTTTCTAATTCTCTATCCCTCTCCCTTCCTCTCTCTAAAAAAAATCAATTAATATATTTTTAAAAAGGGGGGTGGAGGCTAAGGGGAAATAAGGACACATATGTAATATCTTAATCAATAAAGAAATTAAAAAAATATATAAAGTGGTCCCTCCTAGCAGAATTGACAGCAAATCCTCTCTGGTGGAATTAACCTGTATCCTAGGCCTCAAAAACTTCCCAGAAATAATTTTCCATGGAAAATCTAGCTCAGAGTAAAAAATAAGCACACAAAAAATGAGAATGAGTAAAAACAACTAATAGAAACAGATCTGATCATTCCAACCATCTGTTAGCCCAACAGGGTGTGGCTCAGCAGTTGAACGTTGATCTAGGAACCAAGAGGTCATGGTTCTATTCCAGGTCAGGTTGTGGGCTTGATCCCCAGAGTGGGGCTGCAGGAGGTAGCTAATCAATTATTCTCATCATTATTAATTTTTTACATTATTCAAAATATATTTATTCATCATTATTTTAAAACATATTTTTATTGATTTCAGAGAAGGGAGAGGAAAAGATAGAGAATCATTGATAAAGAGAGAATAATTAATTACTACCTCCTGCACGCCCCACACTGGGGATTAAGCCCACAACCCGGGCATGTGCCCTGACCAGAATCAAACCTTGGCCTCCTGGTTCGTAGGTTAATGTTCCACCACTGAGCCATGCTGGCCTTGCTTTTCTCTCATCATTGATGCTTCCTTCTCCCTCTTTCCCTCTCTCTGAAATTTGAAATCAATAAAAAATACATTAAAAAAAAGAATTAACTAATGAATGCATAAATAAGTGGAACAACAAAATAATGTTTATCTCACTCCACCCTCTCCCTTCCTCTCTAAAATCAATAAATTAAGAAAAGTTTTTTTCATTATTATTGACACATTGTACTTACATAGTAAAAATTTTCGAATATAAACATATTCAAAGAAAGTCTTCTTTCTCACCTTAGTATACTCCTTGGAGGCAACCATTTCCCACCGTTTAAGTGGTTTTTATAACCTTAGAAAATATAATTTAAAATGGGTAGTTTTGGCTTTAAAAGGATTAAATACCATTTTGTTCCCAGGACCTGTTAACATACTATTTTTTTTTTTAAAAATATATTTTTATTGATTTTTTACAGAGAGGGAGAGGGATAGAAAGTCAGAAACATCGATCAGCCGCCTCCTGCACGCCCCCCACTGGAGTTGTGCCCGCAAGCAAGGTACATGCCCCCGACCGGAATCGAACCTGGGACCTTTCAGTCCGCAGGCTGACGCTCTATCCACTGAGCCAAACCGGTCTCGGCTAACATACTATTTTTATAATTACTAAGAAAATTATTAGGGCTACAAAAAGTTATAGTGGTGGTCTTAGGTACAAAACCCTCTAGGCAAATTTTACAGCAGGCTAGCCAGTCTCAAGAATCTAGCTAAAGACTTGCTTTCTTTTTATTTATTTTTATTTTAAAATAGTGTGTGTGTGTGTGTGTGTACTTGTGCCCTCTCCTTTCTTTTCTTTTTTAAAAAATACATTTTATTGATTTTTTACAGAGAGGAAGGGAGAGGGATAGAGAGTTAGAAACAGACGAGAGAGAGAGATCGATCAGCAACCCCCCCCCCCCGGGCCAGCTCTACTAGGGATGCGCCCCCAACCAAGCCCTTGACCAGAATCGAACCTGGAACCCTTCAGTCCACAGGCCGATGCTGTATCCACTGAGCCAAAGCGGTTTCGGCAAGACTTACTTTCTTAACCTTTCTAACATTTCTTCTTTTGCCCTAATTGGTTTGGCTCAGTGGATAGCACTTCAGCCTTCGAACTGAAAGATCCTGGTTCAATTCTGGTCAAGGGCACATGTCTGGGTTGCGGGCTTGGATCCCTAGTAGGGGTTGTGCAGGAGGCAGCAGATTAATGATTCTCTTTCATTATTGATATTTCTATTTCTCTCTCCCTCTCCCTTGCTCTCTGGAATCAATAAAAATATATGAAAAAACGATTAGGAATGCTAAAATAAATAAATAAATAAATAAATAAATAAATAAATAAGAGTTTGTGACTAAATCAGAAGACGGGTTCTTTTTTTTATGCTTTAGGACTAATTTATGTGCAATTATGGAATTTTTAAAATAATATTTTTTTTATTGAATTCAGAGAGGACCATCGATGATGAGAATCACCAATTGGCTGCTTCCTGCACGCCCCCTACTGGAGCAGATCGAGCCCGCAACCTAGGCATATACTCCTAACCAGAATGGAACCCAGGACCCTTCAGTACACAGGCTCTCTATCCACTGAGCAAACCAGCCAGGGCCAATTATATAATTTTTATAAATTCATTATTTTTCATATCAGCACATTTAGTCAAGTAGCTGTAAAATAATTCTAATAGGGCAAATACTAACATAGACTTTTCTATCTTTTTTTAATTATTTCACTTCTGTTTTTTTTCAGGTAAAGTCTTAGATTTTTTATTTATTTTATATATATATAAATTATATATATAATTAATTATATATAATTGATTCAGAGATTATATAATAATCGATCTCTCTCTCTCTCGTCTACGTTTCTAACTCTCTATCCCTCTCCTTTCCTCTCTGTAAAAAATCAATAAAATATATTTTTTAAAAAAAGAAAGGAGAGGGCTTGTACTCCCAAGTACACAGACACACAGACACACACACACACACACACACACAAATCAATTATATATATATAATTGATTCAGAGGGGAAGGAAGAGGGAGAGAGAGAGAGAAACATCAATGATGAGAATCATTGATCAGCTGCCTCCTGCACACCTCCCACTGGGGATGGAGCCTGCAACCTGGGACACCATACATAGTTGTTAGGTTATTATTGATTACTAGAGGCCTGATGCACGGAAATTGTGCATGGGTAGGGTCTCTAGGCTTGGCCAGCAATCAGGACTGACTGGGCCTTCCTTCCAGCTGCAGGCTAGGGCTTCTCTTCCCGGGCTCCCGGCTGAGGAGATGGGTTCTTGTCCCAGCTTTGTCAATAATTTGCTGTGTGACCTGTCAAGTAACTCAACTTTAGTATTCTCTCCTGGGTTAACAATTATCAAGATAGAATGATAGAACGTTAGAATTGGCAGAGACTTCAGAGTTTATATAGAACAATTTTTTCATTTCATGGGGTGATTGAGTGTCTTACCCATGAGCTTTCTAGAACAAGCTTTCAATCTTAGCATCTTAGATCAGTGCTCTTTTGACTACATCATGCTTTTTTTGTGTTGTTCCAAGATTCAAACAGACAAAAAACAAAACAAAACAAACAAACATACAAACAAAACACCCCAAAAGTGAAAACACTAAACAAATATATGGCCTTTCACATAAAGCCAGATAACAGTATTAACTATTACCCTTGCAGGTGAAGCCTGCAAGCTTATCTGAAAATATACCCTGTTTAACTTAAGAATGACTTAAAATTCAGAAAGGAAAGCTCAGAAAAATAAAAGGTACGTGAGGTGGAAATTAATAGTTGCCTTGGCGAGTACAGGTAAACAGAAAACAAAACTCACAGGAATACTTTTATTCTCTTATCAATTATTTCCCCCCTACTTTGTACATGGTGAAATTGAGGAAGTGGAGGCTGTTTTTACACATTTCTGAAGGAATGGTGGGAAACAGAGGTTATTTGAGATGAAATTACCTTGCGTATACTACACATGACATCCATTCTCTAACTTAACGCCATCCTTTCTGGGGACACTGCCCAAAAACAACGCTCTGAAAACAGCAAAAAAAACTACAGTCCATGCAAAAACTCCAACACCCGAAATGCTTCATGGCTTGTTTCCACCGCTTCCCGGCAAGAGCAATCGCTTCCGTACTGGGAGTTGTAGTCATTCAGGGCTCCCATTTCCGTCGTGTAGGGGGAGGATGCCCCTCCAGGAAACTACATTTCCCAGGAAGCAGTGCGTACCATTCTCCGCGTTGGGAGCGTCAGACTCCACCCCCGCCCCCTCCTCCCTCCCGGGGCTGCACAGCTCACGCCTTCCTGTTAGTCGGAGCTGGTAGAAGTTCACTCCGATCAGCTGATCACAACTGACAACAGGAGAGGAGGAAGCCCGGGAGGCTGCGAAGGAGGTGGGGGGCGGAGATGGAAATGAGGATGGATCCTCCGGTGCCCTGAGAAACAGCCCCCGCCCCCACCGGCGCCCCGTGGTCCCCCGACGCCGCCTGGCCGCAGCCGAGCTGCTCCATGGTGGGGTCCCCTGGCCGTCGCGGGAGGGGAGGGAAGGGCACGGCCCTGCCTAGGGGACGAACCGTAGTCCTGGCTGCCCCCAAGAGGGGGGTGGCGGGTGCGGCTGTTGTGGGGGTGGGGTGGCATAAACAATAGATTCGGCTCTGGCCTCTGCCCGTGTTGGTGGGGGGTTTGGGGAGACCTCCTTTGTTCGTAGGCTCTGCTCCTGCCCTCGGGTGGTGGTGGCGTTGCCCGGGAGGGAGGACGGGTGAGGACTCCCCTGGCTGAGGGAGATACCGAGGTGGGGGGCAGAGTGGGCAGCTGGTGTGCTGTGCCCGGCGGGCGGTGAGGTGTTCTTTGGAAGGCGGATTTTATATTTTTTTTTTTTCCCCCAATTGCGACAAATTTTTGTTTCCGTGTGGGAGCTCGCTGGGCTCGTCTGAGGTTAGAGTGTAAATAAGGTCTCCTAGTCACTCCCTTCGCCTTCCTTGTTTATCTAAAAATAAGATCGATCGGTTGATTTCTGTGTAGGGGAGGCACAGGAAATATGTGAAAAGGAGGGCTTTGCATTTCGTTGGGGCTTTAGAATGGGTGTCAGGGCTAAGGGGAGTCAGGAATATAATTGTCGAAGTCACAAAAGCCCCTTCCCTGCCCCAGTTACATATATATATGTTTAAGTTTTCGAGTCACAAAGAGACAAATGGTTTTCACTCACTGCAGGTCTGGCTTGTGGTGGGCCATAGTGGAGGAATTCTCTCTCCTGTTGCTCTTTTTCTTTTTCTTTTTTTCAGTTAGAGAAGGAACAAAAGGAAGTACAGTAATAGTTTTATATATTGTTTTCAAGCATGACATGGTGATTCTTGTTTCCAGGTTTAGAATTCTTAATAGGCTTCTGACTAGATTTGCAACAATTCTAGTACTTTGATGGAGCTAAAGTTTATTATTATTATCATTTCTTTAGCTTTTTACAGGCTTCTTTCTCCATCCCAATTGTGGAGTGCATGTGGGGGTGCAGAAGGTTTTCCCTCCAAGGATTTTTTGCTTAGGGACTTAAATTTTTTTTTTTAAATTTATTTCAGAGAGGAAGGGAGAGAGAGAGAGAGATGGAAACATCAATGATCAGAGAACCATCCATTGCTTGATCCACTGTCTCCTGCATGCCCCACACTGGGACTCTTGCCCTCAACCTGGGCATGTGCCCTGAGGAGCAATTGGACTGTGACCTCCTGGTTCACAGGTCAATGCTCAACCACTGAGCCACGCCGGCCAGGCCAGTGATTTTTATTCTGAATTTAATAACTGAGTGAACATAGAATTTCTGTATGGGAAATAAAGTAGCAAAGTCTCTTAGATGCCTTGGGCCTAGAGGTGGTGGTTATTTTCAAAGGACAACTTGACCATAATTTTGAGAAGAAATTGCTTGGTCAGAATGAACCAGTGTAAAAAAAAAAAAAGATTTTTACGGATTTTAGAGAGAAGAAGGAAGAGGAATAGAGAAATAGAAACATCCGATGAGAGAGAAACCTCTTATCAGCTGCCTCCTGCACGCCTCCTACTGGTGATGGTGCCTGCAACCGGTGCATGTGTCCTGACCCAGAATCTATTCGGTGATCTCTTGCTTCATGGGTTGATGCTCAACCAGTGAGCTATGCTGGCAAGGCTGAGCCAGTGTAAATTTTACAGGCAAGAATGAAATATCTTACAGGAGTTTTGGTGTTGTATTTAATCACAATCTTTTTTTTTTTTTAATCCTCACCTGAGGGTATTTTTATTTTTCCCAGTGATTTTTTTTTTTTTAAGATGAAACTCTTGACAAATTTGTTTGTCATCCTTGCACAGGGGCCATGCTAATCTCTGTATTGTTCCAATTTTAGTATATGTGTGGCTGAAGCCAGCACTCCACTGATTTTTTTTTTACAGTAATTGTTTATTGTTAAAATTATTACACATGTCCCCTTTTTTCCCCTATTGACCCCCTCAGGCCCCAAGAGAGAGTGGAGAGGATGGAGGAGGCAGGGAAACAGAGAAAGAGAGAAACAATGCGAGAGAGACACATAGATTGGTTGTCTCCTGCACTTGCCCCAATGGGGCTGGGCATTGAGCCTGCAACTGAGGTACATGCCCTTGCCTGGGAATTGAACTTGAGCCCTTGGGTGATGCTCTAATCATTGAGTAAACTGGCCAGGGCTTTTTTTTTTTTTTTTTAAGGTGTACTTCTGTTTTTAGATGAGTGAAATCCTTTTCCTTCCTTTATTTTAGGTTACCCCCGAAGTATTGGCTTGAGGTTGGATTATATTGAAAAGCTTCTGACCACTCTCTTTCATTACCAAAACCTTGTGCTTGAGGCCCAACTAATGAGTCCACCTCAGCTCTCTCTCTGATAGCCATAAAAGACCCTTCCAGGTTAATTTGGACCACATATTTGTCTGCACTTTATGGAGGATGAAACCATCAAACCAAATGAACATTGCTGCTGATACAGAAGCCTTGGTGGCAGAAAATTAAAAACTTGAACATTTGTGAGTGTGTGAAGAATTCTTATGGGACACTGAATGTGTGTGTGTGTGTGTGTGTGTAAGTGTAAGGTGTTCAGAACCCTGTGGTATTGCTGTGTGGTCTTCGTACTCCAAGCCTTTGTTTTCACTGCTGGGGAAAGCCCAGTGGCTGTTTTATGGTGGTTGATTTCCTTCCCAACCTGAGTATGAGTGCTCAGACTTCCCCGGCACAGAAGGGCCTGAATCCAGGGCTTATGTGCCAGGAAAGTTACGCCTGCAGCGGGACTGACGAAGCTGTCTTTGAGTGTGATGAGTGCTGCAGTCTGCAGTGTCTGCGCTGCGAGGAGGAGCTCCATCGGCAGGAGCGCCTGAGGAACCATGAGCGGATCAGACTCAAACCTGGCCACATCCCTTACTGTGACCCCTGCAAGGGCCCCAATGGGCATTCACCGGGTGTCAGGCAGAGGGCAGCTGTGAGGTGCCAGACCTGTAAGATCAACTTGTGCCTGGAGTGCCAGAAGAGGACTCATTCTGGGGGTAACAAAAGGAGACACCCCGTTACTGTCTACCATGTCACTAAGGCCCAGGAGTTCCTGGAGGAAGAAGAGATGGATGAGGAGACCAAGAGGAAGAAGATGACTGAGAAGGTTGTGAGTTTCCTCCTGGTGGATGAAAATGAAGAAATTCAGGTAAGCCCCTGGGGATGCATGTGGTGACAGTGGGGCAGATCTGTTGTTGGAAGGTAGCTCTCAAGAGGGGAGTCTAGGAGGAGCTCCCATTTTAATCATTAAAAGGCAAGACCCCGGAAAGCTTAAATTGCAAGGAGTCGGGTTCAGTTCCTTACCAAGTTGTGTGACTTTGGGCTGAATTTCTCTCTCTCTCTCCCACTCTTCTTTTTCTTTTCAACTGAATTCCTTCTCTGAGCCTCTGTTTTTTCATCTATAAATTGGGAACGTTGAGACTTCATTGGTTGTTGTGAGGATGAAATGGCTGTTTTGTTTAGCTTATTGCATAATAAGTTTAGCTCATTGCAGTATATGATAGCTATTATTATTGTTAGGAAGAACTGATTTAGAATCGTTTTCTGAATGAGAACACTTTGTGGCAAGTTGTGAATAAATGTGAATGATGAGGGATTCTACCTGTGCAGGGAAAGAAACACCGATAGCTGAAACCAGTTTGGCTCAGTGGATAGAGCATCAGCCTGCGGACTGAAAGGTCCCAGGTTCAATTCCAGTCAAGGGCATGTACATTGGTTGCGGGCACATCCTCAGTAGGGGGTGTGCAGGAGGCGGCTGATTGATGTCTCTCTCATTGATGTTTCTAACTTTCTCTCCCTCTCCCTTCCTCTCTGTGAAAAATTGATAAAATATATTAAAAAAAGAAAGAAAAAGAAACACCAGTAGTACCATGGGAGTGTTAGGCAATAAGTCAAGCCAAGACCGGTTTGGCTCAGTGGATAGAGCTTTGGCCTGCAGGCTGAAAGATCCTAGGTTTGATTCCAGTCAGGGGCATGTACCTTGGTTGCGGGCACATCTCCAGTGGGGGGTGTGCAGGAGGTGGCTGATCGATGTTTCTCTCTCATCCATGTTTCTGACTTTCTATCCCTCTCCCTTTTTTAAAATATATATATTTTTAAAAAAAGTCATAAGCCTGCTCACTCCATTTAAAGAGGCAGGTCTTTTTTTTTTTTTAGTATGTTTGTATTGATTTCAGAGAGAGGAAGGGAGACGGGGAGAGGCATAGAAACACCAATGATAAGAGAGAAACAATGATTGGTTGCCTCTTGCACGCCCTGTACTGGGGATTGAGTCTGAAACCCTGGCATGTGTCCTGACTGGGAATTAAACTATGATTTCCTGATTCATGGGTCGATGTTCAACCACTGAGCCACAACAGCCGGTCTTTAAAAAGTGACATTTGAGCCCTAGCTGGTTTGGCTCAGTGAATAGAGAGTTGGCCTGCAGACTGAAGGGTTTGGGGTTCGATTCCAGTCAAGGGCACATGCCCAGGTTTTGGGCTTGATCCCCAGTGGAGGGTGTGCAGGCAGCAGATCAATTATTCACTCTCATCATTGATGTTTCTCCCTCTCTCCCTCTCCCTCCCTTCCTTTCTGAAATCAGTAACAATATATATATATATATAAATAAATAAAAGTGGCATTTGAGCCCTGGTTGGTGTGTTCAATTGGAGTGTTGTCTGTGCACTGAAGGTTGCGGGTTCAATTCCTGGTCAGGGCATATACCTAGGTTGTGGTTCAGAGTATGGGAGGCAACTTGTCCATGTGTGTCTCTGATATTTCTTTATCTCCATTCCCCCCCGCCCCCCGCCTCGTTGGGGTTGTCTCTATCTCTTTCTCTTTCTGTATCTCTCTCTACCCTCTCTCTCCCTCTCTCCCTCCCTCCCTCTTTGAATTCAATTAAAAATTTTTTAAAGTGGCATTTGATAAGGATAGTGTTCTCTCTAGATGGGCTCTTCGTATTTTCATGTATAGGCTTCTGATTAGTAAAAGCCAGTGAGACACCTGGGATTACAGAAGGACTGAAGAACATTTGATTTGCGTCTGAGGTGGGGAGAGGGTAGTGTATGACCACTCGGGGCAACTGGGGAAGAGGTGATGTTTATACTTTCCAGAGAAGGTAGTATAAGGTCTGTGCTTTCAAGTGAAGACTGCTTGATTCATATCCTGGCTATAACACTTATTGGCTATATAACCATGTCAAGTTATAAGCTCTGTGCCTTCTACCCATAGTAGTAGTTGAGAGGATTCAAAGATATTAGGAATGGGAAGGATTTATCTTAAGGCCTGGCACACAGTGTCCACTATCAGTCAGTTGCAGTAGTTTTTTTTTTTTAAATCTTTATTGTTGAAAATATTACATAGGCTCTCTTTTTCCCCCCAATAACCTATTCCAGCTTGCTCTCATTCTCCTCTCATCCTCCCCCCCTTTTTTTAAAAAATATTTTTAAATTGATTTCAGAGAGGAAGGGAGAGGGAGAGAGAGATGGAAACATCAATGATGAGAATCATTGATTGGCTGCCTCCCGCTCGCTCTGCCTTAACCAGGGCAGGGATGGAGTCTGCAACCAAGGTATGTATCCTTGGTAAGGACCCTTCACTCCGAGGACTGACTCTTCTCCACTGAAACCAAATTGGCTAGGGCTCTTGGGTTTCTTTCATCAAGGACCCATATAATTCCATTCAGGAGGGCTTTATTCTAATGATCTAGTCACTTCCAATGGCCTCATCTCCTAATACCATTATATTGGGGGTTAGATTTCAACATGTGAATTTTGGAGGGGATACAAACATTCCATCTACAGCATTGTATTTTATAGATGAGGACACCGAAGCACAGAGAGATGAAGTAACTTGCCAAGATCAAGTTACAGTAAGTGGCAGAGGATTTGAACACAGGTATCTGGCTCTAAGATCCTTGCTTTGTGACACTTCTTCTATCTCTGACCAAACCATTTAAACTTCCTAATTAAGCTTCATATGGTCAAAAGCATCAGATCACCAGTTCCTCATGGCTGCTGTAAGAATCAAATGAAAGAGAGCTCTATATAAATGTAAGATTTGTCATCGAAGAACTCCTTCCTCATAGTAGTAAATACTCTATGAAAGAAAAAAAGTAAAAAAGAAAAGAAAAAGACAGAAACAAAACAAAACAAACCCCAAAATTCTATGAGTTAGGACCCAACTTTGTTTTTATTTTCTTGTTTCTAGGCATCTGTGTACTTAAGCAATATTTTAGCAGCATATAGCTGTTAATGTTAGGTGTGGTTTCCTCAAATTCTGTGGCCTAGAGTCTCCTAAGATTGGTTGCTAGTGATTCAAGTATTCAGTTTTTTTTTTTGGAAAGCTTAAAGGACAAAAAGTTACCTTTTAGAGGTGAAAATTTCTTATTTTTTTGTTGTTGTCATTTGAGTGGGTACTAGAATTATAAATATTTTTTAAAAATATATTTTATTGATTTTTCACAGAGAGGAAGGGAGAGAGATAGAAAGTTAGAAACATCGATGAGAGATATCGATCAGCCGCCTCCTGCACGCCCCCTACTGGGGATGTGCCCACAACCAAGATACATGCCCTTGACCGGAATCGAACCTGGGACCTTTCAGTCCTCAGGCCGACGCTCTATCCACTGAGCCAAACTGGTCTTGGCTAGAATTATAAATTTGATGAGAGACTAACTTTTGGTCTCAGAAGTAGAAACTCATTTGTGGCCTGCTAGCCAAAGCCACTCAATAATTCATCACAGTTATTGACCATATGTTATGTGCCAGGCACTTTCTAGGTTCCAGGGATACATGGTTAAAAAACTTTGTCCATGCCATCCTAGAACTTACCATTTAAGTGGGGAAAGCACAGTTCACATATGTAAAACACATAAAACAGATGGCTTAGTTGTAGTATTATTATTTTTATTGACGGATTTTAGCTAGAGAGAGGAAGAGGGAGAGACAGCAACATCAATTTGTTGTTCCACCTAGTCATACATACATTGGTTGATTCTTGTATGTGCCCTGAGTGGGGATCGAACCTACAGCCTTGGTGTTTTGGAACAATGATCTAACTAACTGAGCTACCCAGCCAGAGCCGAGAAGATGATTTGGAATCCACTCTTGCAGGATAGTCAGGGAAGGTTTTGTAGAGGTGACTTACCAGCAAAGACTTGGTGATTGATACTACCTGAGCTCATAGACCTCCAGAGGGAAATGGGAACAAAAAGAAGGTGGGACTGCATGTTGAGTATGCCAGTGTGGCTGGCGTGAGTTGTAGAGTGTGTTAAGGAAACAGGTGCAGAAACAAGCAGGTGCCACATCATATGGGGCCTTGTAGACCCTAGAAATAACTGGATTCTGAGTAATGAGAAGCTCCTATCTGCTTTAAGCTAGAGAGTCACATGATCTGATAGAACTTTTTAAGAGATGTCTCTTTACTAGAGTGTGAAGACTAGATTGAGGTGATTGTAGGGGGACACGAGTGAAAGCGGTGAAACCACTGAGGGCAGAAGGTGAGGTGAGAGGTGGCTTAGATTTGGTGTTATTGACATGATGAGATGGAAAAATATTAATGAAGGAGGGCAAAGTTTGGATGTAAAATGGATGCTGATATATCGGGTGGAGGAGTGAGGGAATGAGAGAACTTACTGGTGACTTCTGGGCAGTTGGTTTGTGCAAATAGCACCTGCTTAATACCCCAACTTTTATTGAACCTGTAAAACTAACGGTCTTTAAGAAGAAAATTTATACAATAAAGAGAGCTAAATTAGCCTTATTTGGTATTAAACTAACACAGTAATTCTCAACCAGGAGTGATTTTTACCTCCTTCGGGGGCATTTGGCAATGTTTGGAGACACCTTTGCTTGTCACAGATGGGGGAAGAGTGGCAAGTGGGTAGAAGCCAAGGTGCTGGTAAGTATCTTACAATGCTTAGGGCAGCCTCCCACAAAAAGGATTATCTGGCTCTAGCTGGTTTGGGTCAGTTGTTAGAGCGTCGGCCCATGGACTGAAGAGTCTTGGGTTTGATTCTGATCCAGGCTTGATCTCCATCCCCAGTTGGGGTGTGTGTGGGAGGCAACCAATTGATGTCTCTCACATTGATGTTTCTCTCTCTCTCTCTTTCCTCCTCCCGTCCACTCTCTAAAAATCAAAGGGAAAAAAAAATATCCTTGGATGAGAATTAACAAAAATAATAATTATCTGGTACGAGAGTGCTCAGATTGGGAACCTGATCTAACAGATGAAGGTTTGGTTGAATAGGAGACCTGGATTCTAGTGAAGTGGAAAATATATTAATATATTTAATTGGTATACTAATTTTTTTCTCTCTCCCTCTTTTGGTTCTGTTCACTCCTCAGAATTAATCTAGGTGAAATCAGTATATTTTTAAAATATATTTTTTATTAATTTTTTACAGAGAGGAAGGGAGAGGAATAGAGAGTTAGAAACATCAATGAGAGAGAAACATCAATCAGCTGCCTCTTGCACACCCTCTACTGGGGATGTGCCCACAACCAAGGTACATGCCCTTGACCTGAATCTAACCTGGGACCTTTAGTCCGAAGGCCGATGCTCTATCCACTGAGCCAAATTGGTTTTGGCAGTATTTTCTTTTGGCATATGAAATAGTTAGACTTTCTGGGTTGTGTTCATTGATTTTTTAGGCCCAATAAAATTGTGCTGGGAAAACCAAAGGATTTAAGGATCCATTATTTACAGCCCATAATAAGGAGATGATCCACATTGACAAGTCATTGTAATCTCTTGAAGTTAGAGACAACAACCTTAGCAAATAACTCAGAGGTTAGAAGAATAGTTCTAATAATTGGGGTTCTTAAAGGGAAGGAAGAGGATAGTAGGAATTCGGATATCTTACCATAATGTTTATTTGTAAATGGGAAAAACGTTTCAAAATTTTCTTTCATGTATGTATACATACATTTAAATCCCTATAAGTTTTTTTTCCCCCCTACAATCACCCCATTTTCCTCTTTGTTTTTACAAACTTCCAATAACTGTCCTCTTTCCCAGAGAATGGAGCAGCAACCTGACAGGAAATTTTCCCTGTTTCCTCTTTATGCTCACTGACCCTGACTGGGACATTAGGAGAACCAGGGAGATTTTCATGCCAAAAGACTCCTCATGCCCAGCATGCAGGGTGCTAAGGAAGCCAGTGAGTTGGGGTGGTCAATGAGAAGCTAAGAAAATACCCACTGGGCAGGCCTTCCTTGACTCCGAAATTGACAGCCTTGAGCCCTCCAGGAAACGGGAGACCCAGGGAGTCTTCTTTGTCCTTCCCTCGGGGAAGTCCGTGGTGGACCTCATCTCACTGAGACCGTCCCTTTAAGAAGACCCATCACGGTACTTGGCTGTGTCACTTGTTTACAGTCCCAGAATAGTGTGGCTCAAAATACTGGGACTTGGCTTTTTTTTTTTTTTAAGTTGGCTGAAAGAGACATTATTTTAATGGGATCCAGGAATGGAAAATAGCAGAGGAGAGGATGTTTTCAGACTGCATGGGAATCCTGAACCACAAACCGGCTGTGCTAGCTAGCCTCGTCTGCTGGTGACTCCTTGGCCCTTTCTCTGCTTCCGGGTCTAGGGTACCTTGCTGGGTGGGGCTTGCTCTTTCCTGGCCCTTTGTTTCAGACAGGCTGGCAGAAATCCCTTCACTTAATTCTGGTCAATAGGTCATGAGCCAGAGGGGTCAGAATCTTCTAAATTGTGGGACTTCCCCATTTTTCTCTCCCGATGGCCCAATTCTTGTAAGGACCAATTTTGGTACCGTGGCTGTTAGCCTTTTGGTAAGTTCTGGTCAGAACATGAATATATACATTTACTATTGGTTCTTAGGTGCTATATTCTAAAAAGTAACACAAAGCCATAAGTCTGTTCAGGAGCTGTCTGTCTGTCAAAATAATAAGCAATAATTGGAGAAGTCGCAGAGGCTCCCTCCACTACTGCTGCCTTTTACTTCTAAAAGCCCAAGTAAAAGCCCCTTTTGTTTAGTAATAATGGTGGAGGGGGAGGTATTGTATGAGATTACTGGGAAATGCAGGGTTGAGGGTGACTCAGACAGGCAAAAATTGAAAGAGCCCCTATTGTGTGCCTTCAGTTTCTGCTCTGCATCCTCTGCCTTCCCCAGCCTTGCGCTGCTATAGCAAGGCTCCTGGCATTTAACCTGGGAGGCTGTTTTGTTTAGTGCAGGGCTGTTTAAAATTTGACCCATATAAGCCATCAAAATCACTGTGAGTCAGCTTTTCAGGGAACCTATTTTTAACTATTTCAAGTTACCTCCAGTTTGTGCAATTCTATTTTTTTCTGGTCTGTCACTTCCTTAAAGTGATTGGTTTTTTTCTGGAGTTGGGCAAACATCTGGCTTGTTGAGTCCGGGGTAGTATAAGAGGAAGATTTCTTATTCTCCTGACCTTACATGTTTTCCCTGTGGATGCATCTCCTGGTCGTACCACCTTCTACTTTATCCTGGAGCGTGGAAAGGCTCCGGAGAGCAGGCTACAGTTTCCTGGCACGTCTTCTTGCTTTGGGAGGGGCTCCCATGAGATCATTTCTCTCTGGGCTTAGCACTGCTAAATGAATGGAGCACATTTGATTGGTGGTGGGAAATCAGAGGAAAGCTGATGGATGAGACTCTGAAGAAGGGATTGTAGAAAGTTCCAGGCAAGAGGAATTGGAAAGACCTTTGGGCAGGACATGGTAGGATTTTTGGAGGCAGGAAAGGGTGGGTGCTTCCTTGGAGGATGTTTTGTTCATTTTGCCTCTCTTTCCAATGACTTTTGGACAGAAATTAAGAGGCTCTGTTTAAACTGTTTATGTGGTTGTCTTGGTAGTGGCTGGCGTTTTGGGGCAGAAGAGTGTGTATACCAGCCATATGTAAGCACTTGACCTTTGTCTTGACTTCACTGGAGGATGATTCTACTTCCTAGCAACTCTGGAAAAAAAATTTCCCCTCTTCTTCTTCTTCTTCTTTTTTTTAAAAAATATATTTTATTGATTTTTTTACAGAGAGGAAGGGAGAGGGATAGAGAGTTAGAAACATCAGTGAGAACGAGACATTGATCAGCTGCCTCCTGCACATCCCCCACTAGGGATGTGCCCACAACCAAGATACATGCCCTTGACCAAAATCGAACCTGGGACCTTTCAGTCCACAGGCCGACGCTCTATCCGCTGAGCCAAACCGGTTTCGGCTCCCCCTCTTCTGATTTCCTTCTACTTGTGACTGAATTATTGCTATCTTTCCCAGGGAATTTGTGTCTAGATGGTGTAATGCTTGAATAGAACTGACAGAGCTTGATTCTGACATGTAGGCACAGACACCCCAGTTTTAGATGAAGAGAGCAATTCAGCAGTCCTAGAGTATTTTAGAAATTCCTCTGCTTTCCAGCCCAATCGGTTCTGCCTAGTAAATGTCATCCTTATGACTAAAGTGTTTTCCATAATCTCCTAACCTTTTTCAAAGGGCTCAATTCAGTTTACATATGTCATTTAACAACAGTCATAAACATTTATTGAGTGTCAATTAGGTGCCTTATTAGTTTGAGTAATCTCTGAGCAGTCTGTCACTTTTGGGGGAGAGGTAAGTTTCTGTCTAGAACTAAACCAATGATTTCAGGTTTATGTTCTATTTTTTCATTGTTCATGACATTCCTTTTCCTTTCATTACCACAGTTTGCTCTTTTTTTTTAAAGATTGACCTAGATTTTCGCATTAAAGTGCCATCATATTTATAAGAGCAACCCTTATCCCCACCTTGTAGTCCTAGTCTTATATCCCGATATTTTTTCATACCACTTATCATCATTTGACATGACATTAAAAAAAAGTACATGACATAATAAAACTTTAAAAAATAAACTCTTTTATGGTATAATTTACATATTGTAAGTGTATAGTTCTATGAGTTTTGACAAATATATGTACATGAGTAACTCCCCTGTCCCTTGCCAAGGTCAAGGTAGAGAACATATCTAACCCCTCAGAAGGTTCCCTTGTGCCATTTAATTAATTACTTAATTAATTTAAAGGATTTCTAATTGATTTGTAAAGAAAGATGAAGGGAGGAAAGAGAGAAACATCGATGTGAGAGAGAAAAATCAATCATCTGTTTCTTGCATGCCCTCAAGCCAGCAACTGGGCATGTGCCCTGACTGGAATCAAACAGTAATTTCCTAGTTCAAAGGTCGATGCACAACCATTGAGCCACACTGGCTGAGCTGGGCAGTGATTTTTACCTCTTCTGTTTGTCAGCATCTAGACAGTATTTGGCACATAGTATGTACTCAAATATTTGTTGAATGAATGAAATGTGCTAATGAGAGTAAATAAATGTAACATTTAATTTAACAAACATTTAATGAGTGCCTACTATGTGCTGACAACTGAGGGAGATACAAAGTGGCAGTAAAACTCTTGAATTTGCCCTTGGTGAGAGGACAGTCTAGTGGTAGTAGAAGACAAATACATAGAACAAAGTGGATAATGTCAGAGCATTATGGAGAAAATATGCCCATTCAGAGAAGGGTGTTATTGCTGGAGGAGTTACTATTGTTAATTGTTACTATTGTTATTGTTAATTGACTTTAAAATAGTTATATGCTATATACTTACCTAACCAAGGCTCTACTATCTCACTCCATATTGAATAGAAACCAGACCCCTCTCAGTTTCGGACTCAGACACCAAAGTTGTCCTTCTAAAGCTGTGTCATCTACTAAGATCTTCGGCATAAACTGTGAGAAGAGCACTTTAATGAGTCTCTGGTATAGTGTAGAATAATTCTTGGAATCATTCTTTTGAAGGCTGAATGCTTTCTTATGCATAATATATGTATTATACAATCTTATAACAGCTTTCCCCCCCACCCCCCCGTTAAATTGAAGATATATCCTTTTGAGGGAGGGAGTGGTGAATACTGAGTATCTTCCTTGTCCCATTATCTCTAATTCTATAAGGAGGCATTTATTGGAAAACTTCCTTAGGAGGGTTTTTAATTGGGATAATGGAATGAAAATTCTGTAGTGGCTGCAATAACTGGCCTGGAGGTAAACCAGATAGCTACAGCAATAATGTCAGTAAGCACTTCTCTAGCATTTGCTACATGCCTCCACTGTGCAGAGTGCTTGATGTACATCGTGTCACTTAATCCTCACAGCAAGCTGAGCCTCAGATACATTAAAAAAAAGTCTTTAAGGTTATTCTAAAGTCAGTGAGTGGTGGAGACTGGTTGGGTGAACACTTACTAGTAATATGGTCTGTTTCGTTCTGATGAGACTGTAGCATCTGCATTTTGTGCTGAGTTTATTAATTTGTTTTAACAAGTAGGTGTTAATTTCCTATTATGTGGCAGGCCCTGTGCTGGGGCTGCAATGGTGAACAATACAGACCTCTTGCTAGCATGGAGTATATTCTATTTGGGAATCTCAGAACCAGGATGATGTTAACAGAGATGATGGGTTGAGAATGAAGACTTGGAGAAAGAGAAGGGTTGAGTAAATTATCCCCGGTGTAATTCAGGTAGAGGTGAACTTGGATCTAGCTCTCTTGTCTTCTGTCTAGCCTCATGTTTTCACTGCTAATTCTCAGAGCCTTTACTGGACCTTATGCCCATTGTTGTTGTTTTGGAAAATATTCTTATTGATTTCAGAGAAAAAGGGAGAGGGGAAGAGAGAGGAGAAACATCAGTAATGAGAGGGAATTATTGATCGGCTGCCTCCTGCATGCTCTCTATTGGGGATCAACCCAGGCATGTGCCCTGACTGGGAATCAGACTTGGACTTCCTGGTTCATAGGTTGACACTTAACCACTGAGCTACACCAGCCAGGCTGTGCCTGTTTTTGTAGTTGGCCACTTAAAAAGGGAGCTGCATCTCCCATCTGTAAGTTCCTTGCAAGAGTCCTTTGAGGACAGTGTGGCTCTTGAGGATGTCTCATTATTTCCAGTCTGTCCTCAGAATTCAGCTTTGCTTTGGAAAGCTTTCTATCTATATTATATAAAAGACTAATATGCCAAGTGTCCATCTGACTGGTAGCTATGATGCACACTGACCACCAGGGGGCAGATGTTCAATGCAGGAGCTGCCATGACACGCACTCACCATTTACAGAGAAACAGTACTGCAGACCTGGTACCCACAAATCAACACTTGGCTCCTTCCAAGTGGGACACAGGCCCCACCATCATCCTGGAGCAACAGCCCACCAAATCGCAGCCAATGGTGCAAAATGCGGCCCACAGCCCAGCCCAGCCCAGCCCAGCCTGGAAATGGTGCCTGTGGGCACCAGTAATGATGTCATGTAGCAATGCCCAGCTTCCTCTCCCTAGCAACTAGCCTCTTTGCAATTTCTTCAGCTCAGGAAGAAATTTCCACCTTGCTTTATAGCCAGGTGGGAATATTTTACACTTTAACCAAATGTCTGTGGAGTATTTTCCCATACATCATCTCATTTGATCCTCACAGAATTTCTGGAGTAGGTAGATAGGAGACTCAGTGGAATCCTATTTTCTTTTCATTAGCCAGAAAACAGAGATTTAGAAAGCTCAGAAATTTGATCCAACTGAAAAGAAGAAATGGTGGACCTTGAAAATGACTTCAGGTTATCTCACTGCACAGAATATAGTCAAACACTGCTGCAGTTAAATATTTTACCCTTTGTTCTCCCTGCGTGATCTACAATAATAACTTGCTTCATGTTGATATTTACTGCTCTGTTGCTGACAGTAACCTGAAAGAGAAGTTGGGCTGCTTCACTGGGCTGGAAAAAGTTTGCTAAATCAGAAAGCAGGTCTAATTAAGCAAGTTTATTCTCTACATATAAAAGGCTAAGTTGACTCGCCCATGCGCAATTCATATAAAGCTCTCGCTGGTGCCAATTGCACCTGTGTTTCGATCTGTCATTGTTGATCGTGAATTTGTTTGACACTGCTATTATAGAGAAAGGGTGAATAGCGATATTAAAGTATTTCTTGTAATTAATTTCCTTTCAATGTGCATGAATTTGTGACCAGGCCACTAGTTCAGACTTAAATGGAGAGCTGAATTGGTTGAGGTCAAAGAGACTGATCATGAAGCTAAAAATGACTATTTTTAAATAATTCATTGTGTGGATCATCTCTACATAGAAGCAATCTCTCTCCTGCTCTAGAGTAAAAGGAGAGTGGCAGGCAGTGTCTGTGAGGCCATGTGTTAGAAGAACCATGGGTAGTTCTAAGACATGGGAGAATTCCTGACCTCTCAAGTAATGGAACACTTTGGGGACACTGGAGTGGAAGAAAGTGATCTTTGCCCTTACCAAATGGTCAGTGTATTTGTGAAGCCAATCTCATGCCTTCAGTGGTTTTAAGAAAATATTTAGATGAACACAAAGATATACACTTCTTTTAGGATAGAATGAGAGGCCTTTTTCTTTCTTTTTTTAAAATATATTTTATTGATTTTATTTACAGAGAGGAAGGGAGAAGGATAGAGAGTGAGAAACATCGATGAGAGAGAAATATGGATCAGCTGCCTCCTGCAACCAACATACATTCCCTTGACTGGAATCGAACCTGGGACCTTTCAGTCCACAGGCCAACGCTCTATCCACTGAGCCAAACCAGTTAGGACGCGAGGCCTTTTTCTGAACTCTCTGGGTTAGAGAAACAGGTTTACTAGAACTTTCTGGCAGTAGGGGTTTGCTATTGGAATGGAGCCTCCTTATCATTTGGGGTTTAAAATTGGAGTGACCACTGACTGGTTGATATTAAGTAAAATCTTGTATTTTATTGATTTTTACAGAGAGGAAGAGAGAGGGATAGAGAGTTAGAAACATCTATGAGAGAAAAACATCGATCAGTGCCTCCTACACGCCCCCTATTGGGAATCGAGCCTGCAACCAAGGTACATGCCTTTGATTGGAATCAAAACCAGAACCCTTCTTCAGTTCGAGGACCGAAGCTCTATCCACTAAGCCAAACCCGTTAGGGCTGGAGCATTTTTCAACATGATGAAAGTCGGTCTGGATTTTTCAAGGAAGAGTTTCCTCACCTTCCACTTCCCCTTTCCCTTCCCTGAAATAAGGAAACTGTAACCCAAGTTCTATACCTGTGCTGCTCTCTTAATTAAATGAAATACTAAGTTATAGTTTTCTTTTAGGATAGTGGTCCTAGTTCTGATAAGAGCGAGACTCTGGTTTGTTTCAGTGGGTTCAATATCTTTCACTGAACTCAGCCAAAAATGGAATGAAAGCAGAGTAAACTGGAGGCCAACACAGAAAAGTAATGAAGAGGAACTTAACTTTGGGAATAAGTATCAACTTAGACTGGGTTTCATTACTTATTTATTTATCCTCAAATTTTTTCATTGTTTTTTAGAGAGAGTGGGAAGGGAGGAGAGAAACATTGATGTGAGAGAGACACCTTGATTGGTTGCCTCTCACACGCACCCCCGGCAGGGCCAGGGATCAAGCCTGCAACTGAGGTGTGTGCCCTTGACAGGAATCGGACCGTGGACCCTCCAGTCTGCAGACCAATGTTCTAGCTACTGAGCCAAACTGGATAGGGTAACTTAGACTAGTTTTATAATCTCAATGGAGAGGTATAAAACAAATGGGGCGGGGAGTAAGGGTGGGTTGGAGGGAGTTATGGAGGAGGGGAGGGGAATATATGTAATACTTTTAACAATAAAGATTTTAAATAAATACATTTATTTTAAATAAATAAAATGAGCTGTTCCATGTAACTTCTTCTTCCTCTCGGTTGTCTGGTAAATCATGAGCCATTGCCAGGTTGATTGAATGAGGCTGTGTGGTAAGCCCTAAGGAAGAAAAGGGTGGATAAGAGTGGTTAAAATGGCAAACAGGGTGTCTGGCATTCATTTATTCAATAGCTGGACATTGAACTCCTCGGTGTCCTGTGGTGTTCCAAATGCTAGAGATGTAAAGAGAAAATAGATAGGGTCCTGCCCTCATGGATATAGCGGGCATTTAGAAAATTATTAGTCCGATCATTAACATTAAGGCTCCTAACTATGTCACATTAGTGATGTTATTAATAGAATGACGAGTGGTTTACCATCTTGAGGTTATGGGAAATGAGGGCTGATATGATCACATCCAGTGGTCTATTTACATTTCTTTAGCTGCTCTTTTTCAGTTCAGCATACTCGAGTATCTGGAAGGTGTTTTTTCTCTTATGGCTGGAGGATACTTGCTGTAAAGGTTCATCACTCTTTTAACTGGAGTAAAACATTACTTATTTAGATGAGGAATTTTGTTTCTTGGAAATCTGTGTTCTGAGAATTGTGGCCCTGAGAGTCTTTTTTGGAGCTCCTGATATTTCATTGGTACCAGCTCTCTTCCTTCCTGGCCTTTTAAAAATAGTTGTACATATATATATATATATATATATATATATATATATATATATAAATGTAATACATATAATTATATATGTATAAATATATTATTTTGGAAAGAGGGGAAGGGAGAGAGAGAGGAAGAAAGAGAAACATCAAGGTATGAGAGAAACATTGATTGGTTGCCTCCTGTACACGCCCCCACTGGGGATGGGAACCCTCAACCCAGGCCTGTTCCCTGCCTGGGAATATAACTGGCAACTTTCCAGTACACGAGACTATGGTCCAACTGAGTCACACTGGATAGGGCCTGTTATTACTTAAAAAAGAAAAAAAAATTTTTTTTATTGACTTCAGAGAGGAAGGGAGAGGGAGAGAGAGAGATAGAAACATCTATGATGAGAGAGAATCATTGATTGGCTGCCCCCTGCAAAATCCCCCTACTGGGGGTCGAGCCCATAACCCAGGCATGTACCCTGATCAGGAATCCAACTCTGACCTCCTGATTCATATGCCGACACTCAACCACTGAGCCACACTGGTCAGGCTCGTGTTGAGTGCTTTACCTACCCTGAACACTAATCCTTTATCAAATATATGATTTGCAAAAATTTTCTTCCATTCTTTGGGTGTCTTTTCAGTGCCTAGGTGATGCCATTTACGGAATGATAGCTTTCATTTGTGATAGTCCATTTTATCTATTTTTTCTTTTGTTGCTTTTGCTGTATTAACTAAGCAGCCATGGCCTAATCTAAGGTCATGAGAATTTGTTCCTATGTCATCTTCTGAGAATGATATACTTTTAGTTCTTTTTTAAAATATATATTATTGATTTTTTTACAGAGAGGAAGGGACAGGGATAGAGAGCCAGAAACATCGATGAGAGAGAAACATCGATCAGCTGCCTTCCTCACACCCTCTACTGGGGATGTGCTCGCAACCAACGTACATGCCCCCTACTGGAATTGAACCCGGGACCCCTCAGTCCGACACTCTATCCACTGAGCCAAACCAGTTTCGGCATATACTTTTAATTCTTTATGACTACTAAGTTCTGATACTGAGTGAGGCTTTAAAAGTTCCTGTTAGCTCTTTGCTAGGGCTGGGTGGAGGCTGTTATGCTGGGGCTTCTTTTCCTTGCCATTTTAACAAGTCAGTCAGTGACTCTAGGAAGCATTTGTTCTTCTTGCACATGTTTCTAGCTATTTTGCCATTTCTTGATTTCATTGTCTTTTTTCTTTTTGAAGGTGTCTAATGAAGAGGACTTTATTAGGAAATTGGATTGCAAACCTGATCAGCATCTGAAGGTTGTTTCCATTTTTGGAAATACTGGTGATGGGAAGTCTCATACCCTCAATCACACTTTCTTTTATGGCCGTGAAGTCTTCAAAACCTCCCCTGCCCAGGAATCTTGCACCGTGGGAGTGTGGGCAGCATATGACCCAGTCCACAAAGTAGCAGTGATAGACACGGAAGGGCTCCTGGGGGCTACGGTGAATATAAGCCAGAGAACACGGCTGCTGCTTAAGGTCCTGGCCATCTCCGACCTCGTCATCTATCGAACTCATGCAGACCGGCTGCATAATGACCTCTTCAAGTTCCTTGGGGACGCCTCAGAAGCTTATCTGAAGCACTTCACCAAGGAGCTCAAGGCTACTACTGCCCGCTGTGGCCTGGATGTGCCCTTGTCCACCCTGGGTCCTGCTGTTATCATTTTCCATGAGACTGTGCACACTCAACTCCTGGGTTCTGGTGAGTAGATGGGGTACTGTGTCACAAATTGACCTTTCTTGGTACAAGAAGGCAGCCATTGGGCTGTAAAAGCAACTTGATGGTGGCCATTGCTTAGAAAAATTTCTGCCGGGGCAGGACATAAGGAAATGTTTCCAGAAGGACGGAATGAATCAGCCATGTTGAAATCTGCTTATGCCCCTAGCCGGTTTGGCTCAGTGAATAGAGAGAGCATAGGCCTGTGGACTGAAGGGTCCCGGGTTTAATTCCGGCCAAGGGCATATGCCTGGGTTGTGGGCTCGAAACCCAGTAGGGGATTTGCGGGAGGCAGCTGATCCGTGATTTCCTGTCATCACTGATGTTTCTATCTCTCCCTCTCCCTTTCTCTCTGAAATCAGTAAACACACATACACACAAAATCTGCTTATGGTCAACCTGAGGATCAAGAATTGTTAAATGGTTTTGGCAAAATAGAGGTCCTTGATGGTCTGTATGAGACCTGTTTCCCAGGGATGCTGAGTAGGAAAGCCTAGTCAGAGCGGGATTGAGAGTGAATAGGAGGAGAAGAATGAAGGCAGTGAGTACATTCAGCTCTTTCAGAGAGTTCTGTAAAGGTTAGCAGACAAATAAATGATAGCTGCAGGCTAATGGGGGAATTCAAGGAATTTTCCCTTTTTAAAATTTAAGATGAAAGGTATTGTGTTATTTGTGTACTGATGAGAGTAATTCACTGGAAAGTAGACGTAGGAGACAGCAGGGACATTGGACTAATGCACGTGGAAGAGTTGGCCTTAGGAGCATGGACAGTTCATCTATAATAATGGGAGAGAAGATAGAGTATATGGACATAGTTGCAAGTAAGAGGGGTGTGTGTGTGTGTGTGTGTGTGTGTGTGTGTGTGTGATATTGTTTCTGTTTTCTTAGATAAATAGGAAGCAAGATCATGACCTTATTCTTCAAGAAACTTTAAAAAAAATTTGTTCATTATGCTCTGGCCGGTGTGGCTCAGTTGGTTAGAGCATTGTCCCGGGCTGCAACAACAGTAGTTTGGATGCAGGTGGTTAGTGTTGTCCCTGAAAGCAGTTACACCATTTGCCTGTTCATTCATTTAACAAAGTTTACTGAGTGCACAATGTGCTGAGCACTGGGGCACCAAGCCGAAAAGGAACACAATTCCCACCCTCAAATAAATCACAGTCTAGTTGGAGGAACCATGAGTGTACTGTTCCTTAGTAGATGTAGGTACTGGAGCTGTGGGAGGTGGAAGAACGACACTCTATACCTTCTAATGGGATCTAGGAAAGAGGAGGTGACATTGAGCTCTAGAGACTTGGCTAGATAGCAGAGAGGAAGAGGGATGCCCTAGGAAGGGCAAATCCCTAGTAGTTTGAAGGAGTAAGTTGGGTCCAGGGACCTATGGTAGTTCTGTTCCAGCTTCCTGACTTCCATTGTAACTCCCTTCACTGCAACGTCCACACAGTATCCAGAGTGTTCTTTTTAAAAGCTTAGTTTATAAATTAGATTATGTCATACTCCTGCTTACAGCCTGTCAGCAGCTTTGTACTACATCAAAATAAAATCCAAACTCCTAATTATGGTGTCCTCACTCTAACTCCTAGCTGCGTCTCTGAACTTCTCTAGTTATCCTTCGTCATTCCCTCCCCTCACCCACTAAATGCCCTCCTCTTTTCACAAGTTTGTATATGTGCACACACATGACATATGTGTATACTCCCTCCACTAGTCCTATCTCTCTCTCTCTCTCTCTCTTTTTTTTTTTATATTTTATTGATTTTTCACAGAGAGAAAGGGGAAGAGACAGAAAGCCAGAAACATCGATGAGAGAGAGACATCGATAAGCCGCCTCCTGCACGCCCCCTTCTGGGGATGTGCTCGCAACCAATGCACATGCCCTTGACCGGAATCGAACCGGGACCTTTCAGTCTGCAGGCCGACGCTCTATCCACTGAGCCAAACCGGTCTCGGCTAGTCCTATCTCTTGACACCTTTGCATACGCTGCTCTTCCCCCAGCTAGTCATAGATTTTTCAGAATCAACTCTCATCTCGGAGCCTTTCCTGACTGCCCTGTGAAGTTGTTCCTGCACCCTGGTGGTTGTACTCTTATTGCATCACCCTACTCATTTGCATCAGGCTACTTTTCGCTATCTGAAATCATGCTGTGCATTTGCTTACTTGTTTTTGATCTTTTCCCATTCGAATGGAAACTCCACAAAGGCAGGAACCTTGTCTGTCTTATTCACTGCTATATCCAAACTGGCCTAGTGCTTGATTCACAGTAGGCTCTTTTCCGATGTTCGCTCAGTGGATAAATGAAGAGGCTCAGTGTGTCTGAAGCATAGATTGTATGAGAAGGAATGGTGGAGATATTCTTGAGAATTAGATCATGGCTGCCTGTGACTCCTTAAGTATGACAGGATTTTAAGAGAGAGTCGTTTGGTCAATCCTATGTTTTCAAAAGGTCCTGTTGGCCAAAACCGGTTTGGCTCAGTGGATAGAGCATCTGCCTTCGGATTGAAAGGTCCCAGGTTCGATTCAGGTCAAGGGCATGTATCTTAGTTGCAGGTACATCCCCAGGGTGGGGCGTGCAGAAGGCAGCTGATCGATGTCTCTCTCTCATCAATGTTTCTAACTCTCTATCCCTCTCCCTTCCTCTCTGTAAAAAAATCAATAAAATATATTAAAAAAAAAAAAAAAGGTCTTGTTGTAGGATGAACTGGAGAGGCATGCCTGGAAGTCCGGGAGACCAGCCAGGAGGTTTTCACAGTTCTAGGTGATAAGTGATGGGGAGTGAGCCAGAGCAGTGGCAGTAGGAGGGAAGTGGACAGACTGGGCCATATTAAGGAGTTAGAATATGGAGGACTTTGGTTTAGTGGGAAGACAAGAAATCTAAGTGTTCCCGAATGGAAGAAGTAATTCATAGCAATTGATTGGAAGGTAAGGAGAGAAGGTTGGAAATGCTAAATTTTGAATGCCTCCTAGAATCAGCATTTTTGTGCTACTTTGGATTTTTACGGCCCGGACAATGCTCTAACCAACTGAGCCACACCGACCAGGGCATACTGAGAAGGTTTTTAAAAAAAGTTTATTGAAGAATAATGTACAGAGAGGAAAGTGCACATTATATCAGAAGTCTAAAACTTGATGAATTTTCACTACCTGAACATACCCGTGAAATCAGTTCAAGATCTTGACACACCACCACCCTCTTCATAGAAATCCTGCTCAGTCCTGCTAGTTAGGGTAACCTGAATTCTCTAACAGGGTAACCCTTGCCTGCTTAAGTTCTGCCTGCTTATATATGGAGTCAGACTTTTGTAATGAAAGAGGGGTAACTTTTTTTTTTTTTTTAAGAAAGGTCACGGTTGCCCTGGCTGGGTGGCTCAGTTGGTTAGAGCACTATCCCATACACTAAAAGGTTTTGGGTTCGATCCTGATTGGGGTGTATGGAAGGCAATTGATCAATGTTTTTCACTCTTTCTACCCCATTCTCTCTCTCTGAAATCAATAAAAACAGCTCAAATGGCATAGTTCAGTGGTTGAGCCTATGAACCAAGAGATCACATTCGATTCCCAGTCAGACCAGATGCCTGGGTTTCAGGCTTGATCCCTAGTGAGGAGGCAGCCGATTAATGGTTCTCTCTCTCATTGATGTTTCCATCTCTCTCCCTCTCCCTTCCTCTCTGAAATCAATCAGTAAATAAATATATAAAAATAAAATTAATAAAAACATATCATCGGGTGAGGAATGTAAACAAACAAATAAATGAAAGGTCACTTTTCACGTACCTATTTTTGCTTGTCCAGATCACCCATCAGAGGTGCCGGAGAAGCTCATCCAGGACCGTTTCCGGAAGCTGGGCCGCTTCCCTGAAGCCTTCAGTTCCATTCACTACAAGGGAACCAGGACTTACAACCCTCCCACGGACTTCTCTGGGCTGCGGAGAGCTTTGGAGCAGCAACTAGAGAACAACACCACCCGTTCTCCCCGACACCCAGGAGTCATCTTCAAAGCCCTGAAGGTCAGTTGGCTCCCACCTCGCCTTGAGTGCTTCTCACTGGAGTGCCAGTGGGTGGTGAGAACACGCAGTTCTTTAGCTTTTGTTGGTACTGGTGTTTGGAAAACTGGGCTGAAAGAGAGGTTATAGGAAAAGGAAGTGCACGAGTGGAGTTTACATCTCTCAAATGACCTCACCTTGCTAGAAGCTCGAGTGCAGAGGAATCTTAGGTGATAGTTAAAAAGTGATAGATCCTGCCCTAGCTGGTTTTGCTCAGTGGATAGAACTTTGGACTGAAGGGTCCCAGGTTTGATTCTGGTCAAGGGCACATGCCCACGTTGCAGGCTTGATTCCCCAGTAAGGGCGTGCAGGAGGTTCAATCAATGATTCTCTCTCATCATTGATGTTTCTAACTCTCTCTCCCTTCTTCTCTGCAATCAATAAAAATATGTTTTTTAAAAATGATAGGTCCTTATATTAGGGAAAAACTAGGCTTTTAGGGAATAGGAAAAAGCATTAATTTATGGGTGGTGTGGCCCAACTCTGGTGAGCCGACTCATGTTGAGGCTCAGTTATGTGGACATTCCTTTTGTTTTTCTTTATATAGACTCATCTGTTTTTGTTTTTAACCTAAGATAATTTATTAAAGTAGGCAACATTTTATAATCACTGTAAATGGAAAACTAGTATCACAGGTAGAAATTTGGCCAAGAAAAAAACAAAAACATATATGGATAACAATAATTGCTGTTTATGAGGTACCAAAATTCAGAGGATTTGTTCATTTAACCCGGAGGAGGGGGCGTGGGGGGGTGAGGGGGTGGGGAGGTGGAGGGAGAGGGACCCCTGATCTGCATACTATATAAGTTTATTTTTGTATTATGATAATCATAACTTGCATGTGTTTTTCTATGCCACCAACTGTAAACCTACTTTTGCCTACCCTGGTATATATGAACTGAACATCTATCATCTCATATAGTTGCATGTAGAATCTAATTTTAAGTATTTTTGCTTATTTGGTGCCTTTTCTATTATTTTTAGTATTTCAAGGATTTTATTTCAACACAGTATTTTATATTCAGTATGTGCTTCTTTATTTTACCACTAAAGGCCCACTGCACGAAATTCATGCATGGGTGTGGGGAGGTGTCCCTTAGCCCAGCCTGCACCCTCTCCAATCTGGGATTCCTTGAGGGATGTCCGACTGCATGTTTAGGCCCAGTAGGATTGGGCCTAAACGGACAGTCAGACATTTCTCTCACAATCCAGGACTGCTGGCTTCCAAACTGCTTGTCTGTTTGCCTTCCTAATTGCCCCTAACCGCTTCTGCCTGCCAGCCTGATCACCTCCTAACCATTCCCCTGCTAGCCTGATTGATCCTAACTGCTCCCTTGCCAGTCTGTTTGCCCCTAACTGCCCTCTCTTATAGGCCTGGTCACCCCTAACTGCCCTCCCCTGCAGGCCTGGTTGCCTCCAACTTCCCTCCTCTGCCAATCTGGTCACCCCTTACTGCCCTCCCCTGCAGGGTTGATCGCCCCCAACTGCCCTCCTTTGCAAGCCTGGTCCCTCCCAATTGCCCTCCCCTGCTGGCCTGATCGTCCACAACTGCCCTATCTTGCAGGCCTGATCCCTCTCAACTGCCCCTCCTGCTGGCCATCTTGAGGTGGCCATCTTGTGTCCACATGGGGCAGCCATCTTGTGTGTTGGAGTGATGGTCAATTTGCATATTACTCTTTTATTAAATAGGATAGAGGCTTGGTACACTGGTGGGGGCCAGCTGGTTTGCTCTGAAGGGTGTCCCAGATCAGGGTGGGGGTTCCCTTAGGGCGTGGGGTGGCCTGCATGAGGAGCCTGTGGTGGTTAGCAGGCCAGCCATGCCCTCTGGCAATCCAAGTGGAGACCCTGGTATCTGGGATTTATTTATCTTCTATAATTGAAACTTTGTGGCCTTGATGGAGGAAGCTTGGCTTCCTCCATCGCCAGGGGCAACCCAAGCTTCCTGCTCTCTCCAGATCCATGGCTGCCGCCATTTTTGTTGGGATTTATTTATCTTCTATAATTGAAACTTTGTAGCTTTTAGTGGAGGCGTAGGCCTTCCAGCGTGTGCTGAAAGTTTGGCTTCCTCCATTACTGGGGAAACGCAAGTCTCCTCTCCGTGGCTGCAGCCATTTTGGTTGGGTTAATTTGCATACTTGCTCCTGATTGGCTGGTAGGCATGGCTTGTGAGTATAACAGAGTGTTGGCTAATTTGCATATTACTCTTTTATTAGGATTCTTTTTTAAAAAAATATTTTTTATTGTGTTTTTTTTTTTTTACAGAGAGAAAGGGAGAGAGAGAGAGAGTCAGAAACATCATTGAGAGAGAAACATCAATCAGCTGCCTCTTGCAGCTCGGGATATGCATGAAACCAAGGTACATGCCCTTGACTGGAATCAAACCTGGGACCCTTCAGTCTCCAGGCCGATGCTCTTTACACTGAGCCAAACTAGTTAGGGCTTTATTAGGATTCGTTATAATGAACTTATGAAATCCCTCTGGGTGAAAAACTGCTTACTGTTTGTGGTTTGCTTTGTGCACACCTCTGTGTTACTATGGCTTCAGGCTTAGGACATAAGTGCTGGGAAGGAGCAGGGCCTTTGGGGCAGTGCTGGGCGCAGGGCCTGGAGAGAGACAGGGAAATGTTAAGGAGATTGGAGCTGAGATATGAGGATGCCCTGAGGATTAGGGGACAGAGACTTGGACTGGGAGGGAAAGGATGGAGTGTTAGAAGTTAGTTTGGCACAAAGCTAGGCAGGTTCTGGTTTACACATGGAACAGCTCTGGGACTAGGCTGATTTGCTTAATCCATTGAGTTTAAAAGGTATGTAGTGTAGGGCATAATGTTAACAATTAGTGAATCTGGGTAAACTGTGTATAGGAGTTTCTTATATTATTCTTGCAACTTTTCTACAAGCTTGAAATTATATGTCAAAATGAAAAGTTACTCTCCAAAAACAGTTTTGTGGTTTTAGCAGAGTTTCCTGCAGGCTGGATGTTTGTGTCCTCCCAAAATTCCTGACTATACTGGTGCTCAGACCTTGGACTTCCAGCTTCCAGAACTGTTAGAAATAAATTTCTGTTAAGTCTGTGGTATCTATAATAATAAAAGCATAATATGCTAATTAGATTGGACGTCCTTCCAGATGACCTTCTGGCCAAAAGCGGGGTAGCTGTGAGGGAAGCCCAGGTCCCGGTGCCAGAGGAATAGCTGGTGCCGGCAGCCGGGGAAAAGCAGGCTTACTCTTGCATGAATTTCATGCATCAGGCCTCTAGTTTGTATAGCAGCCCAAATGGACTAACAGTGGTTAAAAGCTTGGGCTCTGGAGTCAGACTTGTGTCAGAATCCCAGTTCTGCTACTTAACAGCTGCTTAGTCTTGGGAAATGAATTAAGTTGTTTGTTCATTAATTCATTGAACAAATAAATGAATGCATTCTGTGCCAGGTAGAATCTGAAGTGCTGGATATAGAGTGGAGCCCAAGATAGACAACAGTCTTTACCCTTGTAGCACTTCTTCAAACATTTTTCCTCATCAGAACAATTGGGGTAATAATAGAATGTTCCTAATTAAATTGAGGTGGGTATAAAATGAGAACAACATATGTTAAGAAGCAACATTCTTGGCATATGGTAAAAGTTCAATCAGTATTAACTGTTGTGAGTAATATTAAGAAATAAACTATGAAAAATGATTATATTTGAATAATTTATGATATACATCTAATTAGAATTTGATATTAAAGTATACTTAGATGTACGGGCTAGTGACCACATAAGGGCTCAAAGGTAGTCAAAGTGGAAGAACACACCCAAGTATTGCAAACATTCTCCAAAGAGGCTGAATCCATACTTCATTATGCAAAGGGCTGTAAATCTGATCCATAGGACTTTTGACTGCAAGGTCAATAGCTGGGTTAATGTTTAAATAAGACCATTAGGGATACTAAATGCTTAAGCAGTAATTAGTGATTTCACCCTTGACAGTCTTGGGTGGCCTACTCCAGGCCATTAGTTGGGCACTTTTAAGAAAAATTGTTACACTCTATTCTTAGGAGGTGATATGAATCTCAAAGCTTTCTGAGATTAAAATGAGCCTCGTCAGCTGCGTTGTGATGATTTTTGAAACTGGTGTCCTCACCTCAGTTTCACCTGGACCTTGCCCTATGTTTTCTGTTCTCTGAAGTAGGAGCTGTGGTGAGATGTGGGACCCTCTGCTCTTGTCCATGACAAGACATTTTTTGTTTAAGAATATGTTTTGAGCCGAAACCGGTTTGGCTCAGTGGATAGAGCGTCAGCCTGCGGACTGAAAGGTCCCAGGTTCGATTCCGGTCAAGGGCATGTATCCTGGTTGCGGGCACATCCCCAGTAGGAGGTGTGCAGGAGGCAGCTGATTGATGTCTCTCTCTCATCGATATTTCTAACTCTCTATCCCTCTTCCTTCCTCTCTGTAAAAAATCAATAAAATATATTTTAAAGAAAAGAATATGTTTTGAGCTCTCCCCAGGAAATTGTAGGATTCTTTAAAAATTTATTTATTTTAGAGAGGAAGAAAGAGAGAGAGAGAGAAACCAATTTATTGTTCCACTTATTTATGCACTTATTGGTTGATTTCTGAATGTGTCCTGATTTGTATGGGTTCTGATTGTTGTATGTGATTGAACCTGAAAACTTGGTATATCAGGATGATGCTCCAACCGACTCACCTACCTGGCTATGGCCAATTGTAGGGTTCTTGCAATTTACTCAGATCTTTGAAAAAAATGTTTTTGTCTTTTTTTTTTTTTTGGTTGTTTTGTTTTAATCCACTTTATATTAGAAGTTATCAGTTCTCTATCACTTTAATAGGAAGCTACCTGTGAGGACTATATTCGGCAAATTGACCCACTAGAATTTTATTGCTTTTAAAATATATTCTACTTGAAGCCTTCATAGTTCATAGCAGTGTATAATATAATTGCTGTGAGTTCTTCTCCATTTATTTTTTATTTTGTTTTATATTGTATTTATTTTTATAAGTAGTCTGGAATCCTTTTTGGAACAAAAGAGTGAGGATGGACATAAACAAGTGATTTTAACCAGTGTGCTGCAAGAATTTGTAAAACATGCAGTCCAGGGCACTGGCCTCTTTTTCTTAGATTGTCAAATAAAACCAATGATGTCCAGCTAGTGTGGCTCAGTGATTGAGCATTGACCTATGAACCAGGAAGTCACAGTTCAAATCCTGGTCAGGGCACATGCCCAGATTGTGGGCTAATTTCTGTTAAGGTGTGTGCAGGAGGCAACCAATCAATGATTCTCTCTCATCATTGATGTTTCTCTTTTCCTTCCTCTCGGAAATCAATTCTAAAAAATGACAACAGCCAACACAGCAATAGCCATCTGGTGTAAATGAATCAAAATTATACCATTTTTTTGGTCAGATTGGCAGAAAATAAATTTTTGGATGTGCTACAGAATTTTAGTAATTAGTTTATATGTGCCATGAGATAAAAAAGGTTAAAAATCACTGGCATAAACAGATAAATTATCATTGCCAAAATAACTTGTCTGTCTTCCTGTTTCATTTTTTCCCTTCTCTCTCCCTGTCATTCTTTATCTTGTCTAGTTCCTCCCTAACTCACTGAGTAAACACTTTGAGAAGGATAGGATAGATTTTTTTTTTCAATGTAGGAGAAATATACTACTACTCAACCTCTACTGTAAAGTTGGCAGCCCTGAGAACTCCTTTCATGTAGCAAGTTAAGATAGGGATAGATTTATATGATTATTTTTCTATGTGATTTTTAAAGTTATAAAGTATACAGGAATATTGTTAGGAAAACATATAAACCTTTTAGGAAAATGAAGAGACAAAGTACATAGAAGGCAATAAAAACTGTGATGCTCCAATAAACTTCAACTCTCTAGTATATCGGTTGCCAACCGGTGGTCTGTGGACCACTAGTAGTAATCTGTGAGATCTGAAAGGTTGGTGAACGTTGCTCTAATAATCAAGGAAATGAAAATCACAATAATACAAGGGCAAATACTGAAAAGTCTGGCAATAAAATGTCAATATGAAGCAGTAAACTTATAAACTGCCAGTTGAGTTAAAATTTTTAGAACTACTTTGAAAAGTAATTTATAAATATCTACTATAGATAAAATATGCATAGTATATGTTCTAGCCATATTTCTAGGAATTTGCCTTAAAGAAACTTCCACAGGAACACAAGGAAACCTATATGAGGATGTTAATAACATTCTTTGTAATAGCAACAAAATGCAAACTAAGTGTGCAAAAAATGGATAAACTATGGTATTTTATAAAAAAGAGAATGGGTCATGCCCTAGTCCAGTGGTTGGCAAACTCATTAGTTAACAGAGCCAAATTTCTTTTGAGAACCAGATTTTTAAACTTAAACTTTTAACGCCACTTCTTTAAAATAGACTCTCCCTGGCCTTGATATTTTGTGGAAGAGCCACACTCAAGGGGCCAAAGAGCCGCATGTGGCTTGTGAGCCGCAGTTTGCCGACCACGGCCTTAGTTCCTTCGGTTCAGTGGATAGAGTATCAGCCTGTGGACTGAAGGGTCCTGGGTTCGATTCCATTCAAGGCCACATGCCTGGGTTGTAGGTTCCTGGCCCTAGTTGGGGGCATGTGGTAGGCAACCAGTGGATGTGTCTCTCTCACTTGATCTTAGTCAAAAGGCCGAGAAGCGATTGGATGTGTCTCTCTCATCATTGATGTTTCTATCCCTCTTTCCCTCTCCCTTCACTCAATCTAAAAATCAATGGAAAAAAAATATCCTTGGTGACGATTAAAAAAAAAAAAGAAAAGAAAGAAATGGAAGCACAGAGAGATCAATTAATTAGCTTAGATGACTTATCTGGTAAAAGTGGTGAAGAATTTGAGTCAAAGTAATTTTTAAAATTATAAAAGCAATATGTGTTCATGATAAAATAATTCAAATAATACAGAAATGTGTATGATATGAATTGAGTCCCCCCTCACTCTATGATAACCATTGTTAATATTTTCTTGTATATGCTTCTAGAAATTTCCAGTGACACACATGTGTATACATAAGTATATGTATATTTTTTTTCCATAAGTAAATGGGATAATAGAGAAGTTAAATTATTTTATTCTTCTCTATAATCTCTTATTCTGTAGATAACCATTGTAGGCAGTTCCTTATATATTCTTCTAGAAATTTTCAGTTCTATATAAGTGATGTACACACACACACACCTACTCATTTTTTAAAATTAAATCTTTATTATTCAGATTATTACATTTGTTTCTCTTTTTTCCCCTCCATAGCACCCCTCCACCCAGCTCCCACCCTTCCCTCTGCCCTTACCTCCCTCCCATTGATCTCATCCATAGGTGTATGATTTTTGTCCAGTCTCTCCCTGTACACCCTTCACCCCTTTCCCCCTGAGAATGATTAGTCTACTCCCTTTCTGTGCTCCTGATTCTATTATATTCACCAGTTTATTCTGTTGATCAAATTTTTAATTCACTTAATTTTTAGATTCACTTGTTGATAGATATGTATTTGTTCATAATTTTTTGGCTTTTACCTTTTTCTTCTTCCTCTTCTAAAAGAGTACCTTTCAGCATTTCATATAATACTGGTTTGGAGTTGATGAACTCCTTTAGCTTTTTCTTCTCTGTGAAGCTCTTTATCTGCCCTTCAATTCTGAATGATAGCTTTGCTGGATAGATTATTCTTGGTTGTAGGTTCTTGGTATTCATCACGTTGAATATTTCTTGCCACTCCTGTCTGGCCTGCATTGTTTCTGTTGAGAAATCAGCTGACAGTCGTATGGGTGTTCCCTTGTAGGTAATGAAGTGTTTTTCTCTTGTTGCTTTTAATATTCTCTCTCTGTCTTTTGCTCTTGGTATTTTAATTATGATGTGTCTTGGTGTGGTCCTCTTTGGTTTCCTTTTATATAGGGTTCTGTGTGCTTCCTGGACTTGTAAGTCTATTTCTTTTACCAGATGTGGGAAGTTTTCAGTCATTATTTCTTTAAATAGTTTTTCAGTATCTTGCTCTCTCTCTCCTTCTGGCACCCCCACAATTCTGATGTTGGTACACTTGAAGCTGTCCCAGAGGCTCCTTACATTATCTTCACATTTTTGGATTCTTTTCTCTTCTTGCTTTTCCAGTTGAGTGTTTTCTGCTTCTTTATATTTCAAATTTTTGACTTGATTCTTACCTTCCTCTAGTCTGCTGTTAGGACTCTGCATAATATTTTTTATTTCAGTCAGTGTCTCTAGTTGGTCCTTTTTCATCTCCTCTTGGGACTCACTAAATTTATCCATCATCTCTAGTTGGATTTTGCATCTTTAGTTGGTCCTTTTGCATCTCCTTTTGGGACTCGATAACTTTATCCAACTTTTCTAGCATATTCTTGAAAAACCTTATAAGCATGGTTTTGAACTCTATATCCAGTCGTTTTTTTCCCTCCATTTCTTTTGTTTGTGATCCCTTCCCTTGTCTCGGCATTTTCACTATGCCGGGGAAACTTCTGTGTTGAATTCAGCCTTATGATACCAGACTTGCAAAACCGAAGAAGCCTCTGTTGAGCTTGGGATGGGTGGAGTCTCAGGGCTTAAGGGACCACCTTGCCTTCCAGCTGGCCCCGCCCTCCACGGCCCCTGAGTCTCACGTGACTGGGTAATCGCTGCAGCGGTCCTTGTGCGCGCGTGCGCCCGCAGTGCCTCTAGACCGCTGCCTTTCCAGCTCCCCTGCGCACCAGGACCACAAGAGTCTAGGTCCCCAGGGTTTCACCCGAAACAGGGGCTTAGTGGAGTCAGAAGTGGCACAGTTGGGATAGTCTGTCTCCTGCCCACTTGCGAAAGCCAGCGGCACAATCAGCAATCTGTCCTCTGCACAGTGCCGTGCGTGCCACCAGACCTCTGATCTTTTGGGACTCCCTTAAATTTCCGTGCACCTCTCCCTTTTCACATTCCAAACTCTCCCCATATGAGTTTCGGTTGGATCTGGGGTTTAGTGTTGTAGGATAGGGAGTTCAATGCCTTTGAGAGTCTCTGTTTCCCTCCTGCCAGAGAAAGCCAGCCAGGTTCTCCGGCACCCGCTCTCTCCACGTGCACGCGTCTCTGTACCTCAGCTTTTTGCAGCTCCTCTGGGTTTCTGTGAGCCCCTCTCTTTCCTTTTAGCTGTAGAACTTACACTCAGCCAGCTTTCCTATGATTCTGGATGATGTCCGTTCTGTCTTTAGTTGTAGTTTTGAAATTGTTGTGCAAGGCAGCAGTGTAGGTGTTTACCAATGCCGCCATCTTGGATTCTCACACCTACTCATTTTTCTTCCTTCAAAAATGGGATCATACATTCATATTATTTCAGAACTTGCATTTTTTCCACGTAATTATGCATTTTGGTTATCTTTCTATTTTAATATATAGTACATCATTCTTTTTAATGCCACTTGGTATACTTTTAAAAAGTTATTAGCTGCCTCTTAGTTGGGAGGTTCCACCTGATTGATGTAGCACTGTTGGACCCAAAGGGAGCCCAGGTGCTGCTTTTCATGGTCATTATGGAATGGGAACATGTTTAATGAGGAAGACTGAAGAGTTTGGAGAAAGAGACAGACAGTCAGTTTCTGTTTTAGTGACTGCTGACCTGACCACTCTTCCTGCCACAGTGTGGTCCAGGGCCAGTGCCTCTTTTCCAGCTGGGTTATTCCCCCCCCTCCTGACCACTCACTCCTGTCCGCAGGTTCCATAGTAGCAACAGGCCAGATACCTACCACAGAGCATACCTGAGTAAGCCGGTAAATCTTTTTAAAGGAAAGAGATGCTCAGATCAATAAGGGGATTTAATATTGAATTAACTATGTTGTCTGTATTACAGTTCTTAATAAGTGAGAGAATCATTTTAAAGTTGAATTTGTATAGGTTTTATTTAATACCTCTTTTAGCCTCCGATATCTAAATGTAGAAACTCTGACCTTTATCACATCAGGATGCATTTAAGTATTTATAAAATTATTATATTCTTATTGGGAGTGGCATCATTGATTGCATAAGAGTCCATTTTGAATCAGAACATTCACTGTCAGCCCCTGATGACTAGGGCTAACCTTTCAGGGTCAGTAGAAAGAGCCATACTGTTGCCTGGACAACTAAAGTTCAAGATCATCTGGTCTCCAGGCAACCTTTTCCAGACTTAACTCAAATGTTTTCCCAAGCTTTTTCAGTAGAGTTCCTTCCCTGCCTTTCTCTCACAGCTTTGGGACCTCAGAAGGAGGAGAGCCCAAGATCCCTGCAATGATGTGAGGTTTGGAATTTTTGAAAGACAAAGTATGTGGATTAGGTAGTAGTATCTTTACTGGAAAGTAACCATCAGGAAGGAGAACAGCTTCTCCTTACCCTTGTATCCAAAACACACTAACATCAGATTTTTAAAAAGCAGTTACTGAATATTCCCATACTCCTGACTCAAGTCCTCCTGAAGCTTGTCATGGTCTGACCTTATTTCAGTGACTTGTGAGGGAAGTAACATGCTTTTCGTGTGTACCAGCAGCATTCCAGAGGATGGGTGACCAGCATATGAAGTGCTGCGGCTGGTCAGACTAGGAGTTCTCTTTCTGATGTCATAGGGGTTACTGTTGCCTCGGCCAACAGAAGTTAACAGTTGATTTGTAGAGAGCAGGCAGTGATGGAGGTTCTATGTTAACATGGAAATCGGGCTTCAGATTATTTCGTGCCAAACTGAGATATGTAGACATGCCCCGATTTTTCTGAAGGAATTCCAGAGATGCGAACCAGGCAACTTGGGTTTTAGAACAATTTAACATTGAATTAAATTGAGTAACAGTGTGCTGTCATTTTTATTGGACTGCAATTTTATATTTACTGGGGAGTGGCATTTCACTTCCTTCCCCCTCACCGCATTCAACCCAGTTGTTGAACTCATGCTAAATATATTATTTTTCCTAAGGCAAACTAGTACGTAGGTTATCCTCTTAGTTACCTATTTAGAAGGAAAAACATCAGGGGCTAATAATGCTTCTCTTTGGTTTTCCCCTATATCTCTTTACTAGCTTCTACATTCCTTCGTTTTCTTTCTTTCTTTTTTTTTTTTTTAAACAACCGCCGTTTACAGAGAGGAAGGGAGAGGGATAGAAAGTTAGAAACATCGATGAGAGAGAGACATCGATCAGCTGCCTCCTGCACGCCCCCTACTGGGGATGTGCCCGCAACCAAGGTACATGCCCTTGACTGGAATTGAACTTGGGACCTTTCAGTCCACTGAGCCAAACCGGTTTCGGCTCTCTCTCTTTTTCTGTTTTACTTTTTCTATCACCTCATTAGATATATAAGCAGCTTTTGCTTCTAAATTCAGTAGTTCCTCAAATATTTTGTTAAATGTTTTGTTATAGCATTGAGATGCTGTAGGAACTTAACTCTTATTTATATCAGTTAGTGTATGGTAAAAATTGGTTTCATGATATGTCATTTCTCTTCAAGTCACAGAACCTATGATGACATTGAGGACTTAACTGTGTTCACCCACACATGCAAGCAGCCATGAGGGCTAATGAGCTATCATGGAGAGAGGTTCTTATATCTGCTGCATTACCTGGATTAGGTAGTGAGGGTATCTAAGGAAGGGAATAAAATTCTCAGCATAAAAAAACAATTAAAATGATAGTAATGGCACCTGACGTTTTCTTTTTTAAAAATATATTTTTATCGATTTTAGAGAGGAAGGGAGAGGGATATAGAAATATCAATGATGAGAGAGAATCATTGATCGGCTGCCTCCCATCTGCCCCCTACTAGGGGTGAGCCCATAACTCAGGCATGTGTCCTGAGCAGGCATCAAACATAACCTCCTGGGTTTATAGGTTGACAAGGCTCAATCACCAAGCCACCCTGGCCGGGCACACCTAATGTTTTCTGAGCTTTCGGCCTGTGCCAAGTGCTCTGCATAGGTAACTGCATTTGATTCTCCCAGAGTAACCCTTGAACAGCCTTATTGAGGAAGGTCCTTCTAGCATCCCATTTATAAATAAGGAATAGGCACAGAGAGTGTGACTTCGGGGGGAGGGTGTCCCATGTTTAATTTCTGCAAATTGTCCGTTTAGTTTCAGACTGTGTCCATGCTTGGTTTTTATGTAATAATAGCTTGCTCTGCAGATCTTTTCACAAATTGTTGCATTAGGAAGATAACACTTTATTTCCCACCAGCTAGCCCCAAAGGGTCATGCACACACCTGTGAGAAATACAGCCTACAAGGTTATCAGTAATTTGGCCAATCAGAGAGTAGTTCATCTAAAATTAGAGCAGGCCTGTGGGCATGGGATGAAGCCTGGCACAGAGGCAGAGCCATGGTAAGGAGGGGAGAACAGAGGTTGGTGTGTGCATGCGGGGTTGGTGCTGGGTACTTGATGCTCGAAGTCCTAGTAGAGGAATCAAACCATGACCTCTTGGTTAGGATTCGCTAGGAGTTAGAGGATATAAAGGTTGGAAACTTCTTTCACAGCGTTAATGAACTATCTAGGAGATGAAATACAACAGACCCATAGCTTTGTATCATTGCCTAATTACTCAATACTGATTTAGTTGTTGAATACAAAAGGCCTTCAGAGAAGGCAGAGTGTAGTGTGTTTAAAGTGGTTGAGAAGGTATCATGGAAAAGGTGAAACCAAAAAAATCCCCGAAGGACCAACCGGGGTGGCTCGGTGGTTGGGTGTTGACTTGTGAACTGGGAGTTCATGGTTTGATTCCTGATAGGGCATATGCCCGGGTTGCGAGAGGTGGCTGATCAGTGACACTGTCTCATCATTGATGTTTCTGTCTCTTCCTCTCCCTTCCTCTCTGAAATCAATCAAACAATATATATTTTTAAAAATCGCCAAAGGATGGATGGAAGGCAGTTTGGGCTAGTGAGTGATTCTTGCCTTGCTTCTCATTTATTCTCATTAATATTCACATATATATTTATTTATCTTTTCTCTCAAAATCTTAGTGTTTCCCTAAGTTAGTCTTTACAAAAGGCAACAGGATTTACATGTATAATTATTTGTCAGTCTTTTGGGCGGGGTCTAGATCAAGGATTGCCACTTGGTTGGCCATGGCTGGCAGTTGATGGTCTATGGGCCGGGCATTATCCTTGCAGAAGCTGAATTTGAATGCCTTTAGGTGAATCATGCCCCCTCAATTTGACACATGCCTGCCTCGACTCTTGTCTTACACCTGACTTGAGTCAACTTTGGGATCACTCATCTTCGTAAACATCTGAGTTTGTAGTTTATTTCGGCTTCATTGAAAGAAGGAAAAGGAACTTTAACAAATAAGTTCTCAGGAAACGAAATTGCTTTCAGAGCTTGAGAACTTTAGTTTAGAACTTAATCTGCCCTTTTTCCAAATGTCATCTTAAAATTTTGTTTGGCTTTTACCAAAGGAAGTAACATCTTGTCCTGTTTTAGGCTACTTTCCTTCTCTTCCCGTGAATAATGACTGTCTCAGAATGGGAGACTGAAAGATGGAAGCTTGGAACAGTGTGCACTGAATGATTTTTGAAGGCTGGAAAGCCCATTTCTATTTAATTTACGTTACTTTTTCCACTGAGTCTGACGAAGGGCCTGGAAGGGGGAAAATCAGCTTGAGGAGTACTTTCAGTATAAAGTAATGTGTGAAAACAGGATTAGAAATGGAAGCGCCTCTCATAAAAATTTCAGTTTGCCTCTGAAATTTTATACCTTATCTTTCTTTTTGGCATTTTTTTTTGGCCCTTTGCTGTCTTTTGGGTTACTGTAATTGATAAAAGGCTGCCAAACACTACAATATTCTTGTTTTTTTTTTTTTTTTTTTTGCTGATGACGTATTTTTCTGCATTGAGATAGTTTTGTGGCCTAGTCAACTCTTAAGTGCGTGCCTGTGGTTAGAACTGGATAAAAGCCCACGAAACTCTTGCTTACTGCTTAGCTGTGTCTCTGACTTAAAGACGAGAGAGCCACCTTCTCAAGTCTTGATTTCTCCGTCGCAGCTTCATAAGGATAAAGTGGGCACTAGTCAGTATCTGTGGAGGTTCTGAATGAAGGACTGAGTGTATGAGGTGTTCATAACCTCCAAGGTAATTAGTAGAGAACAGTAACTTTGTTCACTTCTGACCTCTTGGGAAACGGGCTGGTTCTTTCTAGGCAGGTTGGGCTTAGGAGGTGGAAGGTAAGTTCCCTCTTCCTGCAGTGGAGACGGAAGAAATCAGCTGGGTGAGGGGAGGGAGGGATCTTAGAAAGGCAAGGAATCTCGGAAGAGTCAAAGCACTCAGGGCTCTCTGCTGTGCCTTCATGCCCCCTTCCCTCCTCGCTAGGCACTGAGCGACCGCTTCAGCGGTGAGATCCCCGATGACCAGATGGCGCACAGCTCCTTTTTCCCAGACGAGTACTTCACCTGCTCCTCCTTGTGCCTCAGCTGCGGGTAAGTGAGGCCGGCTGTCTCCCCATCTCCGGAAGAGACTCAGAATGGTGCTTCTCAGACATCAGCGTGCATGCACGTCACCTGGGTCTGGTTAAATGAAACATCTGATGGATGGATGGGGTGGGGCCTGAGATGGTGATATCCAAGTTCCCCAGGTGCTCCTGGTGGTCAGGGGACCACACTTGGAGGTGACAGGGAATTCCAGGACACATGGCTCTGAAGAATTTTCTGAAGATTTCAGCCTGGTTTAGGTGTGAAATTGACTGGCTTCTGGTTTGGGCAGTTTTTGCTATAGGAAACTTGAGGTTGCCCGTTGTCCATGTTTCTCCTATCAGGGGCTTTCAATCATAGTTATTCCATTTATTCAACTAATATTTGATAGAGATCCCAGTGTGTGCACAGCACTGTAGTCCATATCAGTCCTAGGTGATTCCTTTCACTGTGAGGGCAAATGCTTAGAGCACATTAGAATTATCCAGGGAGCTTGCAGAATTAGCCAGGCCTGGGCCCCACCTTCAGAGAGACTGGTTTAATGGACCTGGAGTGGGGCACAGGCACTGGAATATTTATTTATTTATTATTATTTTTTAAAATACATTTTATTGATTTTTTTTTTCCCACAGAGAGGAAGGGAGAGGGATAGAGAGTTAGAAACATCAACGAAAGAGAAACATCGATCACTTGCCTCCTGTACACCCCCTACTGGGGATGTGCCCACAACCAAGGTACATGCCCTTGACCAGAATCAAAACTGGGACCTTTTAGTCCACAGGCCGACGCTCTATCCACTGAGCCAAACTGGTTAAGGCTAGCCCCTGGAATATTTAAAAGGCTCCTGGGATTTTTCTAATGTGTAGTCTGAGTTGAGGACATTGCATTAGAGCACTGCTTCTCGAACATCAGTCTGTATGTACACCACTTCGTGATTTTTGTTAAAATGCGAGTGTGGACAGCAGTTCTGGGTGAAAATCTGCATTGCTAACAAGCTCCGAGTGATGCCTATGATGCTGGTCTGTGGACCACACTTTGTTACAGGGGACAGAGCATTGATTGTCAACTGAGCACGCATCAAAAACTCCGGAAGGACATGTTAAAACAGATCGGTGGGTCTTGGCCCCACAGTTTGATTTAATAGGTCTGATGTAGGGCCTAAGAACTTGCATTTCTGGTAAGTCTTCAGGTGATGCTGATGTTGCTGGTTGGGGACCACACTTTGGGAGACACTGGATTAACTTGAGCTGTTGATGGCTATTAAATCACAGTTTGGTGACTTGACTGAAGGAGCCCAGGGGATCTAAATGCAGTGTGTCACAGTCAGATTGCAGTCTCCACGTCATGTACTCACTCCCCGCCTTTCCACCCCTTCACTATATTGTCCTTGCTCACATTTGCCCATCTGTTCTGAGCCTTTTCTGTTATAATAGCCCTTTTGCATTGATCCCAGTAGGCCACTGCCGGGCACTGAACCACTTGGCTCTGAATTTGTACAAAGGATTTGGGTGTTGGATTAGACGGTCTGGGGTAGGGAGAACTAGGATTATCTTGGACAGAGGGATGTTCGTTGCCATGGTGATTTATCTTCCTTTTTGCTTGCCCTGTGAGTCCAGCACAAGGGACTAGGCTCCGCTGGATCGTTGCTTTTCCATTCTGAGCTTCCCCAGGGTTTCCAGGACGTTGCTTCTCCGTAGGGACATTCCGAAGTCCTGACTGTATGCTATGTTGTCAGGGTGGCCGGGCTCGGTGTTCATTTGGAAGGTTTTTTTTTGTCCGGCTTAAGCCTCCTCTTAGTGGTTTGCCAAATATTGGGGGATGGTTTTTGTTTGGCATCTTGGCAGCCTGTCCTGGTTAAACTTATTTCATGCTGTTTGGGTTTTTTAATTTCCCGAGAGCCATTCCAGATCCATGTGGAGGTGATATCTTCTGGCGCCTCTATTCCTCCTGAGGGGCCAGGTGATGTTTCTAAGAAGAGTTTCCTCATTTTGCTTTTTCTCCCCATACAAGGTACTAATTGCTCTTTGTAGTGATGCTGACGACCAGGATAAGGGAGACATGTGGGTCCTGAGACAAACTGTCCTCTGTGCTCAGGATCCAGGGCCTAGTTAATAACCAAGCTCTGGCTTGGGCCCCATCTCTGGCTCAGGGGCAGATTCTTCTGCATAAGTAGTATCGGTTCCATTGGCCGCCTCATTGTCAGCTTTTGGGCTTCACTCAGGGCTGGATGTAAGAACAGCATGAATCATGGGAAAGAAGGAGTACCTCATGAAGCCAAGAGCCGCTGCAGCTACTCCCACCAGTATGACAACCGAGTTTATACCTGCAAGGTGAGTCCCGAGCTTCTCCCTGCTCCAGCAGCTGGCTGCTGGTCACTCTCCTGTTGGAAAGATTGGCTTGGGGCAGCTTTGCTGTATCCCCAAGTATTTGATGTTCAAGTGGAATCTCTCTGGAACTTCTCTCCAGCTCTAACCAAAATAACTCACACATGTTTGTTGCTGGGCCTCGTGGAACTTTTTTAAAGCTTATTTTCCCCTTATCTCTTGAGCTTGTAGGCAGGGGTCACATACACTGGCTATTTGTTCTTCTTGCTCTTCAGGAACCCAGTTTTGATTTCTTCTGTCTGACGGATGTATAATTTACAGCTTAGTTTTTTGGGGCCTGGGGTCGGTATACATTCAGTTCATGACTATTCAGGGCACTGGCTTCTTTAGAGAAATGAACTTCCTTCTGATGTGCTAACCTCGGGGTCTGTAGACCCTCAGACGGTATGGTTTGTGGGGAGTGGGTGCCGGACAGGGATGTGAAGAGGCCACGGGGACCGGTGTCCAGAGAAGAAGCTGGCAGAGTGCTCCATGTTTCAGGCCTGCTATGAGAGAGGCAAGGAGGTCAGCGTAGTGCCCAAGACATCTGCTTCCACCGACTCCCCCTGGATGGGTCTTGCAAAATATGCCTGGTCTGGGTGAGTTTAAACAACATAGCTAAGGGTTGTCTGGTGTGTCTGTCTCCCCAGAAACCTGGCAGGGTAATAGTATCTGTTTGCATTCCTTGTAGGTATGTGATCGAATGTCCTAACTGCGGCGTGGTCTATCGTAGCCGGCAGTACTGGTTTGGGAACCAAGATCCTGTGGATACGGTGGTGCGGACAGAGATTGTGCATGTGTGGCCTGGAGTAAGAGCAGTTTTATTTATTATTCTTTCTCTTGTATCGTTCAGTTATACATGTGTGTGGAAAAGTGGAACTTGCTTAGAAATAAGGTTAACCATGATTTTCAGTATTTTGGTGGTTTAGGACGGCATGATCTATAGAGCTTTTCTTGATCATTAATTATTTTCATTTCTTTTTGCATGCATACTAGAAGTACAACTTGAAATAAAATAAATTAAAAGTTGATCTATTGTTATATTGCCTTTGCAAATAAAACTTCATTTTTATTTTAAAATATGTTTTTATTGATTTTTAGGGAGAGAGAGAAACAGCTATGAGAATCATTGATCTGCTGCCTTCTGCACACCCCCTACTGGGGATCGAGTCCGCAACCCAGGCATGTGCCTGACCAGGAATCGAACCTGCAACTTCTTGGTGCATGGGTCAACACTCAGTCACTGAGGCACATTTGGATGGGCAAAACGTCATTTTTTCATATTTTCTTCAGTCATTTTCCATTTGCAAAACGTCATTTTTTCATATTTTCTTCAGTCATTTTACATTTGCATATATTTATATAAATAGAATTTATATGCCATTTATCTGCCTTTTTTAAAAATATATTTTATTGATTTTTCACAGAGAGGAAGGAAGAGAGATACAGAGTTAGAAACATCGATGAGAGAGAAACACCCCTTCAGCTGCCTGCTGCACACCCCCCACAGGGGATGTGCCTGCAACCAAGGTACATGCCCTTGACCGGAATTGAACCTGGGACCTTTCAGTCTGCAGGCTGATGCTCTATCCACTGAGCCAAACCAGTTTCTGCTGCCTTATTTTTTTTTTAACCACAATACCATTTCCACATTGCTTCCATTTTTCATGATTCTCATTTGTAGTCACTGTGTAACCTTATGTCTAGTGTTATAGCTTGATTCCCCATTCCCTTTTTAAAGTTTCATGCGTGCTGTTTATGAGTTGTTGTTTTTTTTTAATCATCAAAGAAAATGCTGCAGTGACCATCTTTATGTAGGAAAGCCATTTCTTTTTTTGGAAATTTTCTTGACGTATATTCTAAGAAATGGGATTACTATAGACCCTTACTATTATGTATTTATTTATTTAATTAAAAAATATATTTCATTGATTTCAGAGAGGGAAAGAGAGGTAAAGAGAGAAAGAAAGAGATAGAAACATCAATGATCAGCTGCCTCCTGCATGCCCCACACTGGGGACCGAGCCATGCCGGCCGGGCAACCCTCACTATTTTTAATTTGACTTTTGAATTCTAGATGTTAGAAAAATAAATCTGTTTATAAGGCATTGATATGTTACTTTGATTCTGCACTAAGCCACAATTCATACTTGGAATTACTCATAAATCACAATACATCCAAAACCTTTCCCTTCATGGAAAAAAATCAGCAGTTTTATCGAAGGGACTTACTTGGGTGATTTCTAAAGCCACCACTTAGCCTCCAAGGCCTACCTGCAGATCCACCTTAGAGCTTACCTGGATCCTTCAGGTACCACATCACTGACAACTTCCTATTGTTGTGTTCCTCTTCTTTCCAGTCTCCCCTGACATGATGGTCCAGGCTATTCTGGTCCAAGGATTTAATATGGCCTCACACTAGTATAATTTTCTCACAAGGTGTTTTCTGACTGTCTTTTGTTTTTGATCTGCCTTAGTTATTTCTTGCAAAAGCTATCTTCTCTATGGCAAGATCGTTTATAGTCCAAGAAAACAGTAACCCTGTGGTGTACTTTTAGGCTGCGCTCCTCATCGTCCTTGGAATTAGGGAATACAGACTCCTCTTCTTCTCTTCATTCATTCACCCATTCGTTATCTCAGCATATGTTATTGAGTACCATGTGCTCAGCATTGAGCTAGATACTTACAGAAATACAAAAGTGAAAAAAATAGGTTATTGTTCTCAGAGAGTTTACAGTCAACTGCATAAACAGATATTGTTCTTACATGTGGAAACAGGATTCCTGGACATGTATAGATACTAGGGGAACTGAGAGGAAGGGCTCCTAACCCAGCCTGGGGTGGGGGTTTCCTGTGGGAGGTGTCGTCTTTATGTGAGTGTTTCCTGGAGTGTGTATCTTGTTTGTGGGCAAACTAAGTCCTGATTGAGCAGCTGTGCACCAAGTCTTCTGGTCGCCTTGAAGAGAATCATTCGGTCGTGACTGGTGTGATATTGCCTAGGAGCCAGAGGAATTCCTGGTCCGTTCCCATTTTTCTCTGCCAGGGAGTTTGCGGTTCTGAGTTGGAGGTGATGATTGTGAGCTCACCCAGGACCCTCGTCCTTTTCCTTTGAGTCCCTTCCCTCAGAGCATGATGGGAGCCTGCATTTTCATTTCAGACTGATGGATTTCTGAAGGACAACAACAATGCTGCCCAGCGCCTCTTGGACGGGATGAACTTCATGGCTCAATCGGTGTCTGAGCTTAGCCTTGGGCCCACCAAGGCCGTAACATCCTGGCTGACGGACCAGATAGCGCCAGCCTACTGGAGGCCCAACTCCCAGATCCTGGTATGGCGCGGCATGCTGCTCCTGTCGCCCTGGCATGGCCCGTTTTGCTTGTGCCCCTTCACTCTGTCCCCAGCTTGCTCCGTGGGGGCGGCGTGGGATTTCTCTCCCTGTCAGGTTGGCTCCCAGAGCACTGGAAGGGGGGTATATTAAGGCGGGCAGTGTCCTCTTGGCTCATGGATTCCCTTCATGTTATTCTGCAAGTGTTTTCTTTGTGGTAGATTTTAGTTTCCTTACCTGCAAGGGCCAATCATTATTGATCAGATGCCTAAGATCAGATACAGAATCTGAAGGCCAGGAGCCTTTAGAGATTTGTTAGCGTCGTCCTCGGCTTGATCCATAAATCTTGACAGCAAAGCGGCACCCAGCCGCGGCCCAAATCCTTTGACAGGGAACTCACTCCTTTACCAGCTTCCCAGAGGCCGTTACAAAATAGTCTCATTTCTCTTCTGGCTACATTAGCCTTCTGAGAACCCTGTGACTCAGCCGCATGATTTGAGAACCTTTCCAGGCACTTCTTGGAAGAAAAGGATAATATAGCTGCTGCAGTGGCTGGAGGTTTAGGGCCCTCCCTTAGGACTGGCGGGGTGCTGCCGTTTCAAGTGGTCCCGGGGCCCTCCCCCCGGTATCGGTAGCTTTCTCAGCTGAGCAGACGTGAATGACACCTGCCTCTGTCTCTTCTGGGCTTGGAACAGAGCTGCAGCAAGTGTGCTACGTCCTTTAAAGAGAACGACACCAAGCATCACTGCCGGGCCTGTGGGGAGGGCTTCTGTGATGGCTGCTCATCCAAGACCCGGCCGGTGCCCGAGCGGGGCTGGGGCCCGGTGCCCGTGCGCGTGTGTGACAACTGCTATGAAGCCAGGAATGTCCAGTTAGGTAATGTGGGGTCTGGGAGCCGCAGGGTGGAGGGCAGGACCCCTCTCCTTGGCGCTGGGTGTTGGGGACTGCCCGGCCCTGTCCCCAGCTGCATCTACCGACCAATAGCTCCCTTGGTCTCGGTCAGTCTGAGTGCTGGGGCGCTATTTCTTGGTGGTGGGGGGAGTTGTTAATCCTGTCCTGTGTTTACCACACATGGCTTAGACTGAGTCTTCTCCTCGGAGAAGGTTCGAGGCCATGCTCCTGGAAGCTTTCTGCTTTAAAGAAAGGTTATAGGAGAGCTCTAGAGGGTTGAGGTAAAGGACTAACAGATGCCACCGGCTTCGGGGGTCTGGGCTGACCTGACCCGTAGCCCAGCCCCTGGGATCGTCGCAGGGCAGCACAGAAGAGCCCAGAAGCACTCTGCTGTTGTCCTCTGAGTTTTCCTGTGGGAAATGACTAAGAGCTGATGGCTTTTCCTTTATCGTTGTCTACAGACGTCACTGAGGCACAGGCGGATGACGAAGGCGGGACACTAATTGCTCGGAAGGTGGGCGAGGCTGTGCAGAACACTTTGGGAGCCGTGGTGACAGCCATTGACATACCACTAGGTGGGCCTGGCAGTGCTCTCCGGGTGTGGTGCGTGTGGGATGGAAGTTTCAGAGGGCCCGGGGCTGTCGTTTTGTCAGAGGCTTGCAGACCCAGGTTGAGTTGGGCAGCAGGAAGTTGACTGAAAGTCGATGAACATTTGCTTGCTTCTGTGGAATACCTCAGCGGTTTCGTGTGTCTCTCCAGAGGCCATTCTCTTAAACCACTGGTTGCTGCGTAACAAACTACCTGGACATGCAAAGGCTTCCAGCAACCACCATTTTGCCATGTCTCACAACTTTAAGTCAGGAAGGTAATTCTTCTGTTCCAAGTGGCCTTGCCTGGTATTCCGGCGTGGCAGCTGGACTGTCTCGAGGGTCCAAGCCAGCCTAACTCACGTGCTGGGCCTGGGCAGGATGCTGGAAGTAGACCCTCCCTCTCTCTATAAGGTCTCCAGGCCTCTCCATGTGGCTGCTTTATTGGTAGTTGGACTTCTGTACATGGTGGCTCAGGCTCCAAGAGCTAATATTCCAAGAGACAAGTAGAAGCTGCCAGTCTCTTTTAAGACCTGGGTCTGCAAACTCGTACAAAGCCTGCCTACATTCAAGGAGGGGGCACGAGTGTCCGAAAATTTGTGGCTGTGTTTAATCTGCCACACCAGCCAAGCTATTACTCATTTAGGATTTAAGATAGCTCTTCCCTTCTGGCCTGGTGGAATGGGTGAAGACCAGGCACTGTAACCAAGATGGGGAGAGGGAGAGGAAGGGAAACCCACCAGTGTGTGGAGGGCTTAGGCAGGGTGGTCTGGGCTGGGGTACTGCAGCCCTTTGAAGGGGAGAGTCCAGGTCTCCTGTGGGGGGTGGTGGTGATGAAAATTGCTCGTAACAGATGTAACCACCGTGGCTCACAGAAGGAGCAGACAGTAAGCTTTGCCTCCAAGGTGTACAAATAGATGGATTTGCCCAGGCTTGAAGTTCAGGTAGCATCTGCTGTCACGGTAACTGGGAGAGGCAGGCTGCCCTTGGCCCACAGAGTCTGCCAACTGTGCTCACCAAGTACTCACTCAGTGTCGGGTCCCAGGCATGAGACATGTTATTTCTTGTAATCCCCGTAACAGCTCTTGAAGGTGAGGAAGCTAAGGCCCTGAGAAGTAACCTCTTGTAATCTTACAGCTGCTAATTAACTGGTGCTCAGTGGAAATGACATTTGAATGAAGATATGTCCTGAACCCACTTCTTGTTGTTGCCCCCGTGGTTCTTACTGCAGCTGCACCTCAGGAACACCGGGAGAGCTTATTGATACACGCATCCATTCCTGGGCCCCAGCCCTGAAGATTGTGGCCAGGTGGAATGGGTGAAGACCAGGCGTTGCCTGTTTAAAAGGTCCCCAGGGGTTCTGTGTGCAGTTGCATTGGGAGCCACTGGAGGGTCCGAGGCGCCTTCGGGCACCGTGGGACAGGGTGTTGGGATCCATGTGTCCTGCCCAACATGGTTCCTTCCTCGCCGCAGGTCTGGTAAAGGATGCGGCGCGGCCGGCGTACTGGGTGCCCGACCACGAGATCCTGCACTGCCACAGCTGCCGGAAGGAGTTCAGCATCAAGCTCTCCAAGCACCACTGCCGGGCCTGCGGCCAGGGCTTCTGTGATGAGTGCTCCCATGACCGCCGGGCTGTCCCATCGCGAGGCTGGGACCACCCTGTCCGAGTCTGCTTTAACTGCAATAAAAAGCCCGGTGACCTTTAACCCCAGCTCCCTCTCCCCATCCTTCACAATTCCTTAGGTTCTCAGGGTTAGAAACAGAAATCTCATCGAGGTAGGCCCTCCTCCTGGTCACCTGTTGTGGTGTGGATCCTCTCTGCTCATCCTGGGGCCGCTTTCCCACGGTGTGGGGTAGGGCAGATGGCAAGCTGGGGTGAGCCTGGCGGCAGGCCCGAAGGCAGAAACCCCTCAGGGCAGAGGACCGAGCAGCTTGTAGAAGCCGTTGCATTTATATCAGTTAAAAATAATAAATAATATCCCCGTATAGACATACGAAAGGCATGTGGAATCTCTCCAGGCTGCTGGTTGCAGACTGAAGGCAGTCTGTCCCCAGCACAGGGGTAAGGTGGCAGTGGCAACAGGTCTTCCCATAAAACCGAGCCAGGTACAAAGCCACTGTGTTGCTGGCCACCGTTTCTTCTTCCCAAGCCTTCGAAGCCCCTCCTTCCCTGGCTTTTTCCCGTCACGCCTCTCGGTTGCCTGGGGAAGTGAGCTTCCCCGGTGCTTGCTTGGAAGAGCCCAGAAGGGATCTGTGTACCTGGGCCCTCCAGAGCTGCATCCCGGGCCTGGGCCTGTTCCAGAGACCACTCAGCTTAGCGTGCGGGTCACCGGAGTGGGTGGAGGGTGAGGGGTAGGGTCCTCAGCCCTGAGAAGTCAGAGTGCAGGTGATGGGACACCCTCGTACCTGGGGAGAGCTTGGAAGGAAGTGGGTCTCCCCAACAGTGTTTCCTGCTTGTTGCTGCTCCTGTCTGTGCATCCACTCGGCTTCCCAAAGGCCATACATACCCCGCTCCGAAATAGGGCACCCACTTCCCACCCCTCCAACCTTCTCAAGCCACCATCCGCTTCTGAGTGTTGCACTAGGATTTTTATTGCTTATTTTGAAGTGTCTTAATTCTTTGTTCCCAGACACATGACCCCTCTGGCTATTGGAGGGGTGATCATGAGCAATCTTCCAGGGAAACAGAGCACAGAATGGACTGTTAGTTATTTTCTGTTTTTGTTTTTGTTTGAGTATATATAAATATTTCAACAGATCATGAAGAAACAAATTCTCTCTGGTCCTTGCAAGAGAAGTCAAACGAACTTTTGTTTCTCATTAAGAGCTGGGACATCCATCTCTGGCATGACTGGAAAGACTGTTGTGCTGAATCCTGTCGTCATGGTGGATTTTATCTTCAATGGCCAAAAACGAAGATATAAAAAGTGACACAGTTCTTGACTGAACTGGTGGGTGGGCGGAGCTTCAGGGGGTACTTGGCAGTCACCCTGGTGTGTCAGTGTGACGTGGGCCCTGGAACGTGTTGGTCCGCAGACCCGCTCCCTTGCTCCCGTGGCCGTGACAGGCCCTACTCTAGTACTGTGTATCAACTTCGCTGTTATAAAGGACTCTTCCTGCTGAACGTGGACTGCTCCTTCCTTTCACGCCACCTGTAAGTCTGGCTCCCTCTTTCTAGCGATAGGAAAGTAGCTGGTGGCTTTGCAAGCAGAAGCCAAGCGAGAGGTGTATTCGAGGGGGGTCATATTTTACTGGTAAATGCCTCAGGTTATTACTCTAATAAGAACTTGAAAAGCATAGCCCAAAACCACAGAACCATTATGTGGGTTTTAATCTCCGACAGTGGCTGTTTTCCCCAGCTTTGCATAGATAGCATGCCCCAGCCCAGTTGGCTGACTTGGACCAGGAACTCGGTGGATATTCCTTAAGCACGTTCAAACCGATGGTCCGAGAATTTCTAGTGGAACTCTTTCTAGGGCTCCACACCTGCTCACTGACCGTGCTGTTCTCTGTGCTTGGGCTGTTCGGTGGAGCTTTCCACAGAGGTGAGACCAAGTGTTGTGGGGTGGGGAGCTCAGAGCACCGGCTGAGCTGTGCCGGCCTGGTCCCGGGCAGGGCAGCATGGTGGGTGCTGTGTGGTGCCGGGGTAGCAGCTGCTTAACTTGTGTTCTGAGGGTTACTCACTCCGGTGGCCGTGGGCTCACATTCCCCGGGGAATCTGCCCTCACTGAGGAGGCGAGTGTTACTAGAGACCTATGGAAACACTGGGGGAAATTTTTGTCATTCCCCGGCCCTGTCTTGTCTGTTCAACTCCTATCCCCCCTTGTTGCTTCGTTCTGGTGGCTATTGACACTTTGGTCTTTGTCCCTTCCCTTCTTTGCCCCATCTTCTTTTCCCTGTCTTTCTTACTCTTGCTCCGGGTCCCTTTGTTGTTTTCTCTCTACTTGGGTAGGCGGGGCAGGGTGGGGAGGGTTTGAGAGGAAGAGAGAAGTATAAGGTGTGGCCCTGTTGGACCTGCTGTTTGTCCTATGGCCATATGGGGGCACCCCTGAGCATGGGAGTCTGCCTAGTCATAGGAATGACGTAGAACAATATATTGAACTTCCTTAACACTAGTGAGACCAACAGAGGAAAGGAAGGGAACCCAGTGTCAAAGTACAAAAGGTTCTTCTTGCTCCACATACCCAGTCCTAGCCTCAACTAAGTATCAGGTGAAAGCCAGCTAAATATGGAATGAAAACAAAGGCTTAACCCCCCCCCCCCGCTCCATTGAGTTATATAGTACATACACATTTCAGCTTGATTATTTTTCTGAAACTGAACATACTAGTATATTCAACCAGCACCTGGATGAAGAAACAACATAACTATACCCCAGGAACTCCTGGTCCCTCCTCACACCAGGAGTACCCAATATCCCAACATATAAGCACAGATTAGTTCCTCCCCACCCCCTTTTCAGGGAGGTGCTACATAAAGTTGTTTGTTTAGAAGTTTTTGTGAGTTTTCAGCCACATTATCAACAGTTGCCGGGAAGCAAAACAACGGATTGAGATAATGCACCGAATAATGTTGTTTTAAAAAAAATCTGATTTTAGAGTGAGAGGATGGGAGACATTGTTGTTCCACTTATTTATGGATTCATTGGTTTTTTTAAAATATTTTTATGGATTTCAGAGAGGGAGAGGGTGATGGAAACATCAATGATTAGAGAGAATCATTGATCTGCTGCCTCCTGCATCCCCCCGTTCCCCAACCCCACAGGGGATCAAGCCCGCAACCCAGGCATGTACCCTGACCGGGAATCAAACAGTGATCTCCTGGTTCATAGGTCAATGCTCAACCACTGAGCCACATCAGCCAAACCTAATAGTTGGACTTTTCAGAGGAAAAGGAATGGAGGATAGTTTGAGCAGAGAGCAGATGAGGCAGGAACTTGAAACATGTATGTCCTGAGAGCACCAGGTGGGAGGTGGAGATGAGGAGTATGTGATCAGATCTCAAAAGAAAACACATTTTATTCTGAGGAACAAGAAGCCGTTGAAGGGAGGAGTCTTTGCCAGGCAGTGGGAAGCCTGGAGAGGCAGACTGGAAGGAGCGGGCCTAGATGCTTTTTACAACATCAACTAATGGGGAAATGGGAGAAGAAGCTGAGTTTAGCCTGCAGTTGATTTTGGAGATGGTTATGTGGAAGATTTAGACCAGGACAGACACAGGGCTGACAGGTAAGGAGGACTAAGTTGGTATTAAAGGATGCTTCCCGGGACATTGATTCCGAATACCCTCCAGAGCCAGTGAGGGCCAGCTGAATTTTAGGATGGCTTCTCAGCAAGATGGAGTGTGAGGCAGGTGCTTATCTATGGGCATTTTTGATAGCCAGTATGTGCCATGGTTCTCATTTCTTTTTAGAAAGCTATAAGCAAACAAACACCAGGCCATTTGACAAAGCGCTTAGCATAGCTAAGGGCTGCTGCCACTGCTGTCTGCTCACTCTCTACCTGGGGAATAAGGCAAAATGCCCTAATTGCCACACAAGTGAGAAATGCTTTGAGACTGTGCAACATACTAATCTTTGGGATACTGTGTTAATAAGCAAACAGATCAAAATGCTCCATCAACTTCTTAGCTAAGTTTAATTGCTTTTCATACAACCTAGACTAAATGTTAGGAGCAGTGACTGCTAACTAGAGATCAAGAATAAATCGAGGCCTAGCTGGCTTGGCTTAGTGGATAGTGTCAGCTTGCGGACTGGAGGGGCCCAGGTTCGATTCCGGCCAAGGGCATATGCCTGGGTTGCAGGCTCAATCCCCAGTGGGAGGCGTGCAGGAGGCAGCCAATCAATGATTCTCTCCCATCATTAATGTTTCTATCGCTCCTCCCTTTCTCTCTGAAATCAATAAATATATATTTTTAAAAATCACTAAATTTAAATTAGTAGTTTTGAAAGCTCCCCACTTTTAAAAAATAAAGCCTAATAAAAATCTAAAATGGTTCTTCAACAAGTGTGTTTACCTAATAAGAACTTGGGCTATGTTGATAAGAGAAGTTAAGTTATATGGTGATAGGGCTACGCTTGTCAAAATTCACCTGGTGTTCTCTTGAGTAGTTAGAAATGTCTCCACTGTCTGGGGAGAGAGCAAAGTTGAACCGAGTGGCCAACCATGGGCTCCACTGACACAGTACAGAACTCCATGGGTAGTGTGGGAAGCTCTGCAGTGGACATGCAGTAACCAGTGATTCTAAATTGCAGTTCCTGTAATGAATGAACTTGTGTCTCGTGGTAACTTAGACCTTGAGAGGACAAGAGTATGTGTGGATGTTAAGGTCATGACTCAGCATTTATTATGCTTGTTTGTGCTCTTGGGCAGGGGCATGTCACCAACGTTAATCCCAGAGACTGCAGTAAGTGGCCACCTCTGGACCCTTCAATCATATGGATATTTGTTGGGACCCATGTACAGGCCAGTATGCCAGGGTTGCCAATACAGGGACAAATCTAAATGATTAAACACAGAATTAGCAAGCTTCTTACCTACTGCTGCCAGAAAATTCCATTTACCTGGTGATTAAGTATCATAAAATGTTAGCATCCCCAATTTATATTTGCACTGTCACTTCCTGATTTCTCCATACCACCAGTTATAATGGCAAGTATTGTCAGTGAAAGGGAGGAGCATGAAAAATAGAGAACATGATCTCAGGTCTTCCAGTTCCAAGTCCCAGCTCTCCACTAAGAAGGTCTGTGACCTGAGGCAAGTCACTCAACATCTGTGCGTGGGTTTCTCTCTCTCTGCTAGAGGCCTGGTGCACGAATTCGTGCATGGGTGGGGTTCCTTGGCCTGGCCGGCAATCAGGGCCATCTCACCCAGTCTCAATCGGGCCGGCTGGCCTGGGGGATGGACTATGGGAGGTTAGCTGTGGGAGTGCACTGACCATCAGGGGGCAGCTCCTGTGTTGAGTATCTGCCCCCCGGTGGTCAGTGTGCATCATAGTGACTGGGTGTAATGGCCACTTAGGGTTTTATATATATAGGCTAGAGGCCTGAGCACGAAACTTGTGCAAGAGTAGGCCTTCCCTTCTCCAGCTGTTGGCACCGGCTTCCCTCTGGCACCTGGGACCCAGGCTTCCTTCTAGCCACTGGCAGGCACTCAGGACCCGGGCTCCCTTGCAGCTCTGGCTTTGTCTGAAAGGATGTCCAATCTAATTAGCATATTATGTTGTTATTATTATAAATGATACTAGTAATTTTTATATTACTAATACTGTTATACCTCTTTTATGGGTTATTAGAATCAAATCAGGTAAGATGATTAAGTTCTTTATAAAATATTAAAGGCCCGGTGCATGAAATTCATGTAGTGGGGAGGGGAAGAGTGTCCCTCAGTCCAGCCTGCACTCTCTCCAATCTTGAGGGATATCCAACTCACAATCAGACATCCCGCTCACACTCCAGGAATGCTGTGCTCCCAACTGCTCGCCTGCCAGGTTTCCTGATCACCCCTAACGACTCCCTTGCCAGCCTGTTTGCCTCTAACTGCCCCCTCCCCCCAACTGCCCTTCCCTGCAGGCCTGATCACCCTTAACTGCCCTCCCCTGCAGGCCTAGTTCCCTCTAACTGCTCTCCCGTGCAGGCCTGAGTCCCCACCAACTGCTCTTCCCTGCAGACCTGGTCACCCCCAACTTGCCGCCTCTGCCAGCCTCGCCACCCCTCACTGCCCTCCCCTGCTGGCCTTTGCCCCCAAATACCCTCCCTTACAGGCTTGGTCCCTCCCAACTGCCCTCCTCTGCTGGCCATCTTACGTTCACATGGGGATAGCCATCTTGTGTGTTGGAGTGATGGTCAATGTGCATATTACTCTTTTGTTATATAGGATGAGGCACTAAAAACTATTATAACATGTAGCTAATTTAGCAGATGACCAATCGTTCTCATCTGTTTTGATATGGTTCTCTGTACACTAGAGTGTATTAGTTTGAGTTCTGGCAGGAAGCAGATGGTAACACAGGTGTAACTGAAGAGAATTTAATTGGTGAAGCACTCTGGGCCAGCAACAGTGAGGCGCAACTACCAGCTGTAAGTCTGAAGGGACAAATGGAGAAAAGTTCCTAGGACCCAGAGAGCTGTTCACAGCCACAGCTGAGGAGGGGAGCCATCTCTCTCTCCTGCCCTTTGCTTTCCTATTAGTAGGCCCGCCTGGCTAAACCACTGTGGCTAGGGAGACAAGAGGTCAGCTTGGGGAACACAGAGCAGGTGAAAAGGGCACACGGGTGGATCTGTGAACAAACAAGAGCTCCCTAGCAAAGCCATTAGGGCTAATCCCAATCTCTACCCTTTGCCTCACCCAAGATTTAAGTAGATGTTTGTGTAGCTGGTTTGTTCCTACAGTAGCCAAGCATCATGATCTTCTAAATCATTCATATCAACGCACCATACCAAGGTTCTTTCTGGTTTATTGTTTGGTAGAAAGACATGCTCTTTAATATTTGGTATAAACATATCACAAACTGCTTCTCTGAGACTATAAAAAAGTCAAAGCCTATTTTCTTTGAGATGGGGCTCTTGAATCTGACATTCAAGTCACCATGATAGAAACAGGAGCTGCTGTGTCTAACATTTTGGAGGATGCCTCACAAAAGGCATGCGAAGGCTTGCTTAAAACCTCTGGTATCTAAAGCGGTCCATCTTTCTGCCCAATGCCTGTGAATGATTAAGAAAAGCATTTGTTGCGGATACTGAGTGTGAGAAGTCCAAACTCCAGCCTTGAATCTTTCTCTAGAAACTTGAGAAAAAGGACTTTCCTCTTCCCCTTCTCTCCAGCTGGCGTTCTCAAGTACAAATGCATGTCTTTTTGGGACCCAGGCACTGACTACCCTAAGAAGTAGTCAGTGCTTGGTCAGGAAAGTCTCATTAGACTTCTTGAAAGGGCTTTTGGTGAAAGAAGCCTTAATTTAGGTATTGCTAATCTTCAGCTTTTAGAGAAAGTAATTTTTGTTTTATAAAAGGGGGGAGGGACTATTTTAAGGAATTCAACAAAAGGAAATAGGTACCTTTTATGAAAAGGACTTTCAAGCTCTCTGAGCCACAACTTAACTGACATAACATTATTGTAAAGTGTCTCCACATAAAACATAGCACCTTCATGTCCCCAGCAGCTGGATGGATGGGATCTGTGCACACGGAGCATCCATTTAAAATGCCTTCACTGGAAACGGCAATTATGGCAGAGGTATGGCTACTCTTTACCCCATTCAGTCAAATCCACATCCCTGCAGGCTGCTCTCTGCAGAGTTAGCTGTAAGGGAAGTAGTAAAGGTCCTGCTGGACGGCCATGAGCAGCCCTGGCGCTCCCCGCACACCCCCAAGCCGAGAAGAGAAGGCCACACTGGGAATGTTGGTCCTGGAGGTGGGATGTGGGGAGGGTATGGTTCTGAGCAGGTGGGTATCACGTAGACTCCAGATTCTCGTGTAGCAGTCCTGGCCCACTAGGAGAGGGGAGACAGATATGGCAGGTTAGTGAGAGTGCAGAAAACTCATGTTCATGGCTTCTCATGACTCCTTGGGGGCCAGAAAAAAAAACTTTCAAATGGAAAATGTTTCTACTGATAATTTGTAGTTTTATTTTTAAAAAATATATTTTTATTGATTTTTACAGAGAGGAAGGGAAAGGGAGAGTTAGAAACATCTATGAGAAAGAGACATTGATCAGCCACCTCACTGCACACCCCTCACTGGGGATATGCCTGCAACCAAGATACATGCCTCTGACTGGAATCGAACCTGGGACCCTTCAGTCTGCAGGCCGATGCTCTATCCACTGAGCCAAACCAGTTTCGGCAATATGTAGTTTTTGAAAATCAAAATGATGGGTCACCCTGGGACTCTAGAACCATAACTAGCTGCATGTATTCAAAGTGACAAGTTGCATTGACTGACTGTGTGACACCTGGAGGGCTCGCTGGGTATCTGGCTAATGGGTGGGCACTGTGCTTCTCTCGGTGTCAATGGCTGTTCAAGAGGGAGCCCAGCCCACCTCGTCTTGATGACAACTGATTTCCTGTTTCTAAAACAGCCAGGAAGAGCTAATGACTTCACTACACCTGGGGACCAATGAGGTGCCACTCTCCCCAGAGCTCTTTCGGCTTAACAGCTAAGCTCTTAAGGCCCCATGGTCTTCAGGGCTCAGTGATGAGGAATGTGACACATAGAACCGTTGGTTCTGGTGGTCCAGACACATGGTATATGGACTGGAGAGCTTCAGAGGAAGAGAGCAGACACCCAAGGGACATTCAGCCAGCTGCTCCTACACTGTGGGTGGATTCAGGTAATGCAGTTCACTGACCACTGCAACTGGCCCACTACCCACATCTGCATGTCTGTCAACAAGGTGTCTCTCCTCTATTATCCAGAACACTGAACGCTTCTGAGCTGAAAACCCACAGAAAATAGACTTTAAAAGGAAGCTGCCCTGACTGGTTTGGCTTAATGGATAGAGCGTTGGCCTGTGGACCAAAGGGTGCCGGGTTCGATTCCAGTCAAGGGCATGTACATTGGTTGTGGGCACATTCCCAGTGGGAGGTGTGCAGGAGGCAGCTGATCCATGTTTCTAACTCTCTATCCCTCTCCCTTCCTCTCTGTAAAAAAAACAATAAAATATAAGCTAACTGCTGGTGATGGTGACAGTAGTAAAGAAGAATAAGAAAATTCTAATAATGATGCTTCTTAGCCACAAAAAGGTTTCAGGGAAAAGTACTTTCTGTAGGAATAGTAGCAAACTTGAGGATCTAAGACTGAGAATATATTCCTTAATGTCAAGAACCTACTTAATTCATTTGTCAAACCACCAAACTCCCAACTACCAGAATATTCTATTGTCCACAAACAGTATATAATCTTGTAACTGCTTTCGATGGGGCTGAGTGGCTAGACAGCTCTGCTTCCTGTTCTACAGACCATGGATCCAAAGGGATGGTGTTAAAGGAACCAGGCATCAGTTTCTTTGCAATGACCTTAATTTCTTTTCTCAGCATCCTCTTCTGGAAACAAACACGAGTTCAAAGAACAGGGAGCCCACGGTTTTCGATGGGAAGTTGCATAATGGGATAAGGTCACACTGAATGGTGACCTGGTGAACAGATGTAAACCCTACACCCAAGTCTCCCAAACTGCTGTTACTGCACCTAGCATGCCTGTTACTGAAATGATGTCTGTCCACTGATGTGGGAACAAAGGGCTGCACCAGCTAGTCTCCCCAATCCCACAGTCCACGATCCCTGTATTCTGTTGTTTTAGAGTAGCGTCTCCCTCAGCTGCTTCAGATGCTGGGGGCCTAGGACAGAATTTGGTGAATGGAACCACCCCTGCCACAAGTACCAGCCACCAGGATTCCTTCTTCTTCATGCACGTGCAGGGGCAGGAGGGCGTACTCGTTCACGTGACCTTCGTACTGCTTTACACACTTAGTGGTCCTCAGGTCCCACAGCTTGATCTGAGGGAAGAAGCACAAGGAACCATTAAGGAGGGTCCAGCAGGGACACTGGTGAACCCCAGGAATGAGGGAGGGCAGGTGCTCTCCAAATACCTCAAAATCCTGAGGCCTAGACTCCATCAAAAGCACCAGAACCAGTTTCACGTCTCTTGAGACCAGACTGGGCTCTAGCCAAGCAGCTGCCTGCACAGTCTACTCTACCTTTCCAGCCATGTCGGATGCCATCAGGCACTGCTCTTCCTGGAGGATTTTCACAGATGTCACCGATGTGTCGTGGAACAGGCTAATGGCCTTCCAGTTATTGCCTTGATTTCGACATCGAATATCAATGGCAAAGATCTCCCCAGAGCGACAGCCATTAAACAGCAAAGGAGTCTGTGGAAAAAAGAGACTGTTTGGTACATCTTGCTAAGGCTGGGAGGGGTGCGCTCTCCAGAACACAAACCTCTGTCCCCTCCCCTATCCCAGCTCTCTTGGATCAGAGGTGTGGGTGTGGTTGGTCAGAGTGAGCCTCAGTGGAGTTGGGAGGGTTCCTTATGAAAGCAAAGAAGAGCCAAAACCGGTTTGGCTCAGTGGATAGAACGTCAGTCTTCGGACTGGAGGGTCCCAGGTTTGATTCCGGTCAAGGGCATGTACCTTGGTTGTGGGCACATCCCCAGTAGGGGGCGTGCAAGAGGCAGCTGATCAATGTCTCTCATCGATGTTTCTAACTCTCTATTCCTCTCTGTAAAGAATCAATAAAATATATTAAAAAAAAGAAAAGAAAAAAAAAAGAAAGCAAAGAAGAACTGGGCCCCATGTGTCCCGCCAAGGTCATCCCCACCGGCTGCACTGCCCCATTAGGCTTCACTAGAAAGCCCAAGTGATGGCGCCCTATCTCCACCAAGATCGTGGTGAGAAGCTGGGGTGATGAGGATGGAGTGAGAGATCAGAGGTCCAGGTAAGACATGGGGTCCTAAATAGAGAGGGAGGATGGCTGAAGAAACCGGAATTAATGAACTCTGTGCTTACTGCTGGAAGCAGATTGGCATACTACCTCCTCCACATTTCTAAAGAGTGACAGCATTTTCTATGGAACAAGATTGTGAAATGCAGTGAGACTAGAAGTTTTATTTTTAAATTTATAAAATGTGTAACTTGAAAGCTGTGTATGAAACTATTAAGGGCTATGAACTGGGAATTTATACACTAAAAAAACTGCTTGCCAGGCTGGTGTGACTAAGTGGTTGAGTATTGACCCATGTACCAAGAGGTCCCCAGTTCAATTCCCAATTAGGGCACATGCCTGGGTTGCAAACTCAATCCCCATTAGAGGGCGTGCAGGAGGCAGCCTATTGTATGTTTCTCTCTCATCAATGTTTTACATCTCTATTCTTCTCCTCTCTAAAAAAATAAAAACATATTAATGCCGAAACTGGTTTGGCTTCAGTGGATAGAGCGTCGGCCTGTGGACTGGAAGGTCCCAGGTTCGATTCCAATCAAGGGCACATATCTTTGTTGGGTGTACATTCCCCATTGGGGGTTGTGCAGGAGGCAGCTGATCAATATCTCTCTCTCATCAATGTTTCTGACTATCTCCCTTCCTCTCTGTAAAAAAATCAATAAAATATATTAAAAAAATATTAAAAACAAAAAACTGCTTGTCCTATTGGCTAATCCAAGTGCTACTTAAGAATTGCTAACAGTTCATTTAAACAGGAAGTTGTTTAAAGCCAGTTCAGGCAGGCCTTTCTAGATCAGTCAACTTTCACTCAGTGCAGACACATTTAAGAAACCCTTAATCCTTCTGCCATTTTCCCCTGTAAAGGGGGGATGAGGACTGACGGTCACATGGGAATCTAATTTCAATCCAGCAAAATTTCCACTCTTGGCCCTTCCCAGTCCCACCAACCATGACAGCAAACTGCTGGGCCAAGACATCACTGCTCGTCCCAAATGACAGCCGGTGTCCCGTCACCACGTTTGTCACCAGGACCCACCGAGACAAGCCTGATAGAGACAGAGATGAGGCGGAGAGACAAGGGTCACTTGTAATCTGGGAGAGGGACCACGGGATATGGGGATTTCAGGCCCGAAACATCCTTTACTCTGGGAACCTGGGTGGCAGCCACGGCTCACCTGTGCTGAAGCAGTTATTTGCCTGGATGTTTGAGGACCACGCACAGGACCAGGCCCCAGGGATCCGGAAACTGCAGAGCATGCCAGGCCGGTCTCCTGCTGAGAGAGTATACAGCATGGCTGCCCTCGAGGGACAGAGAGCTCCCCTTCACGCTGCCATGCCAGTAACCACCCGATTTGGGAAACCTCCAGAACAGCTGCTCAGGTGCGGGCTGGAGGCAGCAGAGCAAGGATTCTCATCATTGATGTTTCTCTCTCCCTCTCTGAAATCCATAAAAATATATTTAAAAACAACAAAAAACTGTGGTTAGAAGTCAGGATAATGGTTCCCTTTAGGAAAGTGGTAATTGGGAGGGTACTGGAAACTGTTTCTTAACCTAGGTGGTGGTTATATATTTACCTTATACTCATTAAACTGTATATTTAAGATTTGTGCCCTTTATGTATGTTTTATCAATAAAAGAGTTTATTTAAAAAATGTTTTGTGCCAAAACCGGTTTGGCTCAGTGGATAGAGTGTCGGCCGGTGGACTGAAGGGTCCCAGGTTCGATTCTGGTCAAGGGCACGTACCTTGGTTGCAGGCACATTCCTGGTGGGGGTTGTGCAGGAGACAGCTGATCGATGTTTCTAACTATCTCTCTCCCTTCCTTCTGTAAAAAATAATATATATATATATGAAGTGTCTATTAAAAAAAATGTTTTGCTTGAGAGTGCACATCTAATAATGTGATCTGAGACTGAAGCCCTCTTATCTGAGACACTAATTGCCTCCTTAATAGCTGTTAGTTTTTTTTTAACACTTCTACTGGATGTCAGGAAAGATTTATATATTCATTCTCGGAATAGCGACTTTTGAACCAGGGACCCCAGAGAAGCAGGGTGTCTTTTTTTTTGCTACCACAAAACCCAGGATGAGGTTTTGTGGGATTTGTCCCATAACCCAGGGGGCATGTGCCCTGACCAGGATTCAAACCGTGACCCTCAACCACTGACCCATACGGATCAGGCCACAGATTAAAGGCAAATTCTGAACTTCCCTGGCCTGTTTCTTCATCTGTAAATTGGTGATAATGTATGCTCCATACACTAGTTGTTCAACGAAATGCCAGGCACAATGCTAAGAGTACGTGACTTCATGTACTACTCCATGTAACCTGATGGGATAGGTACCATCTTCACTCTACAGAGGTTAAGTAATCTGTTCAAGTTGGGATTCGTGCTGATCTGCCTGAAGCCTATACTCCTAGAGACCTGACCCTTGTCTAATTGATCCTAATTCTCTGAAAGACTAGAAACTTAATTTTCAGAATGCTGCCAGGAAGAATTCTGAACTGCCTTCAACCAGAGAATGTAAATATCCCCGATAACACCAGCGGGTCACACCTTTGTGAATGATCTGTACAAGGAGCTCAAATAAATGTTTTGATTCCTTGCATTGATTGCATCCCTGGTCAGTGTGGCTCAGACAGTTGGGCATCGTCCTACATAGGGCACTTGCCTGGGTTGCTGGCTCAACCCCCAGTAGGGTACATGCAGGAGCAGCCAATCAATGATTCTCTCCCATCACTGATGTTTCTCTCTACCTCTCTCTGAAAATATTTTTTAAAAAGATGCACATGCTTCCAGTACGAATCCTGGGTCAGGTTTATGGGCTCCCACAGGGGCTTGCTGTTCCCATCCTGCGAGCTCTGACTGGTTCACTCAGCCTGTGGTTCTCACCCCGCCTTGTCCAATCCTGTGCCAAGGAGCTTCTGGTGTTGTTGGTTGTAGCCTCTGGGAGGCAAGGCCAGAGACCTCTGTCACAGCACCCCCTTAGTAGAAAGGGGAGGGGCCCGGTACCTGGGTGACTATTGACGAATAGTGACGCTGGGAGCAGGGTGGCACAGCCCGGAGTCTCTGCGATTCCCATGAGGCACAACCTGGAAACTCTGTTAAGGATAGTCAAGTACAAGCTCTCCTCTGGGAGGAGAATGGACATTAGCACCCTTAAAAAATTACAAAAATAACACCCGTAAAGCCAGTCACATTTTCCATATTTAGTTTCAGATGTTTTTAAAGGCAAAAATGTCACAGACACAGCTAAAAGCCCTCTTTGACCCCTCCCTAGCCCAATTCTACCTTTTCCCTCACCCAGAAAGAATCACTGTTCTAAAATTGGTCTGTGTTCTAGGCCATGTTACATTGCCACAGCGTATTTGTCCATGAGCAATAGAAAGAACTGTTACTGTTTTAAAAACATCTGTAAACAGTATCACACAGATCAATCTCCATTGTCTTTTAGATTTACCAGTGCTAAGGTTTATAGCCTCAGTTCCTTTATTTACACATTCTTTGTATAAATGCATCACAACTGACTTACTCATCTTCTGCTGGGCACTTAGGTTGTCGTTTCTCTTTTTGCTCTGCTGCTGGAATGAGCGCCTTCCTATCTCCCAGGGCCAGGCCATGTGTGGGAGCCTTTTCTAAGGCAGTGTTTCTTAATCCCAGAGTAAGAATTTAACTTTACAGTACTATATACACAAATATTTGAAACAAGTTTTATAAAATACTAGAGGCCCAGTGTAAGAAATTTGTGCACTGGTTGGCAGGGGGTGGGGGGGATCCCTTCAGGCTGGCCTGCACCCTCTTGGACTCTGGGAGCCCTTAGGGGCTGTCCGACCTCCGGTTTAGGCCCGCTCCTGGGAGTGGGCCTGAGCTAGCAGTCGGACATCCCACTCACAGTCCGGGACCTCTTGCTCCTTACTACCTGCCTGCTTGCTGCTTCTTACTGCTCGGCTCGCTGCTCTTTGGCGCTGCCCCAGATTGCGCTTGCCAGCCGTTTGCCCGGCTTCAGGCTGAGTGGTGCTTACCATGTGGGAGCGCACTGACTACAGGGGGCAGTTCCTGCATAAAGTGTCTGCCCCCTGGTGGTGAGTGTGCATCATAGCAACTGGCCTTTCCACTGTTTAGTTAGGGTTTATTATACAGGATTTTCCCTTACTAAGTATGAAATTGTCATATTTTCTAGTGTGTTTCACTTAAAAAATGCTACTCACAAATTGCTTTCATAGCCCACTGACAGGCCATGACCTGCAGCAGGGGAGCGGCTCTTAGGTCTATACCTAGACTGGATGGGCCTGTGGGGCTGTAAGGTTCTTGCATCTCCAACTTCCAACTTCAAGTGGTTATATCCATGCACTTAACCAGCAGTGTTCCCCATTCTCCACATCTGTCAAATCTTGGCACTATCAGACCTTGAAAATTTGTGCTTATCTGAATGGGTAAAAAAATGCCTTCCCATTATTTAAATTCGAATTTCCCTAACTACAACTGGGTGTACTGATTCATCTGATTAGTCGTGTGGGTTTCCCTTTTGAACTGTCTCTTTATATTCATTGCCTACTTTTCTATTCTATTGTATTGTCTTCTGACTGATTTGGTTCCTCTCCCTTCAGAGCCTAATTTCTCTCAATCAGACCCTACATTTATCTCCACTCCTTGCCTTTCTTTCACTCTTCAACTCAGTAAAATCCAGTCTATGACACCTTTCAGTAAATGTTCTCCCCAAGGTCTCCAATGAGCTCTAGTTTCTGAATCTGATGAACCCCCTCCATTTCTGCCCTGTGGTCATGCAGCACAATTTCTAACTACACACTCCTTGGTCTCCACACCATCACTCTTGGACTTCCATCTTTGGACTCTTCCAAACACCAACATTGCCTGGCCTAGATCCCAAGTCTCTCAGACTTGTGCCTCTCCTCCATTCCTGCTCATCACTCACTTCCCCTCCACTGCCTGCTTAATATTGCAGCAGCCTTCTGTCGGAGGTCTCACCGTCGTCAGCCTGTATAAGGGATGACTCCATGATCAGTCTTCCATGGGCATCCCACATCCCTGAGGATTCAGTCTTGCAAGGCCCTCCTTAGCCAGAGACATCATGGATACCCATGTGCATGATCTCCTGACCTCTCTTCTGATGGAGCACTGGCCCCTCCTTTCCATGTATCCCAATACTTGCATCCCTCTTACATACAGCTACAACACAGACATCACCACACAGACTGATCACTTGTGGAGCTGCCCATCTCCAGCACTTTGCATAAGTGTTGTATTGCTCAGTAGATATTGGTAGAATGAACACACACACACCTCATCAAAAAATGTAAATATTTGCAAAGCAATCAGGCAACATTTTTGGCAGTCTGTCTGATATGTGCATGTCGTGTTGCCTTAGGTGGTAAGTATCTATAGTGTGGAGGGCAAGGATATGGGGAAAAAAATCCTTACACATGCACTTTTAGTTACTGTGGCTAAATCCCACAGGTTTAAACAAGTTCCGATTCAGTCTGGGTCTTCCCTAGGCCTCCAGAAAGATTTGTTGAGGACCCACATGTGCCAAGCACTGTGCTAAGTGCATTCACAGATGTTAACTGTTAACCACATGGCAACTCATAAAATATGTGTTGGGTACCAGTGATCATCCTTTTAATAACTCATTTATTTTTATTATGGAAATGATTCAAGACAAGACTCATTAACATGTGGCTTTGGCTTGGGGTCAAACAATACTCTTCTGTGAATCACATGCCGAACAAGAAACCCTGGGGACCCCAGACAAAGGGCCCAGCTACCCTGACATTGCACTACTGTGCCCCTAGCAAAGAAGCCCTGATGGCTCTCTGGGAAGGCAGAGACTAGAATGAAGAGTGCTCCAAAGAAGGCCATTCTCGCAAGGACCCTAGGTCCAGAGCCCACAGGCCCAGGCCCCATGCCAAAGGAACCCCCTTTCTCTGATGCCTGCCTCAGCCCTTCCTGCCCCCCAGGAAGCCTACCCCACCTTGAGACAACTCCAGCTCTTGCTCCTACCTCTGTTTCAGGAGTGGGGGTTCCTTCCAAAGATTCTATCGCTCCTTTCTGCTTTATTACTCTGCTAAAGTTCATAGTGATCTCAAAGTCACCCTAAGACCTCAACTGCTTCCCTGAGCATCATGGGAATCCTTCTCTTCTACCATGTTCATTGCTTTCTGAAAAAGTAAAGTATGTGCAGAATGGTTCAGACTTCTGACTTCTAAGATACCACTTTACAAACCCCATAGATGCCTGTCCACATCAGGGCATGATCTGCCCACCAAACCTCTTCATCTGCCAAAAGATACAGAATGTGAGAATCCAAGTGGTTCAGCGAGGCCCAGCACACAGAGTTCACCTGGTGAGGAAGCATATAGCAAGATGGAAAGATTGGCCTGACACCACCTCATGGAGAAACAGATTTTTTCTTATGGAATAACTTGTGGGGATAGATCTTCACTTTAAAAGGGGCTGGAACAAGCATCCTGAGAACAGGGAAGCTCCTGTTCTAGCACATACAGCCTTAAAGAGGAACTAGGAGGGGGTAGCCCCAGGCCTTAGTCCTCCAGTATCAGCATGGGCCTCACAGTGAGACATCTGGTAAACCCTGTAGGGCAGGGATGACTTCTCTTCAATGGCAGGAAACAAACCTAATTCTGAAGGCATACTGTATCTCATTTTTCCCAGAAACCATTTTCCTATCTTGTGGCTCATATCCCAAAGAACAGAAAGCCACAGCTTCTTACGGATGCAGTTGTCACCCCACTGCAGTTTAAAGGTTGCCCCTTAGACATCAAGCTTTTCACATTTATGTAAACCTCAGTGTTAGCCACAGACTGGCTGAATGACTCACACATCGCCCTGACACTCTGGGAGGACCCTCCACCCAGGCTACTACAGCCTACCTCCCAGGAACTATGTCCCTTACGTGGGCTCCTTTGAACTAACTCAATCCTTTTGAAGGGAAGGTCCGTACAACCAGCTAAAGCAGCACCACTTCAAGACTTCCCACATCTAAATTCTTTTCTCTTTCAAGACAAGAAACTCCTGGGACCCTTTTCTTCCTCCATGGGTTCTCTGGATCTACAACTCCATTTCTCCCCTGGGGAAATGAAGTAACAAAGTTCTCTCCTTTCCTCTGAATTTGGCTAACTATTGCAGTGCCCGTGGACCAAAAGGCAAGTGGGCTGCAAAGCTAAAGGGGAGGGCAGAGTACCTTCCGGTTTGTGAAGTAGAGGTTTTCGTGCATATGCACCCTGAGTGTGGGGGTCTTCAGACCATGCAGGCTGATGATGCCGTACTTGGAGCCTCCAACCTTGACATCATTCACTGTGAAGAGCCGGTCACTGTTGGTATCCGCCTGGAAGGGGAAAGTGGCTTGTAGGTGACTTCGCAGGCTTAAAACCATCTGCCCATCTATCCAGCCCAATGTTTCTGCATATGCACCAGGTGAGAGTTCCTGTCCATGAGGGAGCAGAGATGACCTGAGGGGAACTCACTGCAAGAAAATATTCAGGTCAAACATCTCCCCAAACACATATGGAAATGAGTCCTGACCCTGACACCCTTATAAGGGCTCTTCTACCAAGGTCTCCTGGTGCAAGATGTCAAGAGTCAATTCTGTAGCTTCAGCCCCTAGTCCTATCAGCAGGTCATCAGGCTGAGGCTCTTTTTAAAAAATATATATTTTTATTGATTTCAGAGAGGGAGGTATAGAAACATAAATGATCAGAGAGTCATTGATTGGCTGCCTCCTGCACGCCCCTTGTAGGGGATTGAGTCTGCAACCCAGGCATGTGCCCTGATGGAGAATCCAACCTTGACCTCACGGTTCATAGGTAGACATTCAACCACTGAGCCATAATGACCGGGCGAGACTCTTTGTTTTGTGTGTCTCTCACTTTCCTGGGTCTTCCCTAGGCCTCCAGAAAGTCAGGGCTTGCTGGGCAGGCCATGCTCTACTGTGATCTCGAATCCCCAGTCTACCTGAGCGTATGGCTCCTTCTGTTTGGAGTGGATCCTCTGCCGACATTTCCCTGGACCCTGGACTCAAGTAGTTGGCCCTGGCTTCCAGCCCGGGTCTAACCAAGAGAAGATTTTTGCTCCTTGTAAATGACATGATGATAGTGGGTGTGCAGGCCAAGGGTCACAGGCTTACCGGCCCCTGTACTCAGAGGTCAGAACAGCAAGCAAGGGAGTAACCTGCTGTTGCAGGACACTGGAGTGCTAGGGTTGGCCACCAAATCCTGCCCAGAATAGGAAAGATTAGAAGCTCCCGAACCACTGTGTACCCTTCTGATGGTTCCCAGGCAATGTGAGGTGGGCCCCGATTCTCATGTCAAATGACAGAGCTGTAGTAGGGGTGACAATGGTCGCCATGGCCTTCCTTGCCAGTTGGGCACCTACCAATGGGTAGCCAGGAGGTGCCTGTTAAAACTATAAAAACTAATGGACACATGCTTTTATGCAACTGGCATTTACACAACCAGGCATGATGGGAGCCAGTGCTCGAGCATAAAGTGTTGGGCATGGCAGCAACAACCCCGGCATCCACACGTGGCTCCCTCCCACTCACCATTATGAGGTTAAATCGGTCGCTTGCCAAAGCGGAGGGATCGGAGCTGTGAATCTGAACCTTCTTCCTCTGTATGCAGCTCACTCGCAGCTCATGGGCTAAACTGCAGGGGAAGAAACAGGGGTAGGGAGGGCATGGGCACCACACCTAGACATCCATGAGGAAGATTCAGCGCTTCTGCCCTGCTCCACACCTTAGAGACCACCTCACCTTGTTGGCCCGCTCCCTGTTATTTCTCAGCAATGGGAATGAGCAAGATCCCAAATAAATCCAATTTTAGAACTCTTAAAAAAACTAAAGCAAAGGAATGAGCGGCCCATTTACAGGGTCAAAGGAAGTCAGAACTAGAGGAATCTGTTTTTGGATCACCTGGTATGACTCTTTCTCTTGAGACCAAGAGAAGGTGCCTGAGAAATGAAACATGCCGAAGGGCACACACCCAGCTAATGGGAAGAGCCCAGGCATGTGGCCGTCCATCTTATTGCCCCTTTCCCTCCACGTTATGCTACCTCTCCACAAAGGAGAAAGCATGTTTTAGGGCAAAGAACAGGTCTTTTTTTTTTTTTTAAATAACTCACTGTTTTCTTTTTTAATATATTTTATTGATTTTTTACAGAGAGGAAGGGAGAGGGAGAGTTAGAAACATTGATGAGAGAAACATCTATCAGCTGCCTCTTGCACACCTCCCACCGAGGATGTGCCCCCAAGCAAGGTACATGCCCTTGACCAGAATCGAACCTGGGACCCTTCAGTCCACAGGCCAACACTCTATCCACTGCACCAAACCAGCCAGGGCAGAACAGGTCTTTTACCTAGATGTTTATCTCTTTTAGGGAAATGAAGGAGAGGCATGTTCCTACCTGCCCTCCCTCATACCTCCCACATGGTTGGCCTCCATGGAAGGTGGCCTTGCTCCAAGATGAGAGCTGTGTCCCCTAAAAACCACCCAAACTCATGGTGCATATACATCTATTTAATGTTCCATTTTTTTGTAACTTATTAGGTAAAGAGAAAAGGAAGCAGAAATCTCACAGGAATGAAGTTATAAGACCTACTACTAAACTAAACACGATTTATAGGTAAGAGAGAAAACGTCCTGAGAAATTTCTGCCCAATTTCTCTGCCTAGGTCCCCTCTCCTCTTTCCAGCTACCTGCAGGAGCCTGCCCCATGCTCTAGGAGTGATTCTCTCAGGGCTGGTTACAGCAGCAGACGGCAGGCTGTGAGCTAGAGCCCCTCAATTGTGAAGGCTCCTCACAGAGCGGCTATGTGGTCTCCTGACTGGATTCTTGGACCATGGAAATAAAAAACAGAAAAAGAGTACTCGTGAAGAAAACATAATGAGGCACTGACTTACCGGCAATAACTGGTAGCATTGAGAAAACCCAGCTTGCTTTTTTGTAACAGGGAAGTGGCATTAAATCCCATCCTGGTTATTTTCTAAATTAAAAAACAACAACAAAAAGATAGACTCAGTGAAGTTTTATGTTATACAATAACAGAATATTTTTAGTTCCATAGGATACAATGAAGAAACAGGTACTAAATTGGCAGAAATTATATGCTATAAATTCGATAGTCTCCAATCATGGCAAGAGGAAAAGCATATCACAAGAATGTGTAACTGGAAGGTCTGCTCAGCGCCTCTGTCCAAGCCCCCCAGTCAAGCTACACTTGGGGAGAAGCCACCAAGCTAGTGAGTGCAGGAACAGCCCTGGATATTCAGGTCTGCATCGTGCTTTCCATTCGACCTATGGTGGCCCGGGGCCCCAGATTTTCCATTCTGTTGCCCCATAACCATCCAAATATCCTGGCATCTAATCCCCAGAAGGGATATAAGAAACCCTCATATCCAAACCATGTACCCTGGTTTTCTATTCAAAATATACAGTTACTGAAACTGTATCATGCTGCCTTTCAAGATTCCCCCAGGGAAGGACAAATGTTAGAATTACTGATGAAACTTTGCAAATTGGGAAAGTGGAGTGGGAGGAGATGGCTCACTTGTTCTTCTTCTCGTTGTCAGGTTTCTGTCAGGGAAAAGTCACCAGCACACTCCCAAAAGTGCACTCAGCGGAGTGTGCAGGGGGGCTGAACGGGCACCTGCCTTCAGCCGTGGATGCAGGCTGGCAGGAGTGCAGGGGACAGGTGGAGCCCACCTTGGTCTGCCTGTCCTCTTCCTCTAGAAGCTGCAGCCTCTTGTGCTCCATTGCCTTGTGTTGGATGCCCTCCTTCGTGAGGGGGTTACAGTTGTTGTGTCCAGGAAGCAAGCGGAAGTACCGATTCTTTTCGGGGTCAAAGTAATACCCTGGTAGATCTTTAGTCAAAAGAAATAAAATCCAACTTAAAATACTGTGACCGGACCCATCTAGAAAGGAGCCCGGAGCCTGTCCACCCCTGTCACAGCTGCCTATCTTTTCTAAGGGGCGGGAGGTGGGCTAGCATTGTCAGTCACCATCCTGGGCCTGTTCAGGGCTGGGGGCGCTGTTTGCCTCAGGATCACAGTTCTTGGTGTACCCAGTTCCTCCCTTTATCGTTCTGATTTGCTCCCAGAATTTCCTCTAAGCCCGAATGAGCTGGTGACACACATGGAGTTCACCCACATGCAAGTGCAGGCACATAGGAGGGAGGGCAGCCCGAACAGACATAACCAGTTGACTAGTCAGAACTAGGTTTCATCTTTCCCTGTGGGCAGGGCCAGAGGAGTCCTAACCAGCAGACTACCTTACCTGGCGCAGAGGAACTGCCAGCTGTGCTGGACGAGGTCGACGGGACGGCCTCATCACCATGGTCAGAATCCTGTGGGCTTTGCTGTGCCCCTGTGTTACTCCTGTCAACACAATTATGATAACTTGCAGTGAAAGGCTGGAGACCCAGTGATTCTCTGACTGTGGGATCCTGGCAGGGGTAGCTCAGGCAGTGCCACAGCCTTCACCCATGATCTTCTCACCTTCCATTACTTGAGAAGCATTAACCCAGCTTTTCCTTAAAAGTAGTTTTACCTATTGCAAATACACCAGTTAGAGCAAGGTTTTGTCTCTCATCCTTAAGAGGATGCATGTCATTCCTTTTCTCATTGCCACACTTGAGCACTTCATAAGGGTCTTTTGGAATTTTCCGGATGAAAATAAGACCAGAAATCTTTGCCAATAAGAATTCTACCATGCATCCCTATGTTCATAGCAGCACAATTTATAATAGCTAAGATTTGGAAACACCCTAAGTGCCCATCAGCAGATGAATGGATTAAAAATCTATGGTACATCTACATAATGGAATACTAGGCCGCTATAAAAAAGAAGGAACTTATAGCCGAGACTGGTTTGGCTTAGTGGATGGAGTGTCGGCCTGCGAACTGAAAGGTCCCGGGTTCGATTTCGGTCAAGGGCATGTGCCTTGGTTGTGGGCACATCTCCAGTTGGGTTGTGTGCAGGGGGCAACTGATCGATGTTTCTAACTCTCTACCCCTCTCCCTTCCTCTCTGTAAAAAAATCAATAAAATATATTTAAAAAAAAAAGAAAAAAAAAAAAGAAGGAACTTTTACCATTTGCAACAGCATCAATGGACTTGGAGAGTATTATGCAAAGCGAAATAAGCCAATCAGAGAAAGATAAATATCACATGATCTCACTCAAATGTGGGATATACTGAACAACACAAACTGATGAACAAAAATAGATCCAGAGACAAAGAAACACTGAACAGACGGTCCAACCTCAGAGAGAAGGCAGGGGAGGTGGACTTATATGCATGCATATTAGCATAACCAATGGACACAGACACTGGGGCGGTGGGGGCATGTCCTGGGGGCAGGAGTGGAGAGAGGAAGGAAGTCAATCAGGGAAAAAGGAGACACATGTAATACTTTAAACAAAGAAAACAACAAAAAAGAATTCTACCAGCTGGGCTCATTTGTCAGCTCAACAGCAGTTGCAAGGCCAGGTGAATTTTATTCTTTACTGGATCCAGCAATATAGAGTTTAAATTGTACTTGGCAACCATACATGGAGAAAGGGGTTCAGGCCATAGAGGTGATTTGCTCAGTAATACTGAGATAGAGCCATGGTTTAAACACTCATTTTGCAAAGCTACAAGCAGCTTTCAGGGCATAATAGGCTAAAGGATATAATCATGGTGCAAAAGACCTAATTTTAGAATCCTGATAAAATCCTCTTTAAAATCAAGAACTTCCCCTCTCCTCCCACACCAAAAGGAGCACAAATTGCAAAACTAGGTGGAAGAAATGAAAGAACCTTCTCTTTTGTCTATAAATACTAACAATGCATGTTTCAGGGAAAACGTATTCTCCCTTTTTATGGCCCAGAGCTTCCTGTGACCAGGAAGCTCACCTGTGATCAGCAGCAGGCGGAAAAAAGGATTAAATGTCATGACAAATGTCTGTTTCTAGTCCAAGGACTGCTGCTCCATGCTTTCCACATGGAGCCCAGAAGGTGGCTGTCCAGCGTGTTTCCACACAACTCGGCCAAAGCTGAGCCGAGACTCTTGCACAGATCACATTGTACTATGCACTGTGCTCTTGTGGGAAGGCCTGGGGCACAAAAAATATCCATGGTTCTCCTTTCAAAACATACAAACACTGGGCATTGCCCTGATCTCGCTACAATATTGGTCAAGTCTGGGACTTTGGCTTAGAGTAATATTTAATTCTGCACCTAATGAGGCCCATCCTCGGGGTATGGAGGGCCTACCCCGAGGCAGGCAGCCCATTAGGGGCTTATGTACATTATTGCGAATTTCACAAGTGAAGTCTTGTACAAGAGTAACTCCGAGTGATTAAATAACTTTTTCCTATAGGAAAAAGCAGTGTGTCAAACTCAGACTTCTTAATTCCAAAGACCTTGTTCCTTCCACAACATTTTAAAAAAATGTTTTTATTGATTTTTTATAGAGAGGAAGGGAGAGAGATAGGGAGATAGAAATATCAATGAGAGAGAAACATAACTGATTTGGCTGCCTCCTGCATGTGCCCTGATTAGGAATAAAACCGGTGACCTCTTGGTTCCTAGGTTGATGCTCAACTGCTGAGTCATACCAGTCAGGCCATTCTACATTTTGATGCTTTTTGTTACTGTTTAGTTTAAGCTGGTCTAAAGAAGCATCATGGCCTTTGACACCTTATAACTAGAAACCTGTCCATTTCAAAAGGAGGTCTGGAGTATGAAAGTTTTAAAATTGGCAGACAGGTCCCCTTGGTGAGGTGAGGGCTGTGCAGCTTCTTATGGCCAGAAGTCACACCAGCAATCCTGACTGTGAAGAGGTGTCCTCTCCTGCCGCCATGAGGTGATAGGGAATCTTGTTCTGAGACTAGATTGCTTGTATTTCCTTCATGCAGTAAAGTAAGTAGAGAGGAGCCCAGCTGGCGTGGCTCAGTGGTTGTGTGTTGATCTATGAACCAGGAGGTCAGGGTTCAATTCCCGGTCAGGACACATGCCCAGGTTTTGGGCTCAATCCCTGGTGTGGTACATGCAGACGGCAGCCAATCCATGATTCTCTCTTATCATTGATGTTTCTCTCTCTTTCTCCCTCTCCCTACATCTCTGAAATCAATAAAATATATTAAAAAAAAAAATAGCCCTAACTGGTTTGGCTCAGTTGATAGAGAGCATCAGTCTGTGGAGTGAAGGGTCCTGAGTTCGATTCTGATCAGGGGCATGTACCTTGGTTGTGGGCACATCCCCAGAAGGGAGTGTGCAGGAGGCAGCTGACTGATGTTTCTAGTTCTCTCTCCCTCTCCCTGCTTCTCTGTAAAAAAAAAAATCAATAATAATAATAATAATTATATATATATATACATATATATATATATAAATGAGTAGAGTGGAAAATATTTATATTGGGATTTCAACTAAGTATTCACTAGGCTTTATTTTTTAAGCTGGGTGGAAGGTCCACATTTATTGTACTATTCTTTATAACTGTTTTTAAATACTATATTTTATATATATGTATATATAGCTTCTTTTTAAGAATTTACTGAATTAATTACATTTCCAGAATGCTATTTTCATTGGATGGAAAAAAAATAAAAGACAGGAAGAGAGAGAGGGAGTCTATAAAATGGAGAAGCAACTCTCCGTCAATAGTAGCAGATAATGTCTACTCTAAGTGCACGGCTAAGGCGCTGGCCAGAAGTCATGGTCCCTCTGGAAACAAAGAGTGGCTCTATCTCCTCGCTACTCAAAGTGTGGCAGGCTGACTGCAGCAGAACATCCCCTGGGAGCTGGTTAGAAGTGCAGACTCTCCCTGGGCCCCACCTCGGGCCCTGCATTTTGACCCGATGCCCGGTGACCCACGTGCACGGGAGGGTGCTGGACAATACTGAATGGCACTGGGGAACAGCACTTGCCTCTCATTAGGTCTGTGTTGTCTGAGTCTAGGGTTCTGCCGCTGGCTCCTTCTTCCATGTCTTCTACTTTTATGCATTTCTACTCCTATATGAAAAAAAAGGAAAATTACATACAAACATGTGGGTGCATGTACTTTTCTGTTCACTTCTTTCTTTTTAATTTAAAATTTTATTGTTTAAAGTATTACAAATAGTAGTACATATGTCTCCTTTTTCCTCCCATTGACCTTCCCCCTGCTTCCCCTACCCTCTGGCACAAGCCGTCACCCCACCTCCACCCAGTGTTTTACATCCATTGGTTATGTTATATGCATGCATACAAGTCCTTCAGCTGATCTCTTAGCTCAGTGGTTTCAAACTGTGGCTCTTGGCCACATGTGGCTCTTTGGGCCCTTGAGTGTGGCTCTTCCACAAAATACCACAGCCTGGGCAAGTTTATTTTGAAGTGATGTTAGAAGATGTTTTTTTTTTTTTTTTATATATATTTTATTGATTTTTTACAGAGAGGAAGGGAGAGAGATAGAAAGTCAGAAACATCGATGAGAGAGAGACATCGATCAGCCACCTCCTGCACGCCCCACAGTGGAGATGTGCCCGCAACCAAGGTACATGCCCCCGACCGGAATCGAACCTGGGACCTTTCAGTCCGCAAGCTGATGCTCTATCCACTGAGCCAAACCGGTCTCGGCAGAAGATGTTTTAAGTTTTAAAAATTTGGCTTCCAAAAGAAATTTCAATTGTTGTACTGTTGATATTTGGCTCTGTTGACTAATAAGTTTGCCGACCACTGACCTAGACTCTCAATTCCAATAATTATAGGCTGTTGTTGTTCCTTGTGATTAAGCCCCTATCCCAGTGGTCAGCAAACTCATTAGCCAACAGAGCTGACCACTGTCTTAGCCCCACTTTGTTAACTTCTTGATAGTTCCTTCATGCTTACAACCAAGCCCAATCTGGTTGTCATCAAAGCCGCCATCCCAAGCTTCATCTATAGAAGGCTGCCCTCCAGGCAGAGACACTGATAAAATACAATGTGTCTGAAGCCACTTTTCTGGGTGAGTCCTCCTACCTCCTAGTTGATACCTCCCCTGACTAGCTGCTAACCTCTGATTCCTGGGTCACTGTGTGAATTGACAGACTCTCACAATTACTTTAAGACACAGTTTGAGCCTGACATGAGATCTCTCTTAAGTTGTGCTTCTTTTTTCTTATTACGAGATAATACCAGAGCACATACTTTTTCCTTCAATCTATACACATCCTGTTTGCAGAGAACAGTTTAGTATTGATGAGCAGGGAAAACTGTGAACATAATTAGTGGGGGCTAGTGTGTATGATTTCTCAGAATGCTTTCTAAAGAGTGTTTTAGCTTTGAGTGTACACTAGCAGTTGAAAGGAAGGTGTGAACAAGCTTTTTAAAAATACATATTTTATTGATTTTTTACAGAGAGGAAGAGAAAGGGATAGAGAGTTAGAAACATCAATCAGCTGCCTCCTGCACGCGCCCTACTGGGGATGTGCCTGCAACCAAGGTACATGCCCTTGACTGGAATCAAACCTGGGACCTTTCAGTCCGCAGACCGATGCTCTATCCACTGAGCCAAACCAGTTTCGGCTAGCTTTTTGTTTTTTAAGTAAGGAATGAGATGAAAGTACTTCTTATTAACACTGATATTGCCATAATTATTTCAAGTGGCTTTTAAAAAACTTATCTTTTATAAGCTGAATCTATCACTTAATCATCAAAATATCACAAATATTTACAATGGGAATCACATTCATTTTTATAAAAAGATTAAATTGTGGTCCAAGGACGACCTGCTGTAAGTTTTAGGCTTTCTCAACACCTGGGGATTTTTTTCTCTCCACTCACTGGAGACACTGATGACATCTTACCTAATACATTTAAAAAAATCCATCCAAAATAACCCTAGGAATTTGTTGGATTGCACGGACATAAGACACTGGGGGGCCAGGGCAAGCTTGGGCGGGGGGTGGGGGTGGGGAATGGGAAGATAAGTAGACATGTAATACATTAATTTAAAAAATATATACATAAAAATAAAAAACATATTCAAATGCCATAACAAAGTTGAAAAAAAAAATGGGTTGAATGTAACCAAAGAATAGAAGTCTACTTGTCTTCATTTCCCAACTTATACTTAAAAAAAATTAATTAAAAATAAATTTAAAAAATATAGTATATGTATATATTGATTTCAGAGAAGAGAGAGGGAGAGAATCATAAATGATGAAAGAAAATCATTGATCAGCTGCCTCTTGCCCACCCCCTACTGGTGATTGAGCCAGCAACCTGGGCATATGCCCTGACTGGCAATCAAACCGTGACCCCCTGGTTCACAGGTTAATGCTCAACCACTGAGCCATGCGGGCCTGGGCTCCAACTTCTACTTTTGAGTTGAGAGTGCCTGTTAGCATCAAACGGAGTGCCCAGAAGTCTGGACCCACATTCCAGAATTCAACATTTACTCAACCACTTCCATGTCAACCTATGATTTGTGAGTTGAGATTATTTCGATACAAAGAAAGAAAGAGAAATTTAATGACTTTGGTACTTAACCAAACATTTCACAAATGCTGTAACAAATGTCTTGATTTGCTAGTGGGAATGTAAAATACTGCCACCACTACAGAAAGTTTTGTAGTTCCTCAAAAGGTTCAACATAGTTACCATATCAGCCAGCAAAACCCAGCAGAAATGAAAACACATGGTCATACAAAAATTTTGAGAAGAACATGCATAGGGACATTATTCGTAATTGCCTACATGTGGCATCTCCATACAACAGAATGTTATTTGGCCATAAAAAGAACGAAGTACATGACACAACAAGGATGAACCCTGAAAATATATGCTAAGTGAAAGAAGTCAGACATAAAATGGAACGCTTCAACGTATATGAAATCTCCAGAATAGGCAAATCCAGACACACACACACACATACAGTATTTTATAGGGGCTGAGGTGGAGGGAGAGGAGGCAGAGAATAAGGAGACCAACTGATACATAGGTCTTTTTTATTTTTTTAAAGCTTCTTGAAAGTCCATTTTTCTGTTATGAAGAATTGTTCTTTCCAGTTATCACAAATGAGATGATAAGTGCTGATTAAATTGTTTTATACTTCCAGGAATAAGAGACTAAGGGAAAGGTTATACCCTATTAACTAGGTGGTAGCTTGATAAAATTTTTATAGAATTTTAAATGACTTATGATAGTCTATGTGTACTTATGCTTTCTTAGATTCCACCAGATTACTAGCTTTTCAAAAGCTGTAGCACTGCCCTGGTTTGGCTCAGTGGATGGAGCATTGGCCTGCGGACTGAGGGATCCCAGTTTGATTCTGGTGAAGGGCACATGCTCAGGTTGTGAGCTCGATCCCTAGTGGGGAAGGGGGGGTTTCCAGAAGGTGGCTGATCAATGATTCCCTCTCATCATTGATGTTTCTATCTCTCTCTCCCTTCCTCTCTGAAAATAATTACAATATATATATTTAAAAGCTGTAGCACCATATACTGTATACTTTAATATGACAGCAGTTTTGTTTTAAAACTATAATCAGGTTATTGTGACTTTTATTTACTAGTAAACTAAAATTTATGCTTCATGCACATATAAAACACAGATCTACTGGTATCATATTTCCTTTATTCTGTTTGGTCCACATTGTAAATTTACAGATCAAATAATGATACTTTATGTTTCAGTAAAAGCTTAAAAATGGAAAATGTCTTTTTATTTAAAGTTTCATGAAACAGAATTTACATTTAACAGAATAACTAGATGAGATCTTTTTCTGAAGTCAACCTAAAAGAAGCTAAGTGGAATTGGTAGATCTTTCAGATTTTGTTGCCTACTTACTACTTATAATAGCACTCCTAGCCAAGTACAGTGCATTAATATGAAGTACCTTAAAATCCAAGGGGGTGAGGGCTCAGACAAAAAGATCACATATTACCAGGTAGGAGTTTGAAATGCCTAGGTGTGTGATATATTTAAAACCTTAATTTTCAGTCAGCATAAATTTCCTTTAATTTTCTCTATTTTCAGTCCCATTTCATTTTGAAGCTTAACATAGCAAAAGCCAGTATAGTTTTAAATATAGTAATCCTGGATTCTGAGTTATTTTAAGATGAAGAGGAAAAAAAGAAGTGTACTTAGGTAAATTAATTTCTTCTTCTTAACTCTAACTCTTCATCTTCTGATGTTGATCCTTTCTTAGTTGACTGGTGGACACCTGTCCTGCTCCAGAGATACTCTTAGCTTACAACAATCTCTGAAAAGGCAACTTTGAATTTGCTCTTACAATATCTAAACAAAATGGATAATCTGGCAGATACTTAGAGCTTCTGAAAAACCTCTAAATCTTCTTCCTCATCAATCTTTTGTACATTTTAGTAGACAGCAGAGTATACCCCCAAAGTTTTGCTATGAAAAACTCTTCAGTAGTGATAAATTCTGAAAACATATTCTTTATATCCTTTTATCTGCTTCTTAAACCTACCAATAGTTTCCTCCAGATGAGAGTTGTTTGGGTAGCATCCACTGTAGCTCTCTGTAATATGAAACATGTCCATCCGTTTGCTGACTTGTCTGCTTAGCTTTCTCCATTCCTTACTGCTAATGTTGCTTTGCGATCATCCCATTTCATTTTTACAACGGTTCCTAGGAGCTTTCAAAAGTTCAACTCTTTTGGCTGCCAAATCTTTCAACCTCCACTTTTCGATAATCCTGAAATTTCAACCTTCATTTGTTGAAAAGACTTGAGCAGTTTTTCAGGACCTGCTTCAAATTTGGGGTCTCTCTAGAGACCTATTCATGGATCTCATTCACCCAGAGACTGGCTTCCTCTAGTGTGGCAAAGATTTGGCTCTGCATTCCAAAGTGCTAGTGCTTTTTTTTTTTTTTTTGAGTATTTCACAAGTTTCTGGATAAATGGTGTCTTTGCCCCAAGACACCATTCCCAGCCTGCGGGAAAAATCCCAGACCCAGGAACCTTAGGGCTTGTGGGTGGGGCCGTGCTGACCACAGGAGGTTGCAGTCAGCCTCCTTCCTGGCTGCAGGCCTCAGGCACACCTTGGTCCCCTCACTCTCACCCAGAGAGGCAGGTCCAGAACTCTCCGAAGGCTGAAATTCAATGTGAGCCAGAGGCTCTACTTGCCCCACCTAAGCCTTCAGGTGGGAACAGGCCAGACAGCAGGGCCCCAACACCTTGCCTAGCACAGGGCTGGGGGCTGGAGCCCAGCAACAATGCTCTGAGGCGCCTGGGACCCACGTGGGGTCATATGGTTTCTTTTTAGGGAGATGAAAATGTTCTGGAATAAGGGATATCACGTGATGGTCACACAATCTTTCAAATATACTATAAATTGCACATTTTCAAAAAGTAAAAGTGGGGGTGAGGGTGAGGTGGGAGGGTGGGATCAAGCAAAGAAATCTATGCCTATACTATGCATAACCCATGGGAGGTGAAAGCTGGGGGAAGGGGAGTGGAGGCAGGGGTGGAGTCAGAGAGGTCAATGGAGGGGAAAAGGGGGACATATGTAATACTTTTAACAATAAAGTTTTAAAAAATAAATAAATAAAATGAAACCATGATACCAGTTAAAAACAATGATTTGGAGGAGGTTGAAATTTTTGTGCAACTATGTTGGCAAGGGTCCCAATAAAAATTCACTTTCAGAGGGGGAAAAAAAAATCCTAAATAACCAAAACAGGAAAATTAAGATTACAGAGACTACTGGACTGTCATGCTGATGCCATCGGTTTATGGAGCAGAATACAAAATGACCTACCTCTACAACAAGGAGCTTGCTGGGCCCACCCTGGGTGGGTATTTTTTTTTTAACTCCACAAATGAGGAAACAGGCTTAGAGGGCTAAGTATGGGGGCCCTGCTGATCTGGCGCCTGGGCTTGGGGACCACAGGACACCCACCTACAATTTTCACCATTGTTTAAAATGAGAGTCTGGGGCTTTGGAATTTTGTTTTCTCCAGAAAGTTGTCACACACGTTTTCTTTCCTTCTTGCTGTGTGATTTACAAGACAATGTCACCACACCCATCAAGGGGAAGTGTGTGTGTGGGGGAACATTATGGTTTCTTAGGGAAAGTGGGGAGACATAAGGCTTTCTGGACACGCAAGTACTGGCGTGGAACAGGTGGCTCTCCCACTAACACACTCGGTATGTAACCCCGAAAGTGAGGGTTCAACCCGGGGCTCCACTCCGGCATCTGGCAGGGACTCGAGGCCCCACCTCCAGTGGCTGCCCAGGGCCCGGGCCTGGGCTCCGCCTCCTCCCCGTCTCCAAGGAGTTTGCTCCGGGCGGGCCTCACACTGACGCCGGCGCCCCTGTCCTGCCCCCTGGCCGTGGACGCAGCGATGTCAAAGGGCGTGCGTTACCTTAGGCAAGAGACCATCTCAATGGGCCTCTTACCGTGTCTGACCAAGGTACGTACCACCCACCGCCTCACAGGCCCGGGGGGCGGCAAGGGTCCAGCATCTGCCTGCACAGTGCCCAGCAGGGGGGGGGGTCGGGGCGCGCTCGGCCTGCCGGAGCCGTCACACTGCCCTGTCGGGAACAGCCACCCGCAGCCTGAACTTTCGGGGAAAACGCCGCCAAGGGCTCGCGGTCCGGGCACCGGCAGGTACTGTACTGGGTGGCACCTTCGGCATCCGGGTTTCGAAGAGCGCTCCTTCAGGTCCGACCCCGAGCAGCGACACTCGGAGTCCACCGCCCCCCCGTGTCTGCGGCTGCGGAACCCACCCGACAGGACACACCGGGCTCTTCCAGGCCCAGCGCCCCGCACACCCGGCGCGCGCCAGCCCAGCTCCCACCCACGCACCCACGCGCGCGGCTCCTCCCCTCCCCTTCCCTTCCCCCACGCCCCTGTCCCATCGCGAGCTCTGTCCTTGGACCGACACCAACGGCCACCGCAGCCGGCAAAGACTTACTCGATTAGACACTGGACTTATTGGACGAGACGGCGCTCTCCGGCTCCCCTCGGGCCCAAGCTCCGCAGAAGCAGTGGCGAGGCGTGGAAGGACCCGGAAAGACCAAGACTCAGCATCCACCAGTTAGTGGCGTCCGTTTTAGTGCTCTCGCAGCGGATAGGGCCATGGTGACCGCCCCTTCCTTGTCATTGGGCAAGGCTTCTGACAGTCTACGCCAATAGGATGGCTCCTACGGAGAGGGCGGGGACTGGGGGCTCGGCTCCGCCCAAGGCTGGCGAAGTGGCCTCGTGTCCGCAGGCGTGTTTGGGGCCCGGCGCGTTTGGGGGCGGGGCCTGACGCTAGTGGGCGGAGCAGGGGCGGGACTGGAGGCTGCGCTGGAAACCCGGAAGCTCCGGGCTGCTGTCTCTAGAACACAGGCTACCTTCTCTGTTACTTAGCAGCCCATTGATCCAGCCTGCAGAAGTTCTCTCGCCTCTCGGAGAGAACTGAGACTTGGGGAGGAGGAAGGATGGTGCTGTGGGAAGGGCGAAGGAGGCTGTGAGATGAGAGAAGGGAAACAGGAGCGGGAGAACAGTGGTGCTGCTGTCTTCAGCAGTGACAGCGGGAGGCTGAGGCTGCTAATCCGAGGTCCGCGTAGCTAGCTCCAAGTGCAGAGGAGATTGCCCCAAACTGCAGTCAGAAGGCCTCTCTCTTCTAGGTTTAGTTCTGTTTCCTACTTGCTGTGTGACCGAGGGCGAATCTCTTCCCTTTCTGTGCCTTGATTTCTTATGTTGAATCAAGGCAGTTGACCTGATGTTCTTTCCAGCACAAAGTTGGTTCATGCAACTAATCTTTTCAGCATATTCTCAGTGCTGTGCCTGTTTCGGGTATCTGCTGACAGCCATCAGATCTTCTAAAAAGAAAATGGAAGCCTGTTTTCTGGCACTTGACCAGAAATGACAGTTTTGTGAAGAGAGCTGGGTTCAATTAGGCCAGGGTTGGTTTTTTTCCTCAAATGGGCCTGGTGTGCCATGCATGTTCCTTCCATGTTAACCCAGGCCCCTGTGAGTGGTTGAACCCATTGGAATTTAGGTTGTAGGATTTATCAACTGTACCTGTATGTAAAATCATTTTCATCAACAACAAAGAAGGTAGGATTTCTGCTCTCAAAGAGTTTATAGGCAGCCCAGCCCAGTGGCACAGTGGTTGAACCCACGAACCAAGAGGTCACGGTTCAATTCCCAGTCAGAGCACATACCCGGGTTGTGGGCTCAATCCCCAGTATGGGGCGGGCAGGAGGCAGCCGATCAATGATTCTCTCTCATCATTGATGTTTCTATGTCTCTCTCCTTTCCTCTCTGAAATCAATAAGAATGTATTTAAAAAAATAATTTACAGATAAACGCGTGATGTGGAGAAGGGAGAGGAATGAGAGAAGCAAATATTTTCAGAATAAGGGACAGCTTCATGAAGCTTGAGCGGCCTGAAAGAGAAGACATTAAAATTTTAAGCTGTACACACAAGTTGACTCAGGGAAAAGCGAGGCCTTCCTTTTGGCTGGAGGGGAGGAAAGATTTGGAAGGAAAACCAACAAGGTCAGTTGGGTCAACTCAAACCAGAAAGGAGCAAGCAAAGGAAGCTAATGAGGGGTTGAGAGTTGGGGGGCAGCACTTTTGCTAGGAGCTTCTTGAAACAACAGTCCCTGTGAAAGAGTCAGCGTAGAACCAGAGTGGTGGCAGCTGGGATGGAAGGAAGGGCTGGGGGACACAAACTTGAACTCTGTGGGAGGAGTCAAACGTGATTCTCAACTGAAGAGCTGGGGGTCACGGGAGGAAGTCAGAAGGTGTTGTCTGGGGGCTTGCTGAGTAAGCAAAAAGCAAACAGCCAGTTAGTGGGCTCCATTGAAAGAACAGTGGGGTAGGCATGAGATAACATTTGCAAATCAATGCACAAAGGAAGCTGGGCTGGGGCAAATCATTTGGCATCTTCGAACCTGTTTCCTGGTAGGTGAAATGAGTGTAACGATAAAGTTGTTGTGAGGAGCAAATGTGATAACTTTAAAACAGGAGTGCCTTCTTTTTCTGAGGATGGCTTGGTATCTGATGGGTGCATATTATCAGCCAAACTTTAAGTGATTCTTTTTTAAAAACTTCATTTCTGGAATTGGAAGCCAAGGCAAAGAAAAGTTTTTCTTGGAAATGGCATCTAAAACATTTCTTTTGACTACATAAAAAAAAATCAACAACACTTTTATATGTCCTTGTCACGTGCCACTTATTTTTTTAAGCCTTTCATTTATTCATTCTGTTAATTACAACAAGCCTGTGAGGTAGGTACTACTATTATCTTCGCTTCACTGATGAATTGAGTCATGGTGAGTTAATTTACATAGCTGGTGCATGGTACAGCCAGGATTCAACCTCAGGCAGTTTGGTATGTTTATATTTTATCCTCATCCTGAGGATATGTATTGGTTGTATGTGTGTTTTTAAATTGATTTTTAGAGAGAGAGGAAGGGGAAAGAAAGAGAGAGAGAGACATTGGTATGAGAAAGAAACATCTATCAGTTGCCTCCTGTACGCATCCCAACCAGGATTGAACCCAAAACCTAGGTATGTACCCAGGAATTGAACCCACAACCTTTGTAAGTATGGGAAGACACTCCAACCAATGGAACTACACTGGCTAAGGCTAACTTTGACTTCTTGATTAGTGTGATGTTGGCCAGATTTCTCCAATGTACAGTTACTCCTTTGAAAATTATATTAAAAATCTTTTAACATTTTGAAATAATTATAAACTCAATGGAATTTATAGTAGAGAGGTCCTGAGAAGGCTAAAAAAGGCTAATTCCAATGTAAACCTGATATTTGGGGGGCTAGCAATCTGGATCTGTGCCAGCAAGGCCAGTGTACATTCTTTTTTCTTTTTTTGATTTTTTACAGAGAGGAAAGGAGAGAGATAGAGAGTTAGAAACATGGATCAATCGATCAGCTGCCTCCTGCACACCCCCCACCCGGAATGTGCTCACAACCAAGGTACGTGCCCTTTACCAGAATCGAACCCGGGACCTCTCAGTTTGCAGGCTGATGCTCTATCCACTGAGCCAAACCGGTTTTGGCCCAGTGTACATTCTTGATAACCTATAATTAAGTCATTGCTTCTTTCCCAGAAACTGGTCTTGCAGAACCTGTTATCTAAATACAGAGGCCATAAACTGTGAACAGTGCATTGACCCAGAAGGGGGTTATTAAACTCGCTCCAGGCCAGACCATCAGATAAGGCCCGGAGAACTCCAACACTAGGAGGCCTTCTTGCAAACCCATGAAAAGGACTGGAAGCATAATCCATATTTGCGGGACAAAGACCCCCTGCATGTTATTTTACTCAGATTTGGGAAGTTATTCCGCTGAGTCCGCCGGCTATTAAACAGTGTAACTCCTTTTTCTGAAAGCATTGCTTGATTTTTCTTTGGTCTTCTGCAATAGTCCCTGCAGCTTTCAAATAGCTTCCTTCTTACATAACCATAGTTTAATATTACTCTTATTCTTTTTGTAATTTGGTTAGTATTTGCGAGTTTATATAAAAATTCTATCCTTTATTAAATATGCAATTAATTTACTTATTTATGGACTCAGGGTTTCCTATTTTATTCAGTGGGTTAAATCCATTCTTCTTATTTATTTTAATGTTCCATTAGTCCCAGTTTGGCTAGTAGCAACCTCTTCAAATGACCTTCTGAGTTCTTTGGACATGTCCTCATCATTCTTTGATCATTTCCTTGCTTTCTGGGAAAAGATGTTCCAGGTGCATCTTGTGCTTTCCCTGTCCCAGGGATGAATCAATTCTCTAAGGAGCTCTAGTCCCATTTTGTGGAGATTGGTACTTAGAAACTGAGATCTGGGTACTAAGTGTACTCATTTCTATTAGGGTGTCTCTGTTCCAGGGCCCGCTCAGTGGTTACAGTTGGGAATACACACACATTTACTAGTTCATAGACAACACACACACTAACACATACACACATTTACAACTATATTTACTTGCACATTTATCTATCTATATATCTGATGGGGGAAAATAAGACGTTTTGGGGGGAGTAGCAACTTGAATCTGTGCCAGTAACCTAAGGTACATTCTCGATAGTCTATAATTAAGTCACTGCCCCTTTTTGCATAATCTGGTCTTGCAAGACCGATTTACCTAAATACTCCCATTTTACAGAGGCCATAAACCATGAACAATACACAACCTCTGGAGGGGATAACCAGTGCTGGCTCCAGGCCAGGCCTATGTAAGGTGTGGTCTCACGTCCCCCATCCCAACACACGGGGTTTATTGCAAAGCCCACGAAAGGTCCAGAAGTTCCATCCACATTTGGGGGACAACGAAACCAAAGGATATGAAGGGTGAGCTTCCTCCATATAGGTTTGCTCGGGGTTTGGAGAGAAAACAGTCTCTCCTGAGTCACTGTACTACTACATGCGAAACATCTGAAAAAATCAATGGGTTTTTCCTATATTTTCAAGTACTTCTGTGTATTTTTCAATGGCCTGCTAAATTCTGTAATATAATATCTATCTATCTATCTATCTATCTATCTATCTATCTATCTGTCTATCTTGTATCTCTCCATCTATCAAATACCTTAAAAACCGTAAGTTCACATCAGTACTTCCAATTCTAATTCATCACCCCAGGGCTCATTGAAGTTGTGAAAAACAGCTCACGTGTCCAAATTTGAAATGATGGACTAGGAAACAAGCATGCCAAAAATGAGACTTTTAAGAATACTCTGGAGAGTGGCACCCATAGGAACACACATGGGGGAGGGAACACAGCCTATTTATTGAGACCCTCCTCCCATTCCATTGGCTGAGGACTATTTGGTCATCTATTTCCTAATAGGTCGCCTAGGTCTTGCTGTCTCCCATTGGGTCATTTTAAAAAATGGGCTGGGGCCTTTTCTAGTTGCCTCTACCTCTCTTTGTCTAGGGCAGTGGTTTTCAACCTTCCTAATGCCACGACCTTTTAATACAGCTCCTCATGTGGTGGTGACCCTCAACCATAAAATTATTTCCGTTGCTACTTTATAACTGTAATTTTGCTACTGTTATGAACTGTAATGTAAATATCTGATATGCAGGATGTATTTTCGTTGTTACAAATTGAACATAATTAAAGCATAGTGATTAATCACAAAAACAATATGTAATTATATATTGTGAAATATTTATTTCTAATTACAAATAAATGAAATTTTTTGTCTTGAATCATGGTGTAGCATGGGTAACAGTCTTCATATAACAACAGTAAACTACATTGCTACACTTTGCCACACCAAGGAGCTAGGAGCGGTCTGTTGGTTCCTAAGACCATGGGAAATAGGTGTTTTCTGATGGTCTTAGGCGACCCCTGTGAAAGGGTCGTTCGACCCCCAAAGGGGTTGCGACCCACAGGTTGAGAAACCGCTGGTCTAGGGGAATCTTCCTAGGATATATGCCATCAGCCATGTGTATAGCTCATTACTCCACACACCCTTCCCCCCCTTCCCTACATCCTGTTTGCTTTGGGGAAATTCAGTAATGGCCTGGCCACACGCTGTTTCTTTTCTATGATGATACATTAGAGGCAGGTTTCTTAAAAGTTTACTCCCTTTCCATATTTGTATCTCCCTTCTCTAACAGTGAAATTCCCATTACCTTGAATTTGTGCACGGCTAAGTCCTCTGGATATAGCCGTACATATCTTTGCCATCACCCCCTCCCCAGTACAGATGTCCTCCTAACCTCAGCGGGCTTTGAGAACCGGTGCTGGCCATACTCTCCATCCCCGCCAAAGAGGATGCCTTCTTCATTCCACTTGGGCTGCACCACACCACGTGGGATATAGTTTTGGGCAAACAAAATCCTTGCTTTCAGGGAACTTAATACTTGGCAATGTAAGATATAGTCAAACCTGTGAAGAATTTTTTTTGAGCCAAACTGTCAACAATTTCTGAGAAGCAAAAATCTCAACGGATTGAGAAAATGCTCCAGAGAATGGCAATTTTGCACCTTATTTTATACATTACAATCAAAAGAGGAGATGAAAGTGGGTTACATGAAATCCACTGGTGATATAGATTAGGAGAAAGCAAAGTGGTGAAATCTCCTCTGGGACTGGATAAAAAGTAGAATGATAGACATATACTTCTTCTGTGGGTGCAGGATAGTTAACAGTCAACCATTAATTCAATAACAATGAGGGGACTTATGGTCTCTGCTGAGTGGCGCCTGTACTTCCAGAAAAAGGAAGATTGCTTTGACATTCCAAAGATATGTTATCATAGTTGCAAAAGGACAAAAGGCAGGCTTTTAGGGTAAAGATTGACCTTTGTCAGGGAAGATGCCGGCCTAGGATATGACTATCCACCATAAACTGCTTTTCGTTAAAACCTTTTAGTTTCAGACCATCCTTTGTGGTTACTTTAGGTGTCCGAGTTTGCAAGGCTGCCTTGCAGGCTTTCCCTGAGCATGTAGCCCCTTTTCGTCCACACATTCTAATGCTGAGAAAGGGGGAATAAAGAAATAAAAATAAAATTGTTAGGTCTGATCAAAGAATCGAATCAATACCTCTGCCCCAGGAACTGGCTTTTCAAGTCAGTTCACTATGGACATTCCCTTTTGCTGTGACTACATTCCATTCTCTCCCCTGCAGGTATGCATACAGAAGTCTTCACCCAGAAAAATCTGCCAAAAGTCCTTTAAAAACCTCTGATTCCTGTTATGGGGTAATGGAGCCATCCAGGCTCAGCTACCCTGTGTGCGGATGATCGAATGAATTTGTAATCCCTCACCAAAAAGGAATCCACTTCAAAATGGAGTTGGAGTTGCCATCTCAGAGGAACTGTCTTGTAGGTGTTACTCCCCCAACCTTTGGAGTGCTTGGACTGGGCAAAATAACCTTTGGACTGGGCCTAAAGCAGCGTTAGATGCCAAACAATTGTTTGCAAAGCTAACAGGAAAGCACCACCATAGCTTATTTGCACCTATAGAAATTCCTCCCATGACATAATACCGATAGAAATTCCTTCCTTCTATTCATGTAATTATTTCCCTTTTCTTTCTCATAAAACCCCCTTGCCTTCACCCCGAATTAGAACACTATTTGGGTTGCTGCCTGAATTAGGGCTTCCTGAACAGCTGGTCTTTTCGAATCTTAAGTAAATGCTTGTTATCTCTCACTTTGGCCTTTTACTTTTAGGTAAACAAAGGGACTGGGGAAGATTTCAGCTTCAGTTTAGCCTTAGGCAACTACAGTAAGACTTAAAGCAGAACTGAATTCATCAAGAAACCTGTGTGGCCGGTGGGGTTCAGTGGTAGAGCATCAACCTATGAACCAGAAGGTCGAGGTAGTTCGATCCCCAGTGAGGGATGTACAGGGGGCAGCTGACCCATGATTTTCTCTCATTATTGATGTTTCTCTCTCTCTCTCCTTCTCCCTTCCTCTCTCTGAAATCAATAAAAATATATTTATATTTTTTAAAAGAAAACTGTGTGTGCATAAGCCTGCGGAGGCTTTTTAAAATCGGATGGGTATGTTGTTCCTGACCCCAGGAGAGGACATAAGGTATAAGGTACTGGACTCAGCTTTTCTGTTATGTTTTCTGGAATCACACAAGTGGAGTATCAGATAAACCAAGAAGGCTAATGTAAGGGACCTCTTCAGTCCCGAAACACCTCCCCTCATCATCTCTCAGATGAATTGTCACTAAAAGCTCCACACGCACACAAAATTAGTTTCTTCCTCGTCCTATCCCACGGTTGATCACCTAGTCCTCTGCTATGCATTGAAATAGGTAATTTGAGGTTCTGTAACCTCACCTTTCCAGATCAGGACACTATCACACTGTGGATAAATGAGATGATGTATTCGAAAAGAAGACAGTTTGTAAATATGTTTTTTATTATTAACCGCACAGCCTAGAGGTTCAGATAGTGTGCTATGGAACCAGTTGGCTGGTGTTCAAATTCCTGCTTCTTCACAATTTAGCTGTGGGATCTTGGAAATATTACTTGACCTCTCTGAGCCTCATTTTTCCCCAAAAGTGAGAATACTAAGGGTATGTATCCACCTCAGCGTGAGGGTTGAATGCAAGTATAGAGCCTGACCCATTGTGAGCGCTCCATAACTCAGTGCAACTGAACCCAAGATGGCATTATAGCCTTCTTCCGTAGAGCAAGAATTCAGCCATTCAGCTGGACTCTCTTGGGAGAGCAGGGAAGGGAAAGAAGAGTCGCAGAGGGAGGTTTCCCAGACATCTGTCTCCCCGCTCTGAGGCATGGGGGAGGCTTCCTACATCTCCTCTGAAGAGGCAGCGTCTTCAAAAAAGGGCACTAGGCCTTGCCTATGATGCTCAGTGGGTCGAGTGTCACCTCCTGCACCAAGAGTTCACTGGTTTGATTCCAGTTCCATTCCTGGTCATGGTCAGAGAAAAGGCCGAGGTTTCAGGCTCAATCCCCAGTGTGGAGTGTGCAGGAGGCAGCTGATGGATGTTTCTCTGTCCTTCTCTCTCCCCTCCTCTCTAAAATCAATAAAAATCTATTAAAAAAAAAAAAAGGGTGTCCGCCCTGGTGTATTTCTGCCATAAGAGCTATAACCACTTTATCTTACAGTGGCGGGTTCAGCAAAATACGCTTATTTCTCTAAATGGCTGCCTCTCAGCGAACCTCTGTGGGCAGTGTCTAATGGTGGGGCTGGCTCATTTTCTGGAGCCAGGTAAACATTTGCTCCCGCTAGCCCTATGGTGATAGCGTCTCTGTTAGTGAGCGGCAGCGTTGCCCATCGCTGCCGGAGCCGTTAGGCGAGCCCTGGCAGCGTTCTGTCTGTTGACAGGGCGGATGTCAGAGGCAGAGACCGCGGGTGCGTCCAGCCTCAGCAGCTCATGCACTTGGGAAGCCAGAGCGGTCATTCTTAGACGGTGGGAGCGAGGACAGAGATTCCACGAGGAATAAAAGTGAGGGAGGTAAAGGACGTGAGGTCTAGGATTTAAAGTTGTTTTTTCAGGTTTCTGAAATTCTGATTAAGTTAAGGTAATATCGTCGTGCATTGGAAGGCACACTTTTTAAAGCGGTATCCATTTGAGCAATGCCCTGCGAAGGAACAAACTCCGAGTTGATTCGCTTGCCAGAGATTGCACGCCGGTGGAAGCCCACACACTGGTGCGCAGTGGCCAAGCCATCGGCGAGATGTTCAGAATGAACAGGAGCCAGAGCAGTGCAATAGGCACTGAATATATGTTGTGACAAAATCCATTGGTCCCTCCATGAAACCAGCCTCTACAAAACACACTGATGGTGCTCGGCCAGTTGGATGGCAGAGAATACTGAATTTACACGGACATGAGATTGCTGCAGAAATCGGCACTGAGGCAGGTTGGCCCCTCCATCACAAAGCATTTGTAGGTACTGATTTTATTTTTTGATTATTTCCTTTCTTAAAAAAATATATTTTATTTTATTTTAGAGAGGAAGGAAGAGGGAGTGATAGAAACATCAATGATGAGAGAGAATCATTGGTTGGCTGCCTCTTGCACGCCCCCCACTGGGGGATCAAGCCAGCAATCCAGGCATGTGCCCTTGGTCAGACCCAAACCCGGGACCTTTCAGTCCGCAGGCCAATGCTCTATCCACTGAGCCAAACCAGACAGGATTTATTTTATTATTATTTCTAAAAAAAAAAAAAAAGATTTTTATTGATTTCAGAGAGGAAGGGGGAAAGAGAGATAGAAACATCAATGATAAAAAAGAATCAATGATGGGCTGCCTCCTGCAAGCTCCACACTGGGGATTGAGCTCACAAACCCGGGCACTTGCCCTTGACCGAAATCAAACCTGGGACCCTTTAGTCGGCAGGCTGGTGCTCTATCTACTGAGCCGAACCAGCCAGGGCTGTAGGTACTGCTTTTAGCTGAGGATGTTTTTGTATAGGTGGACTGGGATTTGCAGGCAGGTGAATGTTCTAGTCACACCTCTTCGTGCAAAGTAGTAGAAATCCAGTCCAGCTAGCACTAGCCAAAGTAGAATTTAGTGGGAGGAGTTAGGATATGTCCTGGTATCCAGGAGGAGGCAGCACTGGAGTTAGGAACCACATGTCAGGAACCCAGATGATTTTCTCTCAGCCTCTTAAGAGCTCCGTGAACTCTGACCTCTGCCCCTCTACACATCTGATTGTTCTCCTTTAACACAAATCCCTGCAGCTTTGTGGCCACTCTGATGGGCAGTAAAATAAAATCTAAAAAGTCAAACAATGTTTTAGAAATGAGTAGAGCCCTAGCTGGTTTGGCTCAGTGGATAGAATGTTGGCCTGCGGACTGAAGGGTCCAGAGTTTGTCAATGGCACGTGCCTGGGTTGTGGGCTTGATGCCCTGTTGGAGATTTGCAGGAGGCAACTGATCATAGGTTCTCTCTCATCATTGATATTTCTATCTCTCTCTCCCTCTCCCTTCCTCTCTGAAATCAATAAAAATGTATTAAAAAAGAGAAATGAGTAGGTACAAACAAAACAACAACAATAACAACAACAACAACAACAACAACAACAACAACAACAAACAAGAGTTCAAGGAAAATGAAAAAAGATTCAGATTTTGGCATCAATTGGTATCACCAGGGCATGAGAGGGAAGAAACATCCATGTCCCCCAATAATAATAATATGAGAGTGGAAGGAACCAGGTCTGTCAGACCACCCTGAGTGAGGCACGGGGCAAGAACCTAGGTGGAGCAGAAGGAAAAGAGGTTTTTTAAGTGTGTAAATATGAAAATCAGGCCTGTGTGCTTGGGAACTTGTTGATTTCTGCAGGACCATCCTGCTGACTCAGGTCTAGGCAATCTATACTAACAAAAGGGTAATATGCTAATTAGACCAGGAGACCTGAGAGATCTTTCAGATATCCTTCTGGGCAAAGCCATGGTGGCAGGGCTGAAGAGAGGCCATTAGGGGCTATCAGGCTGGCAGGGGAGAACAGTTGGGGGTGATCAGGTTGGCAGGGGAGCAGTTGGGGCGAGCAGGCTAGCAGACAGAGTGCTTAGGAGCAATCAGGCAGGCAGGCAGGCAAGCAGGTGAGTAGTTAGGAGCCAGCAGACCCAGATTGCTAGAGGGATCCCAGATTGGGAGAGGGTGCAGGCCGGGCAGAGGGACACCCACCCATGCATGAATTTTGTGCACCAGGCCCTAGTATAGGTGATAAATTGGACATATCCTTACAGCCTCACCTGTGCTACCAAGGGAAAGCTAGCCTAGAAAAGGTAAAAAATACCCTGTAAGAGCCCTGGCCAGTTTGGCTCAGTAGATAGAGCGTCAGCTTGTGGACCAAAGGGTCCCGGGTTCAATTCCGGTCAAGGACACATAGCTTGGTTGCAGCTGCTTCTGCATCGGGACCCTGGTCCGGGCTCATGCAGAAGGCAACCAATTGATGTGTTTCTCTCACATCAATGTTTCTCTCTGTCTTTCCCTCTCTCCCTAAAAATCAATGGAAAAATATATTTGGGTGAGAATTAGCAACAACCACAAATTATAAATTTAATAATTAAAAAAATACCCTGTAGGAATAAAGGGGCAATTTAGACAAACAAACAAATAAACAAAAAGTCATTAGGTAAGGCTGAGCGATGTAGACATCCATGTAATGGGGGTGTTAGGGATCTGGCATCCGGTGTCAGAATCTGATGGGGTCAGGAAGCCACCAGTACAGAAGAGTGGTAGTGGGGACTGCAGGGGTCCAGTATAGGGGTCAGAGCTGTAGTATGGTGTGGAGGGCTTATACACAGAGGAGGGCTGCTAGTGATGTTAGTAGCAGCAGGGTCAGCCCTCCGGGGTACTGGAGCTGAGTGGGGTAAGGAGGATAGCTCTTCAGCTGAAGGGTGGGCTGGGGCGTGTGTGAGGGGCACTGATGGGAGACTGGGTATGTAATGGAGCAGAGGTGGGAAGGTGGGAAGGGTGACAGGTATTTGTTTGCTTGGGCTGCCAGAACAAAATACAACAGACTGGGTAACTTTAAACAACAGAAATGTATTATTGCACAATTCTAGAGGCTGGACATCCAAGAACAAGGCGTAGAAATCATTGACTACATACTGATAGAACTAAGCGAATAATAAATGAAGAGAGGAAGAAGTTTTTCTTACAGCAGAGTGTCAGTGATTAAATAGAAAAGGGGCCCTGGCCGGCTTGGCTCAGTGGATAGAGTGTCAGCCTGCAGACTGAAGGGTCCCAGGTTTGATTCCGGCCAAGGGCACATGCCTGGCTTGCGGGCTCGATCCTCAGTGTGCAGGAGGCAGCCAGTCAATGATTCTCTCTCATCATTAATGTTTCTATCTCTCTCTTCTTCTCCCTTCCTCTCTGAAATCAATAAAGAAATATATTTAAAGTAAATAAATAAATAAATAAATAAATAAAATAGAAAAGGGATGGTGGAGTTGGAACATCACTATTTGGCAGCAGTTATAGTAATAATTCAGCAAAGAAACATCAGTGGATGCTGACACTAGAGGGCAAATGTTTGATGAGGTAAGGATATACACATAATTTCTTAATATCTCCTAAAAAGACTTATTAATGATCCTGGAGGCCTGATGCATGAAATTCATGCAAGGGTCTTGGCTCCACTGCCATGACAGCTGCCTCTGCCTCAGCCCCTGCCCGCTGTGGCTTTGTCCAGAAGGAGGGACATCCGGAAGGACTTTGGGTCTAATTAGCATATCACATTTTTATTATTATACATAGTGGAGCAACCTGGCAGATATCACCTTAATCAAGTGACCAAAGTTAATATCAACAATAATGATACAAATCTAGATTGGGTACCATCTGGTAGGATACAATGAGAAGAACACAGTATCACTTTTGTAGTGTCCCTGTGAAAAATACATAACCAGAATCTAACCCAAGGAACATCAGACAAACCGGTATTGAGGGACATTCTACAAAATAACTGTCCTGTAATCTTCAAAAGTTTCACAGTCATGAAAGACAGGGGAGTCTGAGGAGCAATTCCAGACCAAAGAAGACTAAAGAGACATGACAATTTAATGCAACATGTCATTTAAATGGGATCTTCTAATTTTCCAGAGGATATTATTGAAACAATAGGCAAAACTTGAGTGGACTTTAGATTAGATGGTGATAATGTATAACATTAATTTTCTGATTTTGATGCTAATATTGGATTCTTTAGGAGAATATCCTTGTTGGTAAGAATATATTAAAACTAGAGGCCTGGTGCATGAATTCATGCACTAGTAGGTCCCTCAGCCTGACCTGTGCCCTCTCATAAGCCAGGACCTCTTGGGGGATGTTGGTCTGCCAGTTTTAGCCCAATCCCTGCTGGCCAAAACCAGGAGTTAGACATCTTCTGAGGGATGTAGTATTGTGCCAAGAGGCAGGCAGCCAGGGAGGAGCCTGAACCCGGGCTAGGTGCTGTGCCGCTCCTGCTCATCCGGGCCCCACTGCACCTGCAGTTGCTGCCACTGGTACCACTGCCATGGAGGTGGGAAAAGCTAGTGCCACCACAGCTGTGCTGGTGCCTGTCAGTTGGCTGAGCAGCGCTTCCATTGTAGGAGTGCATTAACCACTAGGGGGCAGCTACTGCATTGAGCATCTGCACGTTGGTGGTCAGTGTGTGTCATAGCAACTGGTCAAACAGTCAACGGGTCACTTAGGTTTATTCTATCTAATAAAAGAGCAATATGCAAATTGACCATACCTCCGTTACACTCACAAGCCCACCAGCCACACCCACCAGCCAATTAGAGTGAGTATGCAAATTAACCCAACCAAGATGGCTTCCGCCACAGAGAGAGCAGGAGGGAGGCCTGGGTTGCTCCTGGTGATGGAGGAAGCCAAGCTTTTAGCACACCCTGGCCAGCATTAAGGCAACAAAGTTTCAATGGCTGTGGGAGCAGAAGGCTTGGTTCTGCTCCAGGCTACAAAGTTTCAATTGTAGAAGATAAATAAATCCCAGATACCAGGGCTTCCGCTTGGGTTGCCAGGGGGCGTGGCCAGGCTGCAAACCATCCAGGCCACTCCATGTCCCAAGGGAATACCCACCCTGTTCCAGGACACCCTTCAGGGCACACCAGCTGCCCCACCCGTGCAGCAGGTCTCTATTCTATCTAATAGAAGAGTAATATGCAGATTGATTATGACTACAACACACAAGGTGACTGCCCCATGTGGTCACAAGATCTTGCCCCCATGTGGACACAAAATGGCCACCACAAGATGGCTAGCAGGGCAGGGCAGTTGGCAGGTACCAGGCCTGCAAGGGAAGGGCAGTTGGGGGTAATCAAGCCCACAGGGTAGGGCAGTTAGGAGCAAACAGGCTGGCAGGGGAGCAGTTAGGTATCAATCAGGCTGGCAGAGGATTGGTTAGGGGGTGATCAGGAAGGCAGGCAGGTGAGCAGTTGGGAGCCAGCAGTTCTGGATTGTGAGAGGGATGTCCAACTGCCCGTTTAGGCCTGATCCTACCTGTTTAAGCCCGATCCAGGTAAGATTGGGCCTAAACGGGCAGTCGGACATCCCTCAAGGGGTCCCAGATTGGAGAGGGAGCAGGCTGGGCTGAAGGACACCTCCTTTCCCCATGCACAAATTTTGTGCACCGGGCCTCTAGTATACATATAAATGTTTAAGCATGATGGGGCATCAAGTTGGCCACTTATTTCCAAACGGTTCAGAAAACAAGAGGTTCTTTGTTCCCGGCTTGCAAATTTCTTCATGCTTAAAATTATGTCTGTTTTAAAATTATCTAGACAAATAAATGAAAGTGAAATATTGTATTGAAAAAACAAAAACTGAGAGTTTACTATCAGCAGATTAAAGGAAATTCTAAAGCACAATTTTTTTTCTAGGTAGAATGACAATGATCTCAGATGGAAGGTTAAAAATAAAGGAAGGAATAAAGAACAAAGAAAGGGGTAAATACATGGGTAATCTAGAAGACCTTGACTGTAGAGATTTAAAATAAGATACATGTCAATAATAATGTAAGTTGCGAGAAGAATATGCAGAATAAATGTTATAAAATTTCTTGAGTTTTCTAAGAAAAATTAGATAAACTACCCTAGCTGGGATGGCTCTGTAGATAAAGCATCAGCCTGTAGACTGAAGGGTTCCGGGTTGGATTTTGTTCAAGAGCACATGCCAGGGTTGCAGACTCAATCCTCAGTGGGGGGTGTGAGAGAGGCAGCCGATCAATGATTGTCTTTCATCATTGATGTTTCTATCTCTCCCTTCCTCTCTGAAGTCAATAAAAAAAATTTTTTTTTTAAATGTAGATACACTGATTATATTTGATTAGATAAACTAAGGATGCATATTATAATTTTTAATGTACACACTGAAAGTAAAAATAAAAAGAATATATAACTGCAAAAAGTATAAAAAATAATAAAAAATGTTCAGTCAATCCAAAAGAAATCAAAAAGGTGAGAAAAGGAAACATAAAACATATGGAACAAGAAGAAAGCACATAATAATTTAATAGATTTTAATCCAAATATATCAGAATTTATATGAACTGTATGTAGACTAAGTGCTTCAGGTAAAAGACAGAGTATCGGACTGAATAAAAAACAAAACAAAACAAACCCTGCAATCTACAAGAGACACATTTAAATTGTAAGGATATAAAACGCTTGAGAGTTAAGGGAACGTAAAAATATACCATGTTAACTGGAAAAGACAGTTGTGTGGCTGTGCTAGTATTAAACAACACAGATTTTAAGGTAAAAAGTATAACTAGAAATAACATAGTCACTTCATAATGATTACAGGTTCAATTTGTCAGAGTATGATGATAAATCTACCTTTGGATGCATCTAATAATTATGGCTTAAAATATATAAAACAAAAATTGATAAGACCACAGTGAGGAACTGAAAAATCCATAATAATGGACTATTTTAACACATCTCTCAATAGTTGACAGGACAAATAGACAAAGATCAGGAAGCACATTGAGGATTTGAGCAACAGGATGAACAAGCTTAATTTAATGGACATATCAGTTTATGCAACACTCCAATAACTGTAGAATGCATATTCTTTCAAACAAGTAATATTATCACTTCTCGGCCTTGTGGCTAAGATCAAGTGTAGTAGCTATTCTTATCAGTTTAATATCTGATATGTCCTCTATCTGAGGACAATATGTTAAATGGATTTTTGAAATTAAGAGATGGAATAGAGCTTGCTCTGTCCACTCCACCCATCGACCTGGTATTACAGTACTTCTAGGAATGATGAGTGTGTGAGCACACACACACTCAAGACCAAGTAATATTTATAAAACCTGGATATATACTGGACTATAAAGCAATTCTGGATACATTTTAAATGATTGAAATAATAGAATGTGTGTTTTATGACCCCAATGCAATTATGTCAGAAACCAATAACAAAGAGATAATGAGAAAGTAAATCCCCTTGTGTATGCACATTGTAGTAGTCAACTATAGTTAGCTGACTATATCATGCAAACAATCTCAGACTCATCTTGACTTGCAATACAAGTATTTCTCATTTATGTTAATGCTGTCGCTATTGCAGCTGTGCTCCAAGATAAGTTAACTTTAGAGCTGCTTTCTGTGTCTTAAAAAAAAATCTTTTATTAATGTATTACATGTGTACATATCTTCCTATTGCCCTTTCCTCTCACTCCCATGCATGTCTTCACCCCCCAATGTCTTTCGTCCATTGGTTATGCTTATATACATGCATACAAGTCCTTTGGTTGATCTCTTATCTAGCCCACCTCTCCCTAACCTTCTTGCTGTAATTTGACAGTCTGTTTGATGCTTTACTGCCTCTGTATCTATCCTTTTGTTCTTTCTGTGTCTTTTTATTCTGTGATCCACGCTGGTGGCACAACCTCTATGTGGGACATGTCATTCTCAAGGCAGAAGGCACTCGAGTGTAAAGGTCTAGCCAAACCACACAATCACAATTGAAGCTCTGCACCAATACAGCATAATACATCTATTTGTTCAATAGTCCAGTGGCCCAAGAAAGCCACACAGTCAAGTCCAAAGTCAATGGCATGTATTATACTACTACAGGTTAGGAGGGAATAATTAATTGGGGGAAAAAAGATATCTATGATTTCAATCAAGAAATACATTTATTTTTACTTTTGGTTGTTAAATATTGAAAAGTCTTTAATGATTAAAGTCTCAGTGTTAATAAAACAGAGCGAAGCTGCTGGAAAGCCAGTTGCCGAAGAATTTGTCTTATATGACGTCATGAAAGCCTTTAGAATAGAAAAGTCACCACCCCACTTCCTTCTGAAAGATATTCCAAATGCCACTGAAAGTTCAAGGTACTAAAATACCCTGATTTCTTACAGATTTGCATGCCTGGAATAAGGAGCCAGGATGTTATTTTAAAAAATTTAATAAATCTTTATTGTTTAGATTATTACAATTGTTCCTCTTTTTCCCCCCATAACTCCCCTCCACCCAGTTCCCACCCACCCTCTGCCCTTATCCACCCCCACTGCCCTCATCCATAGGTGTATGATTTTTGTCCAGTCTCTTCCCGCACTCCCACACCACTTTCCCCCCGAGAATTGTCAGTCCATTCCCTTTCTATGCCCCTGATTCTATTATATTCACCAGTTTATTCTGTTCATCAGATTTTTTATTCACTTGATTTTTAAAAAATATATTTTATTGATTTTTTTCAGAGAGGAAGGGAGAGGGATAGAGAGTTAGAAACATCGATGAGAGAGAGACATCAATCAGCTGCCTCCTGCACGCTCCCTATTGGGGATGTGTCTGAAACCAAGGTACATGCCCTTGACCGGAATTGAACCAGGGACCTTTCAGTCTGCAGGCCAACACTCTATCCACTGAGCCAAACCAGTTTCAGCTATTCACTTGATTTTTTAATTCACTTGTTGATAGATATATATTGGTTGTAGTTTCTTGCTATTCATCACTTTGAATATTTCTTGCCACTCCTGTCTGGCCTGCATAGTTTCTGTTGAGAAATCAGCTGACAGTTGTATGGGTGCTCCCTTGTAGGTAATTAACTGTTTTTCTCTTGCTGCTTTTAATATTCTCTTTGTCTTTTGCTCTTGGCATTTTAATGATGATGTGTCTTCGCGGGGTCCTCTTTGGATTCCTTTTGTTTGGGGTTCTGTGTAGTTCCTGGACTTGTACATCTATTTCTTTCACAAGGTGGGGGGAGTTTTCAGTCATTATTTCTTCAAATAGGTTTTCAGTATCTTGCTCTCTCTTTTTCTGGCACTCCTATAATTCAGATGTTGGTGCGCTTGAGGTTTCTTAGAGGTTCCTTACAATATCTTCACATTTTTGGATTCTTTTTTCTTTTCTGGTTGAGTGTTTTTTGCTTTTTTGTATTTCAAATCTTTGACTTGATTCTTACAATCCTCTGGTCTGCTGTTAAATCTCTGTATAATATTTTTTATTTCAGTCAGTGCATGTTTAATTTCTAGTTGGTCCTTTTTCATATCCTCAAGGGTCTCATAAATTTATCGACCTTTTCTAGAAAATTCTTGAAAAATCTTATAACCATGGTTTTGAACTCTATATCCAGTCATTTGCTTTTCTCCATTTCTTTCATTTGTGATCTGTTCCTTTGTCTCCACTTTTGTGTTGCTTCCCTAAATTAGAAGAGTAGCTTTATGTACTAGATGTCCTATAGGGCCCAGTGACTCAGCCTCCCCAGTTACCTGAGGTGGACATTCTAGATGCATCTCTTTGTGGACTTTGTGCACAGCCTTGTTGTAGTTAAGTCTTGATTGTTGTTGTTATCACTGGGAGGAATTGACCTCCAGGCCAATTGGCTGTGAGAATCAGCTATTTCTACATTGGGAAGAGAAAAATCACAGGAAAACAAGCCCAAATATCCAACTGCCATATAAAAAGGTGCTCCAATTTCTTGCTGGTTAGGACAAGGCCAATGGCAGTCCTCCCCATGAACTAGAAAAAGTTGGGGCCTTTTCTCTGTACTGAGCAGAGTGAGGATGCTAAGTTTTGCAAGCCATTTGTGGGCTACATTTCAGCCCCATCAAACTGTGCATAAACTGCATGATGCATGCAATGGTCCAGACTCAGAGAAATGCAAATTAATTATGAAAGATTGCTTTACATCCATTAAACTGGCAAAAACTTAAAAAGAGCTATAAACCTGTTGCCAGGAGGGATGTGGGGAAATGTGTGCTCTGATACACTGGCGTTGTAAAGCGTTCCAGCCTTTTAGGAAGGCAATCTGGTAATATCTATTAAAATTAAAAATACATATTCCACTTCACCCCAGAATCCTGCTCCTCGAAATCTATTCCATAAAAATGAAAGTGCTGATTTGTACGGACATGTGTGCGAGAATGTTTATTGCAGCACTGTTTGTAGCTGCCAAGAACTGGAAACATGGTGAATGGCCATTAATCAGGGAATGGCTGAAAAATTAAAATATATTGCCCCATAGAATATTACATGGCCATTAAATGGGATGAATTATAGCCTTACCAGATGTCTGAGAGAGATTTCCATAAGTTACCAGTGAGAAAAGCAAGATGCAAAATGAGCTTAATATGATTCTATTATTTAAAAAAAAATAGAACCCAAAAAATCATCCTGTGTGTGTGTGTGTGTGTGTGTGTGTGTGGTAACGAAGGAAAGTGTATGTGGACACACCCTGGGTTAATTGTAGAGGAAAGTTGTCCACAGTAAAAACAGTAAGTATGGCCGAAACCCGTTTGGCTCAGTGGATAGAGCGTCGGCCTGCAGATTGAAAGGTCCCAGGTTCGATTCCGGTCAAGGGCATTACCTTGGCTGCGGGCATATCCTCAGTAGGGGGCGTGCAGGAGGCAGCTGATCGATGTCTCTCTCTCATCGATGTTTCTAACTCTCCATCCCTCTCCCTTCCTTTCTGTAAAAAATCAATAAAATATATTTTAAAAAAACCAAAACAGTAAGTATGATGCAATCCCATTTATATAAAATTGTATGAATGTCTGGTGTCTGTGCATAGATGTGTGAGCACATACAGATGTGAGTACAGGTCCTGGCTTGTATAGCTCCATTGGTTGGGCATTGTCCTGTGCACTGAAAGGTTGTTGGTTGGATTCCCAGTCAGGACACATGCCTGGGTGGTAGGCTCCATCCCCAGTAGGGGGTGTGCAGGAGGCAGCCGATTGATATCTCACTGACACATTGAGGTTTCTCTTTCTCCTTTCCTCTCTAAAAATAAAAACTAATAAAAATAATAATAAGAAAGAAACGCATGCAAGGAAGCTCCCCTCAGTGTTACTGATTAGGATGGTGAGATTTCAGGGGATTTTTATTTTCATGGTTATTTCTTTATATATTGCTCCCATTCTTTATAATGGACATGTGTTATGTTTATATCCAGAAACAAGATGAAGTTATCTTCATCTTGATAATAAAAAACAACAACAACAACAACAAAAAACAAATACGCCCCAAACTCAAAGTACTAACACGACTCAGTAACACACGCATTCTTAGTTATAGTGGGCTTGAGGGGACTGTGCTTGAAAAAGGGCTGGGAAAGAATGAACAAAGCAAATGTCTGTTGCTCTGAAGTATTGCCTCCATCACAAACTATGGGGCAGTGGGGAAAATGTTTAAAGCCACACATATATTTGTTACAGCACATCCTTTGGATGGCTTCACTGTGTCAGCAGAATTATTTGCTGCTTTTTGCAAACTTTTAAAAACTTTTAGCAGAAGTTTGATATTATGGCATTTATTTTTTTCTTTATGGGAGAACTTTGAGACGAGGGGAAGAGAGGTATTAGTATGTATTAAAGGTAGGGAGACCTCCCCAGCCTTGGGGGCCACTGGCTGAGTGTTGCCTGCTGCTTTGAAGGTGTGGGTTTTGTCTATTTGAAAGAAAGGTTTTCGTGCTGCTTTTCAGAGAGCTAATAAAAATAGCATTATGTGAGATTACAAACGCAGCCTTGCAAAGGTGAGGTTGAAGAGTGAAATTTATTCTTGTGTTTTGGACTTGAGAGAAGAGTTATTCGGGTGGGGGTTTAGATTTGGGGAAACTTGTTGATCCAGTTTTAAGTCGAGGCTACCGATTAGAGGGGATTTGCTTTTACTCAGTTGTCCTTTTACATACTGAGGAACGAAGGGAAATCTTTTCTGCTTCTGCCTGTAAATGGCGGGTCCTGAGAGTGTGCTTAAGGAGTTGTTGAGCGGTTTAGATGGACCCATAGGGATAAAGTGTTCCAGAATGATGCCTGATTTGGGGAAGCACTACGTACGCGTTGCTGTTATTAATCCCTTTTCATTGGTTAAGCTCAGTTGTATGCTTGCACAGGATGCACTTATTTGGGGGAGAAATGGCCTCTACTATAAACTATTGAACTAGTTGGATTTTGAGATATTGTTGGAATTACTTTGCTCACGATACTTCACCCAACCACGTGAACTTGAGGGCACTAAATTCTATTTGATGGCAAATTAAGTCAATGGTTATATATAGCTCCTTCACAATGACATGTAGGGACTTAGCAGGCTATTGAGAATACTTTAGCTTTTCTTTAAATAATTGTGTTTATCAACAAAAATCAGTTCCTGATTCTCTGTTTGGGATGGGAAACACAGAATATCTAGTGGTTTTTTTTTTAAATTAAATCTTTATTATTCAGATTATTACATTTGTTTCTCTTTTTTCCCCTCCATAGCACCCCTCCACCCAGCTCCCACCCTTCCCTCTGCCCTTACCTCCCTCCCATTGATCTCATCCATAGGTGTATGATTTTTGTCCAGTCTCTCCCTGTACACCCTTCACCCCTTTCCCCCTGAGAATGATTAGTCTACTCCCTTTCTGTGCTCCTGATTCTATTATATTCACCAGTTTATTCTGTTGATCAAATTTTTAATTCACTTAATTTTTAGATTCACTTGTTGATAGATATGTATTTGTTCATAATTTTTTGGCTTTTACCTTTTTCTTCTTCCTCTTCTAAAAGAGTACCTTTCAGCATTTCATATAATACTGGTTTGGAGTTGATGAACTCCTTTAGCTTTTTCTTCTCTGTGAAGCTCTTTATCTGCCCTTCAATTCTGAATGATAGCTTTGCTGGATAGATTATTCTTGGTTGTAGGTTCTTGGTATTCATCACGTTGAATATTTCTTGCCACTCCTGTCTGGCCTGCATTGTTTCTGTTGAGAAATCAGCTGACAGTCGTATGGGTGTTCCCTTGTAGGTAATGAAGTGTTTTTCTCTTGTTGCTTTTAATATTCTCTCTCTGTCTTTTGCTCTTGGTATTTTAATTATGATGTGTCTTGGTGTGGTCCTCTTTGGTTTCCTTTTATATAGGGTTCTGTGTGCTTCCTGGACTTGTAAGTCTATTTCTTTTACCAGATGTGGGAAGTTTTCAGTCATTATTTCTTTAAATAGTTTTTCAGTATCTTGCTCTCTCTCTCCTTCTGGCACCCCCACAATTCTGATGTTGGTACACTTGAAGCTGTCCCAGAGGCTCCTTACATTATCTTCACATTTTTGGATTCTTTTCTCTTCTTGCTTTTCCAGTTGAGTGTTTTCTGCTTCTTTATATTTCAAATTTTTGACTTGATTCTTACCTTCCTCTAGTCTGCTGTTAGGACTCTGCATAATATTTTTTATTTCAGTCAGTGTCTCTAGTTGGTCCTTTTTCATCTCCTCTTGGGACTCACTAAATTTATCCATCATCTCTAGTTGGATTTTGCATCTTTAGTTGGTCCTTTTGCATCTCCTTTTGGGACTCGATAACTTTATCCAACTTTTCTAGCATATTCTTGAAAAACCTTATAAGCATGGTTTTGAACTCTATATCCAGTCGTTTTTTTCCCTCCATTTCTTTTGTTTGTGATCCCTTCCCTTGTCTCGGCATTTTCACTATGCCGGGGAAACTTCTGTGTTGAATTCAGCCTTATGATACCAGACTTGCAAAACCGAAGAAGCCTCTGTTGAGCTTGGGATGGGTGGAGTCTCAGGGCTTAAGGGACCACCTTGCCTTCCAGCTGGCCCCGCCCTCCACGGCCCCTGAGTCTCACGTGACTGGGTAATCGCTGCAGCGGTCCTTGTGCGCGCGTGCGCCCGCAGTGCCTCTAGACCGCTGCCTTTCCAGCTCCCCTGCGCACCAGGACCACAAGAGTCTAGGTCCCCAGGGTTTCACCCGAAACAGGGGCTTAGTGGAGTCAGAAGTGGCACAGTTGGGATAGTCTGTCTCCTGCCCACTTGCGAAAGCCAGCGGCACAATCAGCAATCTGTCCTCTGCACAGTGCCGTGCGTGCCACCAGACCTCTGATCTTTTGGGACTCCCTTAAATTTCCGTGCACCTCTCCCTTTTCACATTCCAAACT
>JAAGEH010000076.1:13908151-13923627 GCA_011751065.1 Lasiurus cinereus
CTCTCTCTCTTCTTCTGGCACCCCCACAATTCTGATGTTGGTACGCTGAAAGCTGTCCCAGAGTCTCCTTACATTATGTTCACATTTTTGGATTCTTTTCTCTTCTTGCTTTTCCAGTTGAATGTTGTCTGCTTCTTTATATTTCAAATTTTTTACTTGATTCTTGCCTTTCTCTAGTCTGCTGTTAGGACTCTGTATAATATTTTTTATTTCAGTCAGTGTATGTTTAACTTCTATTTGGTCCTTTATCATCTTTAGTAGGACCTTTTCCATCTCTAGTTGGCTCTTTTGTATCTCTAGTTGGTCCTTTTTCATCTCCTCTTGGGTCTCACTAAATTTATCGAATTTTTCTAGCATATTCTTGAAAAACCTTACAAGCGTGGTTTTGAACTCTATATCCAGTCGTTTTTTTTCCTCCATTTCTTTTGTTTGTGATCCCTTCCCTTGTTTCGGCATTTTCACTATGCCGGGGAAACTTCTGTGTTGGATTCAGCCTTATGATACCAGATGCAAAACCGAAGCCGCCTCTGTTGAGCTTGGGAGGGGTGGAGTCTCAGGGCTTAAGGGACCGCCTTGCCTTCCAGTCGGCCCCGCCCTCCACGGCCCCTGAGTCTCACGTGACTGGGTAATGGCTGGAGCGGTCCTTGTGCTGCGCCCGCGGTGCCTCTAACCGCTGCCTTTCCAGCTCCCCTGAGCACCAGGATCACACGAGTCTAGGTCCCCAGGGTTTCGCCCGAAACAGGGGCCCAGTGGAGTCAGAAGTGGCACAGTTCGGAGGGTCTGTCTCCCGCCCACTCGCGAAAGCCAGTGGCACAATCAGCAGTCTGTCCTGCGCGCAGCACCGTCCGCGTGCGAGACCAGACCTGATCTTCTGCGACTCCCCTAAATTTCTGTGCACCTCTCCCTTTTCACAGTCCAAACTCCCCCCGTATGAGTTTCGCTGGATCTGGGGTTTAGTGTCGTAAAATAAGGGGTTCAATGCCGTTGGGAGTCTCCGTTTCCCTCCCGCCAGAGAAAGCCAGCCAGGCACTCTGGCACCCGCTCTCTCAGCGCGCGTCTCCATACCTCAGCTTTTTGCAGCTCCTCTGGGTCTCCGTGAGCCCCTCTCTTTCCCTCTAGCTGTAGAACTTCCACTCCGCCAGCTTTCCTGTGGTTCTGGATGATGTCCGTTCTGTCTTTTAGTTGTAGTTTTGAAATTGTTGTGCGAGGCAGCAGTGTAGGTGTTTACCTATGCCGCCATCTTGGATTCCTCTCTCTAGTGGTTTTGTTTGTTTGTTTGTTAAGGATGTCTTTTTCTAATAATTAAAAGCAAACACACCTGTGAAAACATCAGTGATGAGGATGAATGTAAGGGGTTTTGCTTCATCCTTGTAATGTCCCACCCCCTATCCAACCTCGATAGTTTGAGAACGAGTCTTCGAATGCTATCACAAACTCTCTGTATCTCCTCCAGTCTCCCTTGAGCTCTGGGTGAGCTCTTTTGGCCCCCACACTGGGCAAGTGCTCCGGGGGTTAGAAAGTCAGGAGCACTGAAGAGAAGGCAGGAGAAGAGAAGGCTTCATTCCTCTGCCTTAGCTGTGAGTCAGAAAAAGAAACCCCTGTAGGGCTCCCAGATTTTAAAAGCACCCTCGTGCGTGGAAGGACAATTGTGTGAGTGCAGAGCAGATTGGAGAGGACTCTGCCCTTCTCCAATGTCATGTGGTCCTTACGTAATTTAGAAACCATGTAACTGTGGCGGCCAGTTGGTAGCCTGAGTGTCTCCTCCCAGTGCTAACCTTCCTGGCCTGCCTGGCTTTTGGAAGTGCTGAGTGAGCTCCTGTTTTGGAGCACCTACTCTCTCCCAAAGAGCTTTGTCTGGGGGGCAGGTTTGTACCCCTTTCTCAGTACACTTCTAGGCCACATAAACAGTCATCTGAAGCGTCCACCATGAGGTGGTGTGATCTGTGAGGGTTTTCCAAAAGGTGGGCATTTCAGGTCATTGTGCTGGATGTTCAATTCCAGGTAACCGACCATGCAGGGCACATACATGTAGGCTGTAGATACAACATAGCATTGACATAGGAAAAACCAGAAGGTGCAGATTTCACAAGCCATGGAAGTAGCGTGGTGCATATCATGCATTCACACTGAAGTGGCTTAGTGTGTGTCTCTCCAGGTTCTCGCAGCAGGGAGAATGCAAGTTCCAACACATTGCTGGGTGTCCCAGCGATCCGGGCACTCATATCAAAGTGGATGGTGGCATGCCGGGGTTGGCTTTTTTTTTTTTTTTAATCTTCTTAAGACTTGCAGTCTTTCTGGGCAAAACTGGAATAGCCAAGGAATACCTACTCCATATATCGTTGAATCCACTGAATATAAGTTTCTGACAACCAAAGAAACTGGACTGGCAAGCAATTTGAGGTAAGTTGGTGAGGTTAAGTTTTTCTTCTCCTCTCAATGAATAACAGATCTGATGCCAGAACTGCTTTGACTATGAAAATGGGCTTCCCTTTTGCCCTCCCCCACCCACCTCAGTCAGCCTGGGTGATAAATCCATCAAGTATGTTTTACTGCTTTAACAGTAGGTGGGATCGTAGGTAACCTTTTCTCAGAGGCAGGCCATGTTCTCCACTCTCTCCAGCTTTGCAGATGGATTTTGCCAAAGTTCAGAGAGGAAAAGATGACTTGCTTTTATGACATGTACATTTTGGTTTACCCAGAGGAGTATTCTTTAATTTCGACCACATTACCCCAGCCCTGGTTCTTACCGCTTGTATCACTTGGAAAGTATCCTAAAGGCTGAACAACCAAGTTTTATATTGCTTCATTGGTTTGACAGGTGTGATATCCATGACAAGTCAGTGCCTTGATGTGGCACATATTCAGGATTTGTTTGCCGTGGGCCAAATGCTGTTCACTCATTCAACATACATCCTGGGAATATCTATTACGTTCTAGAACTTCATAACAAAAGGACTCATTTGTATCATATTGATGCTTCTTCAACTTCTTCCTGTTTTTGAGCAGAAAACATTTCTGTGTTGGGCAGTTTCTTCCAGGACTGTAACCTTGCAAAAGTTCGGCAACTTTGCATCTTTTGAAAGGATGTTTTCCTCACTAATGGACACTAGAGGGCGCTCCATTGCCAGTAACAGATTTGGGCAATTGGACATCGTGCACTATTTCAAGACGGGTTTTGCTCTTTTCAGTAAAAATGCAGTTGCACCCCTCCATACTCCTCCTCGTGAGGTACCAAAAGAGGAGACACTCTAGCATGGACTGGAGTAGATGCTGGTTTCCGTGAAGGCTTTCTCCCCTAAAACCCACACTTTTGAAATGTCCATGTTAACAGGGAGTAACAGCAACTTGCTAGTAACTGTGCATCCTAGAAATAACGTTTAATTGCATCCTATAGTCATCCAACACATTCACATATAATTTCATGATATCTCGAAAGGAAATTTTGAAAAGACTGACTGCTTTATAAACTCAAAGCATTTACCAACAAGCCAACTGGGCTCCTCTTTTGCTGTTTCGTCAAATGCCCCTTTCCCTCGAACACAGGGAAGGCCTTCCATTTTGGCCCAAGACTGTTCGCTGTTCCTTATCATCTGTTCTTTGCCTTCTTTGTACCTCTTAAGCACCAACCAGTGTTCAATTTTTCATCCTCTGTCTAAGGAGACAGGGGAAGTATTTTCCAAGTGCATACTATGAAATCAGCTGCTTTTCTTTTTACGTCACATTATCACATATATTCCTCACTGCAACCCTTAGGAGGTTGTCAGTATCCCCAGTTTACAGATGAATAAACTGAGGTTCAGGATTAAGTCACTTGCTGGAGGTGTGTGCCTTTATAAATAGATGAGCCAGGATTTACTTCTAAGGTTTTCTGATCTTGCTTTCTTCTGAACTGCCCTCCTTCACTGAGACTTTCAGATTCTTTAGTATTGTTCTGTTATTCCTTGTCATTGTTCTTAGTTTTACCTTATGGAAGTTCACAATTTATGATAAAGCTAACTAAGGACATTATAAAAATGAAAGTGGACCTCAATTCTGATGAAATCTTCCTGCAACCCCCATTATATCTCAAATTAAAAGAAAACCCAACTTGACATAGGAGTAGCTTTGGTCATTAAGTAGAAGAGGTACTTGGTTCAGCCTTTGTTTCATGAGATGCCACCCCACGGTAGCTAATATGCAAAATCAAGACACTTATTTTTCACTTTAATGAAAGACTTCCTCGAAACACTAAAGGCCTCTAGAATCTCTGTTAATGAGCTCATTTGTTTGGTCAGAGTTAAGTTTTACTATTTCAAGCTTCTCAGGACAAGAAATTTTTCTCTGTATGACTTGGTTTGAAGCAAGAAGCTAACATGAATGTAGAATCACCAAGTTGAAAATTGAATTCCCTCCAATAGTCTACATTTCCTAGATGTCTAATGGAGTACTAAAGGAGAAAATGGCCATAGAGGTTTTTGGGTTAGTGGGCTTCTGGCATTTATTATGAGTATTTTTTTAAAAAAGCTTTATTGAGATATGATTCACATACTGTATAATTCACCCATTTAAGTGTATGACTGAATGGATTTTAGTGTATTCACAGACATGTGCAACCATCACCACAATTTTAGAATATTCTCATCACCTGTAGAAGAATCCCATATCCTTTACCTATCACCCTCCTATTTATTCCCCTATACCTGCCCATCCAGTCCTAAGAAACCACTAACCTTTCTGTTTGTATGAATTCCCCTACTCTGGACTTTACTATGAATAGAATCATGTAGCATGTGGTCTTAGGTGACTGACTTCTTTCATTGAGTATAATGTTTTCAAGATCCATTCATGTGTGGCATGTACATATAAGTATTTTATTACTAAAGGCCTGGTGCATGGAATTTGTGCACTGGGGGAAGGAGGAGAGGTGTCCCTCATCCCAGCCTACACCCTCTCCAATCTGGTACCCCTCAGGGGATGTTCTACTGCCAGTTTAGGGATTGGGCCTAAACCAGCAGTCAGTCACCCCCAACTGCCCTCCCCTGCTGGTCTGGTCCCCCTCAACTGCCCTTCATCCCTTGCAGACCCACTCGCTCCCAACTGCCCTCCCCTGCCGGCCATCTTGTGGTGGCCATCTTTGACCACATGGGGGTGGCCATCTTGTGCATGGGGGTGAGGGTCAATTTGCATATTACCTATTTATTATATAGGATGGCTGAATAATATTCTATTGTATGGATACACCACCTTTCATTTATCCATTCATCTATGTGATGGGCATTTGAGTATTTTAATCTTTTGGCTTGTATGAATAATGCTGCTAAAAACATTCATGTACATGTTTCTGTGTGGGCACATGTTTTCACGTTTCTTGGTTATATGCCTAAGAGTGGATTTGCTAGGTCACATGGTCACCTGTGTGTAATTGTTTGTGGAACTGGTAGACTCTTCCCCAGAGCAGCTGAACCATTTTACAGTCCTACCAGCAATAGATGAGGGAGGGAAACAGAAAATGAGGTGCATCTACATACGTGTATTTTAATTCAGCTATGGATAAAACTCTGCGAAAGCTGAAAGTAGCAAGTAACTTATTTGAGACCCATTTAATCCATTTGGTTTCAATTCAAGCTACTAACTGGGTAAGATGAAAATATTTAACATCAGCTTTATAAACAGGCTTTCTGGAAACACGATGGCATTCAGAGTTGTTGCTCATGAGCCCACTTGTGTCTAGCAAATACCCCTGGTTTTCAGAATTGCCATTCAGTTCCAACTATTACAATATGGCAACTATACACAACTGTGTCTGTTGTGCAGGGATAACATAGATTGACTGGTGAAAAAAGAGAAATCCGGTGACTTTGGAAATCCAGGTACCAAAATAAATCTCATTTCTTGCAGAGACCTTAATAATCCCATGTCATTGGATTCTTGCTTTTCCTCTTTACCAGAACCAATTGCTTAACATTGTGTCTCTTCTCCCAGCAGTCCCACCTCACTCCTTTCCCCAGCTTGATTCCCCTATCATTATTCTGTTTGCGGCTCTGGACCCTCTGGGCTGTGCGCCTCTGACCCGGAACCAATGTTGCACTGGAGAAAGTTATCCTTAGGTTGGCTTCAATGCATTTAGAATGCACAGAGCTTTCTGTGGACTTCAGGAACGTGTTCTCACCTTCCTTTTTCCTCTCCAGTAGAGTAAACAGGGAGTTGAGATCCTTTTGCAGCTATGCAGGCCAGAGTTCATCGCCTTGAGCTGTGAGAGAATAGAATACATCTGCAGCAACTCAGCAGGCTTCTGTGCCCCTCTTTGCCAGAGTATGGGGGGCATTTTAGGTCCTGTGGCTTCTGTCCATCACTCCTGCTTGTAGACACTATTTTTATGGTGGTCTGAGTGTCTGCAACACAACCAGACTTAATATGCTCTCCTGTGCCCTAGCTGGTTTGGCTCAGTGGCTAGAGTGTTGGCTTGCAGACTGAAGGTCCGGGGTTTGATTCTGGTCAAGGGCACATGCCCAGGTTTTGGCTTTGATCCTCAGTAGGGGGCATGCAGGAGGCAGCCAACCAGTGATTCTTTCTCATCATTGATATTTCTCTCTCTCTCTCCCTCTCCCTTCCTCTCTGAAATCAAGTTAGAAAATATATGTTTTCCTGTGCTTGGCTCTTAGACTTCTCCTGGATGTGTCCTGCCTAGTAACAGAGTAAAAGCTGAGACCATGTAAAGTATGAAGAAGAGAAACAGGAGTTTGGAGTGTCACCCTACTTAAAACAATACCCCACAGAAAGCCCTCTTTAGGAGCCCCCAGGGGAGTCACTTCTGCAGATGAAAAAACGTTTCTTTACCCAGGATATGGCTGAGGGGGTGAATTGATTTCTGCCCAGGTGGATACAACCTTAAAGGAAATTGGCTTATGTTTGTCTTGGTCCAAACATGGGTCTAGCCACTCCCCACGATGGCATTGGTGGAAGGTTTCTTTCTCCTGCTCCGTCCTGTCCCTCTCCGCAGGAGGACCTTGCCAGTGGCTTTAATTTAGGATGCTGGAGCTGCCAGGATTTCGGATATGATGTCCACGTGGATGCACCGAGGGAGGACTTGGAAAATTTGGACTTGGCAGGTAGCGGAGCATAGGAGAGAGGAGTTAGTGATCTTAAAAAATAGACACGCCCAGAGCTCTGCAAGCAGTGGCTCTATCAGGAAGGACCAAGGTGCCTGTGATTGTCTGTGTTAGGGAGAGGGAAGGGGCAGGGGCCAGACTTCAGAGTCGGCTGTGAGTAATCCGTGTGACTTGAGTGGAGAAAGCTCCTGTGTAAAAATACCCACTCTGCTGCCTTGCCTGGTGCCTAAGATTCTAATCAATCCAGCACGGTAGCTATGGCCCAGCAGATGAGGTGCGTGGTGGAACAGAGTAGGGATTCTACTCATGTTGACTATTTGAATGAACTGTTCTTAGGTTATATTTTGGATCTGGAAGGCTTTTTACCTCTTGGCTCATCTCTAAAATATACCCAGCCCATGCCCTAATTAAATGTGACTTTTTCCATGAAGCCTTTCCCTCCCCGCCAACATTAGGGGTACTTGCTCCCTCCATTGAGGTTCTTTGACATATACCACTTTCCCTTTGTTTGATATCAATTTATGAAAAATCTTAACACCAAGAAGCCTTGAAAACCTAAAGGAGTGAAGGCACTCAATAAACACCCCAGGACGTGTCCACTGGGGTTGTGGGCCCCAGGCCAGGAAAAGGAGAGACTGGCTGGGCAGGTCATTTTCCCCTTTTCAGTCACATTAAGTAATTATTTGGCTTGCTTGTAGGGTTGGGCCTACTATCTTTATTCTCTCTCCAGATGGATGGGAGTTATTTTCTGAGGATGGTTTTCGTGTCTGGTTTATTTTTATTTTGCCACCTGTGCCTAGCACAATGCCTCTCCCTCCCTCCCGTGGATAAGTGAATGAATGAACTGAGTTAATGGCAAACAGCAACATCGGTTTTCTTTGGGCTCTACCCTGGTATAAGAGGTTTCAGAGGTCTGGCCGGGGGGACACCTCACATACTCAGAATTTGATTTCATGAAAGGAGTCAGAAACACCTCGGCTCACATCCCTCAGAAGAGAGAAAACTGGGTTGCAGTTTTGATGGCCCCTCTTCAGCTCAGTGCCTAGAACATGCCAGCACTGGCGTTGGATCTCAGGGAGCCGGCATGGCCAACCAGCTGCAAAGGCCATGGCTGTTTGTTTTGTGGGTGAAGAGAGGGATTGAGGGTGAGCTTGTTCTTCTGTTTTTTAAAAAACATTTTTATTAATTTCAGAGAGAGGAAGGGAGAGGAAGAGAGAGGTAGAGACATCAATGATGGGAGAGAATCGTTGATCAGTGGCCTCCCGCACACCCACCACTGAGGATTGAGCCCACAATCCTGACATGTGCCCTGACCAGAATTGAACCCTGACGTCCTGGTTCATAGCTCAACACTCAACCACTGACCACACTGGCCACGTTGTTCTTGTTTTTTTTTAAATACCTTCAGGACTTAAAACTCCTTCAACCTGCAGAGTCCTCTAGGAACTGTATTTATTTTGGATGGTTTTTGTGGCACACTTCCTATTTCATAGGAACTCTGGTTGTTTGGGAGGCCTGCATCTCCTTCCTTTACATCTCTCTCTTACTCTATGTGCCTTAAAAAGTCATCTGGAGCCTGGCGGGTGTGGCCTGAGCATTGACCTACGAACCAGGAGGCCACTGATTCCAGGTCAGGGTACATGCCTGGTTTGCAGGCTTGATCCCCAGTTGGAGGCATGCAGGAGGCAGCCAACAATGATTCTCTCTCTCCCTTTTCCTTCCTCTCTGAAAAAAAGAAAAAAGAAAAAAAATATACACACATCTATATACTGAGTGGCCAGATTATTATGATCTCTGAATGTGTAATAATCTGGCCATTCAGTGTATATCCTATATAATAAAAGACTAATATGCAAATTGTCCCCTTGACCAGGAGTTCGACCAGCAGGCAGGCCATTGACCTGGTTCTTAGGTCAATGCTCAGGCCAGATTATTATGCATTCAGAGATCATAATAATCTGTCCACTCAGTGTATATAAATGAAATGTAATGCACAATTTAGCTTTCTACTTTTTTCTATTTTCAAAATTGTAATTAGGTAATACCAAATAACGTAAATACGCAATTGCAAAAAAAAAGCACCTTATTGTTTTAATGGTGCAAAGGCAAGAAATACAACATAAAGTTATCCAGATTTAAAATAGTTGTTGAGGTTGTGAGTAAATGCCAATAAAACCATTTTTAATAGAAAAATTATTTGTAAATCAGTTTATAGAAAATTTTAAAAATCAATGTTTAATAAGAAATATGGAACATTTCATGAATTTGTGTGTCATTCTTGTGCAGGGATCATGATAATTTTTTAAAAGCATTTTTAAAATCCTCATCTGAGGATATGTTTATTGATTTTTAGAGAGCGGGGAAAGGAGAGAGAGAGAAGAAACACCTATTGGTTGACTCCTGTGTGCGCCCCAACTGGGGATTGAACCCTAAACCTAGGTATGTACCCTGATTGGGAATTGAACCCACAAACTTTTGGTGTAGGGGACAACACTCCAACCAAGTGAGCCAGGTGGGCAGGCAAGTCTACGATAATCTTCTCTGTATTGTTCTAATTGTAGTGTAAGTGCTGGTGATGCAAGCATGACGATTTCACTTTCTGATGTGTCATTTTATTCAGAGTTTCTACATTTCTATGTCAACAGGAAAGTATTAAATATATTTATTAAAAAATTTACCAGATATTGAGCGGTCAGACACTTGACATGTATTATGTCATTCAATCCTGGAAAGAGTCACATGAAATAGGTTCTATGATTTATTGCCATTATTCTTTTTCTTTTATTTTTTAAATTCTTGATTGTTTAAAGTATTACATAGGTCTCCTTTTTACTCTGTTGACCTCTCTCTGGCCACCCCCACATCCTTAGCATATGCCCTCACTCACCTAATGTCTGTGTCCATTGGTTATGCTTATATGCATGCATACAAGTCCTTTGGTGGACCTCTTATCCCCTGTCCCCAGCCCCCCACCTTCCTTCTGAAGTTTGATGGTCTGTTCGATGCTTCTTTGTCTCTGGATCTATTTCTGTTCATCAGTTTATGTTGTTCATTATATTCCACAAATGAGTGAGATCATGTGATATTTATCTTTCTCCGACTGGCTTATTTCACTTAGCATAATGTTTTCCAGGTCCATCCATGCTGCTGGAAATGGTAAGAGAGTTTTTTTTTTACAGCAGCATAGTATTCCATTGTGTAGATGTACCACAGTTTTTTAATCCACTCATCTACTGATGGGCACTTAGACTGTTTCCAAATCTTAGCTATTATAAATTGTGCTGCTATGGACATAAGGGTGTATATGTCCTTTTATTGCCATTTTTCGGATGAGGAAACATTCAAGTTGCTAAGTAAACTTGTCTAAGATTACATAGTTGGCAAGTGGGGCACTCAGGACACTTTTAACCATATGTAGCACTTCCTTGCAAAATTAATGTAAAATTTAACATTCTCCAAAATGGTTCAAATTCCCTGTCTCCTTTTGAGAGGTGCACAGAGTGAGTGAGTGTTGACCTATGAACCAGGAGGTCACGATTTGATTCCTGGTTAGAGCACATGCCTAGCTCCTAGGGGCATGCAGGAGCCCGCCGATCAACGATTCACTCTTATCATTGATGTTTCTATCTCTCTTCTTCTCCCTTCCTCTCTGAAATAAATCAAAAAAATATATTTCTAAAAAGCAAGGCTATATTACTTATAAAAATTCTGCTCTCAAGTCAGTATTTTCTCAATTCAATCATTATAAAATGTAACAAATGATTAAGTTCTGGATTAAAATTTCTCAAAGGAAAGATAGCTCTGGCCTGCCATTTTCAAGTATGCCAGATAGTGACAAATCATGCTGGCTTCTGCCTCTGGGCCTTAACACAATAGATGATGATACAGGCTTAGGGTATACATTTTTGCTTTAATATGGGATATAAATGTATTCCCTCTCTCCTATTAACTCGTTAGCCTTGTTCAGGACAGGCTGCATTTCATGCTTCCTTTATCAAGGCCGCACACATTAAAATACACTGTTGTCTTCCACTATGAATGGCTGTGATTTTGATATCTCAGAGAGGCTGGTGGGAGTCCTGACTGAGACTTCGAACTCACACTTCTTGCGTCAGAAGACAGTGCTTGCATGTCAGTGTTTTCAAGGCACATCCCCAGGCAAAGTACTAACTTTTGAACTAACCCCTTGAAAATTTAATAAGAAAGGGATTTTTCAACCGTGAATTTTAGAAAAGAGGATAACTTTTCACACTGCATGGTGCTGCACAAAGCAATCCATAGAAGTTGACTCTGCTATTAACCAGGTAGAATGAAGGGATTAAAACGGCCAGCTCTCACAAACATACTGAATTCAGCCCTGTTCTGTTTATTTGTAACTCTAATAGTGTATGAGTTGAATTTTGAAAGTTTTGGAACTTAAAAATTTATTATTATTTTATTTGTTTTTAGTTTTATTCATTGCCATGAGAGGAGCACTGAGAAAGGAAGTGAGAGGGCACAGCTTTGAAGAACTGGCAAATTGGCCTCTCCGCTTCCCCCTCTCCACCCCTCCCCCATTATCTTAGCTATTTGACCTGATTCAACAACTTTGGGATGGCAGCCAGATTTCTGTATGCTGACGAGGCCTCTAATTCAGGATTTAGTGCGAATCCATCCACCTCGAGCTTCCCGACTGCCCAGCGGAACAAGACTGGCTTCACAGAAGAAATCTCCCACTTTTGTCCGAGGTTCTCCAGAGAGGAGTCCACGCAGACTCCGAACACCTCCAGTCGCATCCGATCAGTTATTAGCCAGCTTCTTTCCCCCTTCTCTCTGAGAGTGGAAGGCGACGCCAGAATCGCGTGTGCCTCTCCCCGAAAGAGGTTCTGCCCACCCCAAGTCTAGGGAGCAGAATACGTCCCCCAAAGCTTCCTGAAAACCTTCTCTACACCTAAGGTCTGAGAGCCAGCTCCCACTCTCCCCCCCCCCCCCGGGCGCCCGGAGTCCGGTCCCGGCAGAAGGTCCTGGCGCGTGTGGGGAGGACAGAAGAGGTGGGAGCGGGGAGCCGCGCGGGGTGACCACCGCTCATTACATAACGAGAGCCCGGCGGCCAGAGGGAGCGGGCCTGACAGCGAGACTTTCCAGGAGGGAGGGGAGTTGCTGTCCTGGAATCGCCAGGAACCGCGGCGGCGGTTCCAAGAAGCCGAGAGAGGAAGGTGACGGAGATAAAGAAAACACTTCGGCAGGAGTGAGAATGTTAAAAAGCCGCGGGGACCCCGAGCAATAACAGCAAACGGCTGGGCACGTGTAGCGATTTGTCAGAGGAAACGGCAACCTTCCAACTTTTGCACGGGGAACAAGGGATTTGCCCTTTGGGGGATTAAAAACGTAGATAGAAAAGCCAAAAAAACTCATGAATGGAGTTCAACGGTTTGTGGAAAATACATAAAATATTTCTGCCCGGGAGCGCGAACTCTATGCAGTTGCCTAGAAAGTAGAAACTCCAACCGAACTAGAATACTCTCTCTCCCCGTGCGTCTCCACTTTCCTCAATCCGAAAGAGCAGCTCGCGCGGTACTGCCCCTTTAAGACCTGCTAGCTCTCGGGCTCTACAAAAGGGAGTGACCTCTGGGCTTTGACAGCTCCCCTAATAACTACCACCGTTCAGGCTCCGCCCACCTGGCGACCAGTGGCGCGGATTGGCCAGCGGGCCGGTATCCCGTGCTCTGATTGGCTCCCCGCTTCCCCTGAGCGAACCTTTAGAACTCTGAGACAGACAATATTCTGTTACATTGTAGCAAAATGGCGACTGTCATTCACAACCCCCTGAAAGCGTAAGTAAGACTAAAAAATGTACATATTCCGCGTGGTTTCAATATGAAAAAAAAGGCGCCTTCTGCGTGCGGAGCGCTGCCAATGCACTGCGCTCGCAGGCGCCTGCAGCCGCTGCAAGGCTCCCCTCTTTTCTTTCAGCTCTTACTTCTTCATCTTTCCCCCCCCCCCCCAACACGCAGAAATGTCAGGAGATGCAATTAACAAGAAGAAAATTGTTACATTTGTGTTCTGCTTAATTGGCGTAGGGAGGGAGGGAAAGGGATACCGGCGGGGAGCCTGGCGCTCGAGCGCTCTGCAGCGATGGGGTCGCGGGCAGCTCGGGGACAACACGGTCCCCCGAGTCCCCGGCCTCGCGGGGCGGCGAGCGCGGCGTGGTGGTGGTGCGGGGGGAGGTTTGGTGGCCTCGCGGGGGACGGGCGCGGGGCAGGGGACGCCCGGGTGCACTTGGCTGAGCTCCGCGCCTCCGGAGCCCGGGTCCCCGCCCGGCGACTCCGTCCGCCCGGGCGAGCGGACCGCGGCTGCTCGGAGTTTGCAGGGAGCTCTCCGCCTTCCGATCGCCGGCGGAGAGTTTGTGTAAACCTCCCGGAGTTGCGAGGACCGCCGCGGGGCAGCGGGTCCCGGGAGCCCTGGGGCCCAGGTGGTTTGCTCGGAGCTTTCCTGCCGGGGCAGCCCCCGGAGCGTGACGGCGCTCCGGGCGGTCGCCGGCAGGTCTGTGTGTGTGTGTGTGTGTGTGTGTGTGTGTGTGTGTGTGTGTTTGTGGGTGAACTGGCGGTCGTACATTAACGACTCGGGTTAACTTGGGGTGGCTTTGGAAGCCGGAGGAGCTGCCGGTCTCCAGCACCGCGTTCTCGCCTCCGCCGGGTGAAAAGCCGAGGCGGGCGGAGGGGCGGCGCGGGGCTCCCCGCCGGCGCGGGCGGCGTCCGCTCTCGGCCGGAGCGAGGGCAGGTGCCTCTGGCCGCCGGGAGACTTGGAGCGGACGCCCAGATCCGGGACGGAGGGGGCGGGCTGCGCGAGGACACGCGGGGGCCAGTCCCCGCGCCCGACAGCCAGTTCCTGCCTGCCTTCCTCCGCCTTTTCATCCTGGCTTCCTTCCTTCCTTCCCTCCTTCCTTCCTTCCTTCCAGTCGGTGGAACTGTTAAGCCGCCAAGTCCGCTCGCGATCGCGGAGCCGGAGGTGGCTCCGGACCACTAGCGTCGCTCTAAAAGGGGTGCTCTTGGCGGGGAGGTTGGCAGAAAGGGAGCTCCCTCCGGATCCCTGGGGGTGTGTGGGGGGTGTCTGCGCCGGGAGACTCGGCTCTTGCCGGCTGTCCTGGAAGCAGCGGTCGAGGGGAGGGGGACGAGCGATGGGGGACAGTTTCGTGCCGAATCCCCGGGGGTGCGTGGCGGATACCCTCCCAGATTCTTTCAGCCCCGCGCCACGGCGTCCGCACCCCGAGCTCTTCCCGGAGTGAAATCCAGGTTCGCGCCCGGGTAGAGGGGGAGTGGGGGTAGGAGGGGGGGTAAAGGGTGGCGGCGGCAGTGGGATTCCTATTGCGAAGGAACGCTCGGGGAGCACAAGACGCGTTTGTACCAGCTTATCTGCCATCTGTAGCAGGAAAGGGGGTAAGAATGTCCCAGGTCTTGGAGTTTGAAACATGCACACGCACACACACACACGCACACGCACACGCACACGCGCACACACACACACACACGCAGGCTAAGGCTGCTGTTAAGAGGTCTTTTGAACCCGAGGCTGATCAGAGAGCGGCGGCCCCGGCATCGGCTCTGGCCGAGAAGCGCTGGCACACTGCACTTGAACGCCGCCGCCTCTCGCCCCAGAAAGAAAATGTTTCACGGCAGAACCAATGGGCGTAACTTCGCCGCATCCACTCTCTCTCCCCGCGGCTCGCTCGCGCTGGCCGTGCCGCGGAAGCCGGGAGTTTCTCCCGAGCCTAGGGCTGCTGGGCAGTTTACCCATCTCTAGCCGAAACCCCATCATCAGGTTGATGCCACCCGGTACATTCAAGTTAAGAGACATCTCACATGTGCGCCAGGTTTGTTTCCTTTTGGGAAAGCGGTACCCTGGTTACCCTGGAGCCCGTTTACGCGCGGGCGCGCGCCAAGTCTCCACGCTCCAGGGTTCCGCTGCTCGCTCCTGATGTGTGTGTGTGTGTGTGTGCGTGTGTGCGTGTGTGTGTGTGTGTGTGTGTGTGTGTGTGTGTGTGTGTGTGTTTTCCTTTTGGACCGCAGAAGGGGAGGGAGTCTGTGTAGGGTTAGAGGTGGGGGGGGGCGGGGGAGGGATAGAAAAGCGGTCTGGTTAGTGGGATTAGTTATGAATTTTTATACTCCAACTTTTATAATTAGAAACAGTTGCAATGTGATGTATTTGTAGTTACGAGTCGCCCTACGCGCATGCACTAGCAGACACACAGCACCCCTGCCGGCTCTTTCTAGGTGGGAGTTGAGTGGTCCTTTGTAATTAGCTGCTCCTTTTTGTACCCCAGCTCCTTTCCCTGGGGGTAAGAGGGTGTAAACAATACCTCAGGCCAGCCCAGCCTCCGGCAGGAGCTTTTAACCTCCTCAGGCAGGAGCG
>JAAGEH010000076.1:13923727-14064567 GCA_011751065.1 Lasiurus cinereus
GGGGGGGGGGAGGGGGAAGAGAGGAGAATGGTTTGGAGACCTGTGTTTTCATCCTCCTGTGTCCCTCCTGACAATGAAACGTAGCTGAATGACATTAGCATTTTCTCTGTGTGTTTTTGAGACTCTCTTCCCTAAGGGGGGGGGGGGGGAAGAAAGAAAAGAAAAATGCCAGACACCTCTGCCGCCCCCTACAGAAACTGGTCAGGTCACACCCAGGTTTCTTCTAGGAGTGGGGGATCAAGTGGTGGTAGATGAAGTTCTGGGAATAAAGGGGACCAGGTTTCAGGCAACACCTGTCTCTCCACCCTGAGTATTGGACAGTTTTCATTTATACTGGCTTTCTCCGGGTGGGACATTCAGCAATTCAACGGCTCAGGTAACTGGATGGCACAGTGTGCATCTCATCGCTTGCGGTCTTCCTCAGGAGCACAAGCCCCTGGAGCCACATCTCCTCTCCGCAGTTTGGCTTTCTTCCTGCCTGTCTTTGATCACCCCTCAACTCTCTTTCTTATTCCTCCTCCTTGTACTCTTCACCCCCCCTTCTCTCTGAAGCTGACAGCCTGGCTTCTCTTTCTGTTGTTGCCTTTAACATCTTATTACTGCCCAACAGGGTGTTAGAGGCAGAAATAGGAGCTGCCTGCACTGATCAGATCACAAAGGGGACTCGGCAGGTGGCCACACAGCCAAGCAGTCACATCTGGACAAATAGAATTTAAAAGCGGAGATGGACATGTATGAAGTGTAAATGTGTGTACTACACATTACTTAATTTAGCAGCTACATTGTCTGAGCCTAGATGTGTGAGTCACCCCCATTTATTACACCTACAGGCAAGATAAGGACCGTGCGGTGAAGTAATTACACATGTAGATAACATAAATATGAATTTGATAAAGGCCTGTGTGTAGATCAGTGACAATACATATTGTATTCTGGTTGATATCTGCATTCCTAGGAAACATAATGTTTTTAATATAAATTCTAATCTTACTTGCTGTTCTAGTTCAGGTAAACCACCCTTCCCAAATCTGCTATCAACACTTAAACAACTCACTTTTATTAAGTTATCAAGACTGGATTGTATGCACTTAACTGGGAATGTCTGCCACCTTCTGCCAGACTTGATTATGCACATATGAATCTATTATTATAACTGCCTGCTTAGAAAAGAATAACTGTTATTATTATTTAATTATTCCTTGTAAACCAACAAGGCTTTATCTCAAGTAACTATTTGTTTATAGAATGAGACCAGTAAACTAATTTCTCATGCTTATAATTGTGATCATATAAAATTGTACTAAAACTCTTTTTTTTGCTAGAAATTTCACTTGTTTAGAGGTATTTATTTTTATCTTTGTTTAGTTATGAAGGACACAGCTCTGGGAGAATTAGATATACTTATATAGCGAAGATCACACAGCAGGTCATGCGTATAGATCTCAAATCTTCATCTCTATACGTTCTATGATCTGGATACAACGCATTCTAATCTGAAGTGGTTTTGTGCCTGGGAAAGTTTTTTTATTTGTCAGCCACTTAGAAGCCAGACTTTGCTCTGCTGTGGCAGGTTAGATACCAGAGACAGGGGTTAGGGGGACACATTCCTGGTTCTAATCTCCTCTTAGCTCTTTCTGAATGAGAGGAAGAGGGGAACTTTGAGGTTGGGACTTTGTGAGTTTGCAGCCTTTTATGGACATTTTATGAAAAAGGACCCTCAAACATTTTAAACCAACAGATGCCTAAGAACCACCTTCTCCATCTGCTTCTGGTTGCCACTGGAGGGGGGAAAAAGCGCCCTGAATTCTCCAAACTTCATTAGCGCACATTATTTTTCAGTGGGAAGAATGTCTGGTTTGGGTGAGATACCATACAGGAGACTAATTTCTGCCAGAACCCAAGTGGAGGCATTGTCTCAGGGTAAATCTCTGAAAGGAGCTCAGCCTGCAGACCACCTGGGAGACATCCAGAGATCACAGTGGAATGCAGATGCTCAGATCCGTAAGGTGGGCTGAAATTGAGGGGCAACTTAATTGGAGACTTATCTTCCCGTCTTTTTGGAATTATGCAGGTAACTGGAATTTGGAATACATCCGAGAAAGACCATAATATCTAAAGCTGTTTCAGAGCCATCTGCTCAGACAATGCAATAAATAAAGATGTTGCAGGCAGCATGCTTTGTTTTTGAGCTAGCACCAGAAAAAGAAAGGAAACTGAGTCTGATGTTTCTGTTTTCAGTGAGTGCCACCACCCTGAATGTAGTGGTGGTGGGGGCTGGGTCATAAAAAGGCACCAGAGTCCAGGCCTGTTTTTTTTTATTTTTATCCCAACCTCTTGGGAAGCACCTTGTAGTTTTTTTCTGAGTATACCAAAAGTCTCTAGAAGACAGAAATGTAGCCAAATGTGGCAAGCCCCTGGCCAAGGAAAGGCCGCAACCATTGAAAATAGTTTTTGCCCAACCAGGTTTCCCTTCATGGGCTTATGTGAAAGCATGACGCTCTCCTGTTAAGTAGTCTTTAAATGTGTGGGTACTTAACAAGGAGAGACAAAGAATTGCCTGGGCCTGGCGTGGGGATAGGTAAGTGGCTAAAAACCATCGTGTGGCCTGGAACTCTGAAACTTTGATTAACATCAAGAGAGTGATATTATGGCCCATTGTAAGTTCCCACGTTTTCTTCGTCGGTCGTGTGAGTGACTGGGGAGAGATGAGGTGTTGTGTTTTTGCAATTTGTTTTTCTTATTGGTCCGGTTACTAGTGTTTCACAGTCTGTCAAACCATATGGATGAATGGAGCTAGCCTCATAAAACTGTCAACAAAGGGAGGTTTTTGAAGCCTGTGATTTGCATCAGAATTTTAAAAGCAGTGGTTGGGAGGTGCTGGGGGTGGGGGCGGGGAGGGGCAGACTGTTTGGAATTTCTAGGTAGTGTCCGTAAATAGTCGTGGGTGGGGGGATTAGGCTGAGGGCTTCTAATAACGACGTTTGAATAGCGGACCTCGAGTCCTCCACCACCTAGGCCTCCGTTCTGAGCCTGGGGATCAATGATGGCACGAACTAATCCTTCTTTTGCCACCTTCCCTACCCTCCCCAAACCCAGAAACTGTGGTCATCTCAGGCTGCTGTGAAATGAAGGAGGTTTTTTTTTTTTGTTGTTACTCACTTTGAAAATCTGTTGTTTTTTATTAACTGTAGTTGAAAGCTCCACCAGAAGAGGTTTTCCAGTCCCCAAACTTCCACCTGCCATCATTGTGACCCTCTCCCACATAATAACTGCAAAAAAAAAAAAAAAAAAAAACCCAGCCATTATGGCTAGTCTTTTGCAGTTTTATTTATTGTTGGTTTAGTTTAGTTTTGGTTAATCCTCACTCCAGGATATTTTTCCATTGATTTTTAGGGAGAGTGGCAGAGAGAGGGAAAGACAGAGAGAAACATCTATGTGAGAGAAACACATCGATTGGTTGCCTCCTGCATGTGCCCTGCAGGAGGAGGAGCCTGCAACCAAGGTAGGTGCCCTTGACCAGAACTGAACCCAGGACTCTGGTCCACAGACTGATGATGCTCTATCCACTGAGCCAAACCAGCTATGGCTTTTGCAGTATGATGACTTCAGAGTAATGGAGGAGAAAAAGCTCTGGGAGAGGAGGCCTTGAGTTCTGCTCCAAACCCCCCACCCCCCACACCCCCCGTCTAGCTGTGTGGTCTTATACACAGAACTTGTCTGAGCTGCATATTCCTTGTCTTTACGATGAAGGTTATACACCTTGATTGCCCAACTTCCTTTCAGGTCAAAAACTTTGTGGCTCTTACTATGGTCTATGGTCAATTAGGTCAGGGAGAGGACAGTTAGGGGCCAGAGTTCAAATTCTTCCTTGTTTAAAAAATGTGGCACTGAGTGGTTAGAATGTCAGTCCCTGGATGGAAGGATCATGGGTTCTATTCCTGGTCAAGGGCACATACCTCAATTTGCCTCAATGGGTGAGGATTAAAAGTGTGGCTCTAAAGTGTTGTTGAGATGGGGGTTCCTCTGTAATTTCTTCTTCTCTGGTCCAGTCTTGCTACACTGTGCTATCACCTAGAGTTCTGGTCGAGATGGAGCTTCCTTTCCCCTCTCAGGGCCTAAGGCTGAGGACCAGGTGGTGGTCCACTTAGAACATGGGTTTTTCTTCTGATTTTCTCTCTTGAACACTTTCCTTTTCATTATCACCCCAACCAGAGAATGGAAAGAGAAAAGAGAAATAGGACAACTAATTGACTTATTTTGCTATAAATAAGCAATCAGATAAAGTTTTTGGTTGTGAAATTACCGAGACTATCTACCTTTTACTCTTTTTCTTTTTAAATGTGAGGAGGGAGAAGGGAACCAAGAAAAAGGTTTTTCTTCCGGATTTCATTTATCCACATCTCCCTGGATCTGCCCTTTCCTCCACTGTGGCACACATCCCAAGGAACATGGAAATAAAGTGCTTATTTTACTTCTCTTTGGGCAGCCTCAGATATCTGGCTGGTCAGTGAGCTGAGGTAGGTGGACCTGTACTGGTGTCTCATGGAGCTTTCTCTAGTGTACCCTGTATTGCTGCTGAGGAAATGGAGTTGCCCAGCAGACCCATCATCGAGGCTGGCTGTACCCTGGTGGGTATTGGCAGTGTCTTGATTGGAATTCACTGCTGCTCCTTCAGTGATATGCCTCCAGTTCATCCCAGATTCCTCTGGAGTCACTATTATTATTAGGCTTTCCTTTGGTTGAAACCTCCCTTGGGGATTTCTCTACGCCTAAAAAAGGAAGAGAGGGTTGCAAACCCATCACGAATTCACAGAAGCTTAAATTATAAGACTTAGACAGACAGACAGAGCTAGCTTTTCTTTTCTTATTTTTTTAAACATATTTTTTATTGATTTTAGAGAGGAAGGGAGGAGAGAGAGATAGAAACATCAATGAGGAGAGAGAATCATTGATTGGCTGCCTTCTGTACATCCCCTATTGGGGATCAAGCCCACAACCCAGGTATGTGCCCTTGACCAGAATCAACCCTGGGAGCCTTCAGTCCGCAGGCTGATGTCTATCCACTGAGCCAAATTGGCTAGGGCCAGAGGTAGCATCTTAATTTTTTTCTCTAATTGTGGTAGAATATATATGATATATAATTTAATGTTGATAACATATAAATGTACCATTTTAACCACTTTTAAGTGTATAACTCAGTGGCATTAAGTACATTCATAATGTTGTGCAGCCTTTGATACTAAACATTTCTGGAACTTAATCAATTCCAAATAGCCCCTCCCACTTTGTAGTCCCTGGTAACCACCATTCTTTTTTTTTTTTAATTTTATTGATTTTTTACAAAGTGAAAGGGAGAGGGGTAGAGAAGTTGAAACATCGATGAGAGAGAAACATAAATCAGCTGCCTCCTGCACACCCCCCTACTGGGGATGTGCCCGCAACCAAGGTACACGCCCTTGACCAGAATCGAACCTGGGACCCTTGAGTCCACAGGCTGACATTCAATCCACTGAGTCAAACCGGTTAGGGCGGTAACCACCATTCTATTTTATATATTCTATACCTATTCTAAGCATCTCATATAAGCAGAATCACACAATATTTGCCCTTTTGTGACTAGATGATTTCACTTACATACTGTTCTCAAAGTTCATCTATGTTATAGAATGTGTCAGGATTTTCTTCCTTTTTATGGCCAGATTATTATGATCTCAGTGTGTATCCTATATAATAAAAGGCTAATATGCAAATTATCCCCTCGACCAGGAGTTCAACCAGCAGGCAGGTCAACCAACCGTCCAGGTCTCCTCCCCCTGGCCAGGCTGGGCGGACCCCATCCATGCACGAATTCATGCACTGGGCCTCTAAAACACACACACACACACACACACACACACACACACACACACACACATTGAGTGGCCAGATTATTATGCATTCAGAGATCATAATAATCTGGCCACACAGTGTATAATTTTGTTTACTCATTCGTCTAATGATAGGCATGGATTATTTTCACCTTTCGGCTATTGTGAATAATGCAGCTATGAACATGGGTAAATAAGTAGCTTTCAATTCTTTTGGGTGTATGCCTAGATCCCCTGCATTTTTAGACTCTTTAAAATGTACAGGCAACCCTACCTCATAAACATAAAGAATATCATTATTTTGGGGGTTGAGTGCCCTGGAAACTCAGAGACTCACTCCGCTCATCCCTAGCCACAAAGATTGCCTTCCCCTGTCCCCTGCCCTTCTCTAGGGGCAGGGACTCTGTGAGGGTCAGGGTCTGGGTTTGGGGAGGCTCTGGGAGCCAAGTAAAGTTACCTAGTGAGTCTTGTGGTGAAGGTCTCCTAGGCAGAGAGAGAGGTTTCATCTGGTGATGGGGAGTTGAGGGAACATCTGGAATGACAAGACAGCTTCAAAGTCAAGAGTTAGTAAATCAGGCCTGTCTTTTAATACAGGGAAAATAGCTCGAGTCTCTTTTCTTCTTCCTTTCCTTACAAGCAGCCTTGCTTACCCTCCCAGGGACGCGAATGAAATAATGGATGTGAAAACATTTCAGAAGGTGTAAAGAACAAATGGGAGGTGTTACTAGAACTACAGTTTGCTGTAGCTGACTGAGAGTCAACAATACCTCATATATGAAAGATTATTTTAATATATTAAAACTGAAATAAGTGAAAGGAATCCGCTATGACACATCGTGCAAAATCATCTTTTCTCAGGAAGTGCAAAGCCTTACTCATCCAGCTGTGTGTAAATAGAGTTGGGATTGTAGTGGGATTTTCCCATTGTCTGGGCTTGAAATAGGTGAGGAATGTGAGCCCAAGGGAAGCCCTGGTTTTATTTCCCATTGGCTGCCCTGAACCGAGTCCCCCTTCAAATCAGGGGAAACAGAAGCCAGAGGGCACAGGCAACCCCTTCCTGGAACTTGGGCTTGATCACCATCCAGACTCCTCCTCCTCTCAAGAGGACTCCAGGAAGAGGGAAGGGCTGAGGAGTTTGAATCTGCTAGTGAACAAGGAGGGCGGGCTGTGACGTAGGAGACCAGCGACAAGAATTGATTCGATTTATTTTTTTAAATATATTTTATTGACTTTTCACAGAGAAGAAGGAAGAGGGATAGAGAGCTAGAAATATCGATGAGAGAGAAACATGGATCAGCTGCCTCCTGTACGCCCCCCACTGGGGATGTGCCCTTGACCAGAATCGAACCTGGGACCTTTCAGTCCGCAGGCCGACGCTCTATCCACTGAACCAAACCGGTTTCGGCAAGAATTGGTTCTTTATACAAAAATTATGGAGAGCATTGTGGCGGTGGTGGTGGGGGTCGGGGGTCACCTCTCAGAATTAGACTTAGATCTTGGTTGCTAGCCTTGGAAATGCTTCAGCTTCAAGCTTGCTGCAAAACTACAATATTCTTTTGCTCTGTAAAGCAAATTAAGTGAACATGTCATTCGGACTCCCCTTCTCCTCAACTAACAACTCTTTACTCATCTTCGTTTGCTGCCAGCTGAGCTCTATGAGAATTGTCCCACCTCTTTGGACCTTTGTCATCCTGTCCTGGCCAACACTGACTGCCAGCCTGCCCCTCAGAACCAAGCAGCAAGATGGCCTTCCTCCCTGCTAGGAGCTTACACTCCAAGGCAGGCTTCTGGTGTGTCTGATTCTCCTTCCAGACCTTTGTTCTCGGGCAGGGCAGAGTGAGTGCCTGCACACCAGGAGCCTGGCTCCTCCAGGCTTCTAGGGAAACCACTGTCACTTGGGATGGGAGTGGGGGCGGGGCGGGGAGGCAATGTGGTGCCGGGGATGGGGGAGGGCAGGGTGGATGGGGTAGTGGGAGTGGAGAGAATATATTCTCTCCTGCTAATTATTTTCCCTGAGGACTTAGCCAATGCAGAACCATCTATTATCGTGGGAGCACTCTATGGTGGTTCTGCCTGTGATGAATGCTAAGTGGAAACAAGCAAGAAAAATTAACAGGCGGCTGCTTCTGTCCACCTAATTAAAATGCATATCCAAATGCATAATTCCTTATGTTTCCCCATGCACACACTCCCCTTCCAATCCCAATTCTATGGAGGAGAAAAAACACTTTCCCCCAGCCATTTCTCTCGATTATATTTCCATCAAGGAAGAACTGGAGAGGGTTTCCTTAGAATAGACAAGTGCTGTTCGTGTAACATTTCTAAAACTGCCGAGTTTTTATTTAGACTGAGCTCGAAATTCTAAACTGTTTTGTTTTGTTTAAAGTAAAAAAATTTTATCTGATTGCCCCCCCCCCAAGAAAAGGTGGGGGGTGGGAAGGAGGAAGGGAATAAAGAAAGAAGGGGGAAGAATAGAAAGCCAGAAAGAAAAATAAAGTTCCCACCATTTCTGCTGATCTTTCAGTTTTGTGCTCAAAGTCTGACTTGGATCAGCAATGAGCATTTTGAAGGTCTTTTCCATCTCATCCTCTCCGTTTCTTCTCTGGACTTTGCACTATGTTTCCCAGCCCCCAGTGCAAACAAAACCCAGGGATTTGGAGAGAGATTGGAGAAGATGCACCTACCTGTGCCCAAAGGGGGGGGGAGGGGAGAGAGAGAGAGAGAGAGAAAAAGCCCAAAGTCTCTGCATTGGGGAGGAGATCAGAGATGCAGGCTTCCTGGTCCCAAGTATGTTTTGAATCAAACAAACAATACCTCTTCATCCTTATCTCCTTCCCTCTTTGTCCATTGATTATTTTTGCCCCCTAAGAAAAACAACTTTATTTGATGTCATAAAATAGTTAATAAAACTGGAAACTTAAGTCACTGTTTTCAATTCAGTATCACTGCCATCTCTGTGGCAGCCCTTCCCGCCCTCTGTCCCCACTACCCTCCCTCCCCCCGCAACCCCCCCACCCAAGCCCCTTGACTGCCCTCCACAGCCGCCCCAGCTGTTGATTTATCTGGGCCGGCTGGCTCAGCAGTGCATGGAGATTGCTTTTAATTAACTCTCTTCATTTTTCCCAATCTTCAGGGAGCAGCAGCCCTTTAATGATTTTAATATTTTATCTGGATTTATATCGCCTTATTTGTTGTTGTTTGACTTCTGCATTTGTTTTTCCTGCCGCTCTTCCAGACTGATATATTTACTTGCCCCTTCCCCTGGCCCCCAGGACCTTTCTGGAGAAGAGATGATGGGTTCTGAAGAAGGCCCCACCATCCCGAGCTTTTAACCGGGAGAGGCGATTAAAATCTTTGTTTTAGGATCTCAGTCTCACCTCACTCAGCTGAAGGAGTTCCTAAGCTTTTCATTAAAAAAAAAAAAAATCTGAATTTTAGCCCAGCCAGTATGGCTCAGTGTTTGAGTATCGACCTATGAACCAGGAGGTCACGGTTTGATTCTGGTCAGGGCACAGGCTCAATTCCCAGTGTGGGGAGTGCAGGAGGCAGCTGATCACTGATTCTCTCTTATCATTGCTGTTTCCATCTCTCTCTGAAATCAATAAAAACATATTTTTAAAAATCTGAATGTTAGAAAGTGAGGTCTCTCTGCCTCTTTTGTTTGCTGTCTCTGCAAGGGAGTGAGCTGCCTTGGAGACCTGGATAAAAGCTGCTTCCTGGGTTCCCTGTTAGCTGTGGTTTGAGGTCTGTCATCTTGCCAATACCTGCTTGCCCCTTCCCCCCCTCCACACACACACACACACACACACACACACACACACACACACACAGTTCCATGGAACTGCTGCAGGATGATGACTTCAGGGCAGGGCTGGGTGTCGGTGCAGACAAACCTTTGTGCCACTTTATGCATCTTTGGATGTGGCTGGCCTCTGCTTGGCATCCGCTTGGAAAAGTAGTGGTACCGACAGTCAGTCTAAAAGAGGCACCAGTTGCCTTTTATACTCAAGGCTGCCTTCTCCTTCAACCCTCAGTTCCCTGACCCTGGTTCCTGTGCCTACCCTCAGTGTGGGAAAACACACCACCATTCATCCACACACCTTCCCAGCTCTCTCAGCCATCCTCCTTTAGGCTTCAAAGTCTGCTCCTTCTTCCAACACTCCCAGAGAGGCCTGGCGGGCAGGCCTGCGTGGGGGCTAGTTTTCAGAACCACCTTGTCCACAAAGTGCCCTTTTGGCCTCTCAGTTTGGTGATGTGTCTTTAGGGTCACCTGTTGCTAGGCAACTGCCAACTGAAGTTTGAGCCTGATCTGGGGATTGCAGTGAATTGCCCTGGAGGCTTGTATCCACATTTAGGGACTTGGCCTTGCAATCCTGGCTCTGGGAAGAGGAGGGTGAGACCTTCTTCCATGTGCCTTTATGGAAAGAAGTATGGGTTTTTCCAGTCTAGCTCAGCTCTTAGCACACAGTCAGGACACACAAATGTTCGTTTTGGTGGTGAAAATGGTGATTTTCTTGCCCATCTTCTTGCACTCACCCCTTTAGTTCTGAAAACTTACCATGTGTCTGGTACTAAGCTATATGTGGATGAAGAGATGGAGAACCATGGCTTCCACACCACGGTCTGGTGTTCAGGTTACCAGGGGTCCTTTTGAGTGTGTGTCTTCTTCACTTTCCTTGGCAATTGCAGGCCCTTTTGAGAATCCTATGGAAGTTTTGGACCAGCTCCCCCGAGAAAATGCACATAGGTGTGAACATCTGCATATGGTTTTATGCGGTTCACAGCCCATCATTGGATGCCCTAGAGGTCCATGGGCACCCGGTGAAGAAGCTCAGAGTGAGAGATGTGAGTAAAGTGGTTATCTTAAAGTCCTACTTCTGTATCCCTGCTCACAGAGAGGGAGACCCTCACACCTCTCCACAGCCTCACCAACTACTTGTGGCTCCTCCAGCCCCACCCTGTCCCAAATACACTTGCTTGACATCAGCCTGCTCATCTTCCAGATGCTTCAAAACCTCTTCTGTCCCAATGAGGCCCTTGCTGAATCTTGGGTCACATTGGCTTCAACTGCCCTTGTCCCCATTGTCCCAAATATAGTCTTCTCTCTTGGCCACTGAAATATTTAACTCTGGTTTAGTTAGAATGATTTAAACCCATCCTAGATTGATGTCCCCCCCCCCCACCGCCTCTCTCTCTCTCTCTCTCTCTCTCTCTCTCTCTCTCTCTCCTTTCCTTTTTCTCTAAAAATTAATTTAAGAATCTTTTAAAAAAAAAAGAATAAATGCTACTGCAGTATGACCTTTCTAAGTTGACAAGGGCCCTGGAAGGTCCTGGAAGGCTGGGACGGTGGCTGCCTGTACTTCTTAGCCGTAGGATCTAGCATAGCACGCGTTTAATGAATATGTGTGAGATTATTGAGCAAATGAAGCCAGCAGACAGAAACACTCTCTTCCTGACTAATTTGTTTCTAGCCCTTCAGAGTTTCTCATCCTCTCCCTTGACCTCAGGAGTTTGGAAAAGACTGCAGAATTCCGTTCCCCAAATTCTTTTGTTTCAGAGGTGGGAACACAGGCACAAGCTGGATCTTACCCGCATGAGCATGTTCGGCTGTGTGAATGTCAGCATCACCTTTTCGAGCCCCTGGTTTGTTTATCACTTCATCCTTGTAGATCTGAACACCGTGGCTTTCGCTCCTTTGGTCTTGGGAAGGAAAGGCAAGTCTTCCTGCTTTGTTCTCTTTCAGGGACCAAGTAGCTGAGAGCTTGTGAATATCCACCGATAAATTGACACCATTTTTATTGAGTGCATACTATGGTTCAGCCTGTATCAGATTACCTGAAGCCTTATTTGTACCTTGAGGACTCTTATGAGTTTTAAGGTGGAGGAGACCAGCAGGTGAGAATACTATGATTTAACCCATGGCTGGGATCTGGTGAGAATCTACTACCCATCCTACTGAGTTTTGGAGGTAACTATAGTCCAGTTACTGTTTTTAGAAACAGTACCTTTGAGACAATACCTTTCATAGTACCAATGCCTAGATAGATATAACCCTTCCTGCGACTCAGTGTCCCAACCATGTTCAATGCAGATAAATTCACTTGATGATGAAACAAGAAAGGATGTCCCAGCGATTATGTGGGAGTCTTTGGTTCTCGTATCGAGAGAAAAATATCTATCATTATAACTTTGCTATGATCTCTAACCACTTTCCCACCCTCCTGATTAATCCTTCACTGTTGGGGCTGTTTGGAAGAGGCCTGGTTCTGTGTCAGGAGCAAGGTGAAGACGGAGGTTGAGATGGGCTTCCCAAGCCAAGTTTTAGTTCAGATCCTAGTCCGCTAGATATCCTTCAACGCAGAAAGCCAGAGAAAATGCTGATGGTGCACAAAATATGGGCTGTAGGAGCGGAATTGTACAGAGACGTCTATCATCTCAGAGGTCATACTGCACTAGCACTTATTCTTTTTTTTAAAAAAAGATTCTTAAATTGATTTTTAGAGAGAAAGGAAAGAAGAGAGAGAGAGAGAGAGAGAGAGAGAGAAACATCAATCTAGGAACCAAACATGCATCAATCGGTTGCCTCCTGCAAGCCCCCTAACAGGGATGGAGCCCACAAACCCGGGCATATGCCCTGACCAAAAATTGAATTGGCAACCCTTCCATGCACAGGACAACACCCAACCAACTGAGCCACACGGGCCAGGGTAGCACTTACTCTTGAAGGTACTCTCCCTCAGCCCTTGTAGGTAGCCCTTCAGCGCAGAGGGTGCGCACAGGGCCGTCCGGTTCCTGGTGCTCATTTCCTTTCTGGGCAGGCATCCCAGTATAACAGATACTTATACATATTCTGTCCTCATTTTATCTAATTACACACATCTCTGGGGGATAGGGAACAGGTTTGGATCATTCAATTTTAGGTCAGTTATGCACCGGGTAGTGAGATGAACACTGGTCTGTAGAGTTCTATGAAAGGTGGAAGGTTTCCACAGTTCCCTGATCCCAAGCACACCGGGGAGGCATCGAGCGCCATCTCAGGGGCTGGAGATTCCACTCCGCATGGGGGTGGCGTGGGGTGGGATGGGATGGAGCTTGACTGGTTCAAGGGTCTGAATGTAGGAACCTTTCTGAGACGAAGTTAGCTCTTACGATCCTTGGGGAAACGGGGTTCTTTTATTATTTGATGAAGTGTCCAAGTGAGAGGACCCAATCACACCGGTTTCTCTTCTGGCGTTCATTTTTTTTTGTTTTGTTTTTTTAAAGGAGACATATTTTTTAAAATATATTTTATTGATTTTTTACGGAGAGGAAGGGAGAGGGACAGACAGTCAGAAACATCGATGAGAGATCAGCTGCCTTCTGCACACCCCCTACTGGGGATGTGCCAATGCTCTGTCCACTGAGCCAAACCGGTTTTGGCGGTATTCATTTGTTTTTACCCGTTACCTGCCTGGAATGTGTTCGGGTCCCTGAGAAGAACAGCACAAAAGACGCTCTGATCGATGGAACCACCTTTATTATGGCCCAGTGTTGCCTGGAGCTGCTGTCTCCTCTCTGACCCAGATGAGCTGGTCTGGACAATGTCAAAGCGCTGCCATGTCCCCACTTCTCTCCAGTTCTCAGAGCAGGCAGTCCTGGGCAGTCCAGCTTCCTGGCACGTCTCCTCCAGGCTCTGCTGTAGCGTTTCAAATCCCCAGGAAGGAAAAGCCCGCGAGTTACTCTTTCATTTTCCCGGTGCTTTTTGCTTCTTATTTTATTTCTTGGCTCAGACCAAAGCCTCCCCGACGGTCTCGGAGCCCTCAGAGAAGAATAATCCACTTAATGCTTCACATCAAGGCTTATACCTCCAGCCTAGGTTTCCTTCTGACCTCGTGTCCCTTCATCCGTACCCCACAGACATCCTTCTCCCCCCTCACCCACACCCTGCAGCACACATTGATTAAAAAGCACCGAAGGGACACAAAGGGAAAGAAGAATATTCCGCTTTGTCCCCAGGAAGGCGCACTCCATCTTATGAACGTGGGAGTGGGGAGAGAGGAAGGGGAAAGGGCAAAGCTGGCGCACAGCAAACGGGTGAGAAGAAGCCGGGAGAGAAGAGGAAGAGAAGGGGTGTGTGTGTAAGGTTACCAGGTGGAGAATAACTGCTCCCTCAGTGAGCAGTCGCCCTGAGAGGGTCTGTGACAGATGGGGAGCGGGTCCCATGGTTTGGGATGGCAGGGAAGGGTTCGGGAAGGAAGGAGGTGGCTCTGAGCTGAGTTTGGGAGGATGGTGGGAATCTGGTCAGGCTCCGAGGAGCAATGGAGGGGAAGGATGGGGAAGTGCAGGTGTGAAAGATTTGGGAAGCATTTGAGTCATTCCTTAGAGAACCCCCTTCCTTCCTGGGGAAGGAAAGCCAGGTGGGCGGGAATGTGTGGAGGACAGCAAGAGGATCTGGTTAGGCCCTAGCTGTTGGGCTCAGTGCATAGAGTGTCGGCCTGTGGACTGAAGGGTCCCAGGTTCGATTCCAGTCAAGGGCATGTACCTTGGTTGCAGGCACATCCCCAGTAGGGGGTGTGCAGGAGGCAGTTGATCAATGTTTCTCTCTCATCGATGTTTCTAACTCTCTATCCCTCTCCCTTACTCTCTGTGAAAAAAACAATAAAGTATATTAAAAAAAAAAAAAGGATCTGTTGGGTGAGATTGGGAGGGCGCAAAAGGAAAAATGGAAGAATAGCCTGGGGCCAGGTTGGTCTGAGTGGAGCCAATTCCTAGGAAGTACTTGAACGCCAAGGAGGCCAAAAGGGAGCCCCGGGAGGCTGAGCTGGCAGCCTGTGCCCCACAGGGAGGCTTGTCCACCTCCAGAGGCTTCCTGTCACTAAGGTTGAACTGAATCCTGGTGGAACTGAAACCAGGGCACCTCCCGGAAGGGCTAGGGACAGGGGGACACACTGGGGGAGCCACCAGTCCTGTCAGGTGCAGGACAGCCCTGCCTAGTGCATGTGCAGATTTGCTAAGTAGGGCAGGATTGTGGAGTAATCCTAAATGGTGGATCTAAAAATGTCTTTCCCCTTTACCCCGGCACGGTGGCTCAGTGAGTATAGACCTATGAACCAGGAGGTCACGGGTTGATTCCCAGTCAGGGCATATGCCCGGGGTTGCAGAAGGCAGCCAATCAGTGATTCTCGTCATTGATGTTTCTATCTCTCTCTCCTTCTACCTTCCTCTCTGAAATCAATCAAGATACATTGAAAAACAAATAGATAAAAATGTCTTTCCTCCCTTTCAATACTTTAAACGGCAGCCACCACCACCACCACTCATAAATGGTATAAATAAAAATACAAATCCAGTCCAGGGAGGAAAACAAATGCTGATCTTCGTAGTGCCAGCAAACCTGGTGTGCTGAGAATTAGTGTCACGGTTCAAATCGGGGAAGGAAGGCCGCATGTCTCTAAGCGGGTGCTTCCTGTTGCAGGGATTGGTTGCTCTGAAGGTAGTGCTTCCCTACTCCCACCCTGGCACACAGGCACCCCTGTAACCCATTAGGCTTTCCACCCACATGTTGCCTGTTCTTCCCGCAGGAAGGCCAAGGGCCCAGTTCTCCCCTCCAGGTCTCCCTTGGAGCCTTGCACTCTTTGAAAACTCACACACTTGTCCCAGCGAGTGTGGCAAGCAGTGGCTGTGTGGCCGATAGCCTGGGTGTTGGGGAGTCTGCGTTCAAATTCAAGCCCCAATTTTTCTCACATTGGCATTTTAAGAACAATCAGATAAGTAGGAGAAGCTCTGATTTTCTTAGAAGAAAGAGGTCCTAGAGCTCTATGGCGTTATTATTATTATTTTTACTCTTAGAACAAATGTGCTAGAGGGGACTTTGAGAAAGATTTGTCTCTGGCACGCTTTGTCCGGCACAGAGGTCTGCAAACCGCGGCTCTCGCGCCACATGTGGCTTGTTGGCCCCTTGAGTGTGGCTCTTCCACAAAATACCAGGGCCTGGGTGAGTCTATTTTGAAGAAGTGGCATTAGAAGAAGTTTAAGTCTAAAAAATTTGGCTCTCCAAAGAAATTTCCATCGTTGTACTGTTGATGTTTGGCTCTGTTGACTAACGAGTTTGCCGACCACTGGCCAGCCCTTCAGATTATTGCTTGCTACTTAATCAGTGCTGATGCTGGGCCCTTCTGAGGAAGAGCCAGAATCCACAGATGCAGAAACACAACCCGTGGAGGTGGACGGAGTCTGTGTGGTGACCAGACTGGCTCTTCTCTGTCACCTCTTCCAAGGAGGAGGCGGGTGCTCCCTGCCCGGATGAGGACTGCCCTTTGCGCAGCCAGGAAAGGGCTCGGGAGTCCTTCAGTCCAAGGTGGGTGGGCGTCCAGAGTTGGTCTGACACACACACCATCATCAGGGTGGACATCTTTTTTCCTTCTTGATGTAGTAACCTATTACTTACTTATTAATATAGTTTTATTGATTTCAGGAAGGAAGGGAGATGGAGTGAGAGATAGCAGCATTAATGATGACAGAGAATCATTGCCTTCTGTATGTCCCACACTGGGGATCAAGCCCTCAACCAGGCATGTGCCCTGACCTGGAATCGAACCGTGACCTCCTGGTTCATAGGTCAATGCTCAACCACTGAGCAACGCTGGCCAGGGAGGGTGGATATCTTGTTCCTCTGCAGCCCTCCTGTCCTGACGTGTGTGTGTGTGTGTGTGTGTGTGTACACCTTCCCAGCACATGCATTTGGTAGGCAGTAACCTGTGCTTGACAAGCTGGCATTCCAAACTCCAGATCTTCCAAACACCAGACCCCTATGTTATTTTTAACTGTCCAAAGTTTTTCCATGTGGTGTAATTGATGGGACTCAATAGCTTGGTCCGAGAACCTAAACTTTGGCTTATTGTGCATTCCTTGAATGGGCACATGTCTGACCAAGCAGAAAAGGCCCTGTTTTCGGAATTGATTGTTCTAAATCTTTCCTCCCCCTTCCCCCACTCTTCTCTGGGGAAAAGAAGCAAACACAAAGATAACCTGAGCTCGCCTGTTCCTGTGGCTGCAGATAGGAGGGAGGAAGATCATTTCTGTCTGTGACCTTCTCCTCCCCCCCCCCTCTTTCTGAGTCCTGATAGTGAGGGACAAAGCTACATTTCCAGAGAGATAACAGGGAGGGCATTGAGGAGGTTGGCACACAATCTTTTCTGGCCCTCTTTCTCAGCCCCCGCATTCCCCAAGGGGTGAGTCACGTTCTCATTGTCCTCTGGGGACAGTCCTGGACAGATGCTTTTATTTACGAGAGACTGAGATCTTCTGGTGTCCAGTGACCGCTAACCTTGTGATAATCAAGAAGATTCTCAGTTGCCCATGTCCAGGAGAAAGTGTGCCACCTCATTTTGGCCTGTCATTTTCTTCATTCACATCTCCCCAGACCACGGATTACTTGGCATTTATCTTCTATTCGTTGAGCATGTACAATGGACCCGCTACTGTGTATACAATGGATGTACCATGGCAAGCAAAACCAACATGGTCCCTATTTTTGTGGAGCTTATAGTTCAGTTGGGGAGAGAGACATTAACCACACAAAAATACAAATAAAAGTTGAGTCTGTGTTATGTTGGAAAGTTCAGAAACGATACAACAGATTATAGCAAGGGGAACTGTTGTAGTCTGGTATGTGGAGGGAATATTTCCGTGAAGGAGCAACATTTTATCCCAGGCAGAGGGAACAGCAGGTGCAAACGTCTTGTGACGCGTTGGAGGAGCCAAGGAAGCAGTCGGGGCTGGAACAGCAGAGAGAAAGGGGAAGTGTGGCTCAGATATGGGGAGAGAGGTCAGGAGGGACCTGACACACCGGGCCTTGGTGGGTATTTTAAGGATCTTTACTTTCTCCCCAGAACCACAGAAGGATTTAAGTAAGGAAGTGACTTGATCCAATTCATGCTCTAAAAATTTCCCCCTGTCTACAGGGAGATTTAGCAACGGGGCCCGGGAAGGATGAGATGAGTGAGTTCTGAGGAGGCTTTACCATTGGAAAAAGAAAAACGAGCTCTGAGCATGCACAGGAAGGACGAGGCATTAGCGGCACAGGGCTGTGACTGGGGAGCTTTCCTCCGGCGGCTTCCCGTCTTCCTGTCCTCCCCAGTCCCTTTTGGTAGTTGAAAGAAGCTGACACCCTGCCCCTATCCTTGGGAGCTTTTGATCCTGGTGGAGAGGTTGGTTTTCCTCCCAAGCAGAGCCTGAAACGGCTTGCCGCCCTCTGCTGTCCCCGTTGCTCACTCCAGCTCTGCTTTTGGGCTTCTCAGGGTGTGGCTTGAGGTCTACCTCCAGGAGGGCACCTGTGTGACTGATGGACAGGTAGGTTCCTGGGTTTCCCCCTAGACCACGGAATCAGAGGTCATGCAGCCTGATTCTTACGCCCGTCAGAGCCCGTCAGAGCCTGAGAACCACTGTTCACCGAGCGCCGCACAAGCACCTGCAAATGTGACGACGCTTTAAGGCGTGTGTGTGTGTGTGTGTGTGTGTGTGTGTGTGTGTGTGTCAAAATAGGTGCCAAGTGCTTTCGAGGCACAGATGGTCTTCCCAGGGCTCACAATAATGCATGCGGGGAGACGAATCCCTGGTTACTTCAGCGTCCTAGTTGACACAGTTATAAAATGATGGATTTGTTGGGAGGAGGGGGGCTCAGAGCCAGATGTCTGACTCCAAGCGCTCCTCTTTGCCTTTCTTTCTTCACACCTCTATTCTCCAGTGGACACGGTTAGAAAGTATTGCATTCTTACAACTTCCAGATGTAGTTACTTAAAAAAAAAAAGATTCAGTACCTTTTGGTGGGCTCAGGAGACCCATCTAGAGAGTGAGTATCCAGTTAGTGCACGGATCATGTGGGTTTATTGTAATTATTATGATAACTTTTTAGCATGGGAGATAGTAAACCTATACAAAAGTAGACAGAATAGTGTAAAAGGAACCTCCATGTAGTTATCACCCAACTTCAACAGAAGCGGGGGCGGGCATCTTTCCATTTGTTTAGAACTTGCCCTGTGACACTTTCATTTCTATGCCCATTGAATGAAATAGACCTGATAGGAGGAGAATGGGCAGAAGGGATGGGGATGCTTTCAAAGTACTCCCAGCAGCCGGTCAACAGAGGCAGAGAAAGCTCTTTTGACTCAATTTGTGCTTCCATAGTACAGCTCATAGGCAGAGCCAGTGCAGGGGATTGTAGATCTAGGAAGTACCTTAGGGACCCCTGGTGGTCTCCCTCACGGCCTAGACATGACAATAAAGGTCTGGCAAAGTCTGTGGATAGTCTTCCGTCCTCACACAGCTGATAGGAGCGGGGCCTGGAATCAGGTCCTTCCTTACACACTATGGAGGGTCTCTTGGCAGTTTTGCTCTTGGATACAGAAGCCCTGATGGTTGAAATGCCAGAATTAGGCCTCCTCAGCCTTTGCTTCCTTCTTGTGAAAAAGACGCCTGGTGTAGTCTGGAGGCCTCTGGCTAGAGAAGAATCCACCTATAAGATGAGTCCTGGTGGAAGTGAGGTGGCCACATGCTTTCAGTGCCTCTTAGCTCTGCTGGCCCTAAAATTCTAGAATCTCTCAGGCAAAATATGACCAATTAGTGAGTGCCATAGACTTTCATGTAAGGGAGAAGTCAGTTTCACTGGCCAGCTTCATGAAGGAGCTGGTGGGGGCCTTGAGAGATAGACAGAATTGGGGAGTGGAGGAGAGAGAAGCCTTCTCTCTAAGACGGGACCAATCTCTCAGCGCGGCATATAAATTAGGAATTATTTAACATCTCCTTCAGTGGTGGGCTCTGTACTGCACACTAAGAGGGATACTAAGAGGCTGAGGATACAATATCTGCTCTTTAGGAACTTTCTGTCCAGTTGAGTGACAAGACATGTGTTGAATATTCATACAAGAGGAAAGCGGTAAGGCTATAAGATGCAAGTTGACTTTTAAGATAAGCCTAAGGAAGAGTGTGGTAGAGACCAAGAAATGAATCACAAAACAGAACATAGTACCAGGACTGATGGCCATGTCCCCAATGTCTTCTCTGTGTGTGGCCGTGTGCTGGAGGTGCAGTAAGTATACAATTACACAGCAGCGTTCACTGGAATAGTCACACTCGTTTCAGTCACCATGTCCTCCTGAGCACCTATAGCCTGCTTGGCAGCCCCATGCTATATGCTTTACACACATGAACTCATTTACTCCTCCTTAGGAAACAGGTATATTAACTCTTTTACAGAAGAGAAAACTCCAGAAGTTTACTCATCTTGCCTCAGACCCTCAGGTGTGGACCTGAGTCTGTCCATCCAAATGGATTGGGTTCAAAAAGGAACAGTGTGAATACCAGCCAGACTGGGCAGCTGGGAGAGATAAGCCTGGTGGGTAATGAAGGACCTGACTATGAACACCTGTGTGAGAGTGTTGGCACTGATCCTGGAGGTGTTGGGGAATTATTTAAGGTATGGCAGGATGGCTGTGGAGGGCGATTAATTGGCAGAATAGTTTGAGTGGGGAGGCTGTGGCAAGAACACAGACTAGAGTCCCTGGGGTCTCTGGGAAGGGGTGGCAGTGGGAATCTACCTCATCAAACCAAGTAATGAAAACCCTCACAGCCCATCAAACTTAATTAAAATAAAATAAACTCTCCGGCAAACCCACCTCATCCCAAGTAGGGTAGAGACTCCAGATCACTACTAGGGCATTTGTGCTGGTTTCAATATGGCTGCAGGGACATAAAGCGTCAGCATTATATAATACTAGAGGCCCGGTGCATGAAATTAGTGCAAGGGGCTTGACCCTCGTAGCCCTGGCTTCCATCCAAACAGTCTTTCTGCTGTTCGGTCTAATTAGCACATTAGCTCTTTATTATGCAAGATTTTAAAAATATGCATATGATCTGTATTCATGGGCTCCCTTCCACATGATGGTTTCAGCCCTCAGCTAGGTCCTGAGTGCCCCATCCCAGATATCTCTTTTCTCACCCCCTTTTCATTTCTTACCATGTTTCAGTATTTTGCCATTTACCTGAAAACACTTCCCATCCTCTCACTCTCTGCAGATGATTTCACCCAAGACTTGTTTAAGGAAATCAAAGCCATGAAACAAGTAACTTCCCTGTCATCCTGTCCTCCACCTCATCATGGCAAAAGCCACTTCTTCAGAGGGGCCTCCCCTTCCACCCCCATCCAATATGGTCCCTGCAGCATGCTCCCATTACCCAGGTGTATTTTTCTCACAGTTCATATTATAACCATCAGACTTATCTTTATGTATTTGTCTGGTCGCCTGTCTTTAGCTGGCCTTTCCCCTTGGAATGTAAGTTCCTTGAAAGTACAGACTTGCCTGCCTTGGACACTGCAGCGTTCACAGTACCTAGCACATAGTAAGTGCCTGGGATGTGGAAGTCACTCAGAAATAGAAATGAATGAGTGAAGCCAACCTGAGAAAGACAAATATCACATGATCTCACTTATTTGTGGAATCTAATGAAAAAAGAAATTGACCAACAAGATAAGACCTGAAGCATGGAGGCATACAACAGATGGACATACTTTGATGTGGGGGTTGGAGGGATGAGAAGAGATAACCCAAAGAACTTATGTTCTTTTTAAAAAAATATATATTTTATTGATTTTCTACAGAGAGGAAGGGAGTGGGATAGAGAGCTAGAAACATCGATGAGAGAGGAACATCAATCAGCTGCCTCCTGCATGCCCCCCACTGGGGATGTGCCTGCAACCAAGGCACATGCCCTTGACCGGAATCGAACCTGCGATCCTTCAATCTGAAGGCCCACGCTCTATCCACTGAGCCAAACCGGTTTCGGCAGAACTTATGTTCTTATGCATAGCTCATGGACACGGCAACAGGGTAGTGAAGACCTGGTTGGGGTTAGGGGATGGAAGGAGGGAGGAAAAGGGGTAAGGGGTAATGGGAGATATCTGTAATACTATCAACAATAAAAATCTATATTAAAAAATTAATGAGTGAATTGCCATAGCTTTAGCCAGCACCCAGAATTCCCTCTTCTTCTCTCCTCCTGGCTAATCTACTATCTAATCCATTCCACCTGGATGTCTCCTATCAAACGTATATCCTAAATGAATTCTTCTTCCCCTAAAGCTGCTCATTTTTCTCAGGGTTCACTATCATGTAAGCAAAATCTCACAGTCATCTTTGATTCTCCTCTCTCCTCACCCCCACATACACTTAGTCCTGTTGACTTAACCTTGGCAATGTCTGTGGACTCTGTCCCCTCCTCCATTTATCTCTCATTCAAGCAATACAAGTGCGCATGGGGACACTGGCAGGAGCTTCCTAACTGACTTCCCAACCTGTAGTCTCTCCCCATGTCAGGCTATCCCTCCCCACAGGGAGAGCTTTGCATAGTTCAGTTCTTTGTACTTTCAGGGGCTCCAACTTAATGTAGAATTCATTCATCCACCTATCCAGCCACCCTCCCATCTATCCACATTTCCATCCTTCCATCCATCCATCCATCCATCCATCCATCCATCCATCCACTCACTATTTACTGAGTTCCAACCCTCTACACACTGTGTGAGGTGCTCGGGTACAGGACAAGATAGTGCAATCTTTGCTTTCACATTAATTTTCAATCTTGTAGGTAGGGACATATAAACAACCAAGAAGCATTCAAGTATTACAGTTTTTTTTTTAAATTCACTCATCAACTATTTATTGAGCTCCCACTAAGTGCCATGCGCTGTCAATAAAGTAGAGTCCCTGCCTTCACAGAACTCTTATTCTAGTGAACAAACACACATGCCTAAATACCATGGAGAAAAATGGAGAGGTAAGGGGCACATGTGTGCGTTTGCCCCTTGGGGAACATGTTTAAAGATGGTTTCACAGAGAAGGTGCTGACTGAACAGAGACCTGTAGGACAGGAGCGAGTGGCACTTGCAGATACCTGGGGAAAGAGCATTCCAAGCAGAGGGAACAGCCAACGCGTGTGCCATGGCCCTGGGCTGGGAGTGGGCATTGGGGAGTGTGTGTAGGGCATGGTGGGTTTCAGAGGAGGAAAAGGAATCTGTCCTACATGGAGGGACCAGGGAACACTTCTCATGACCCCCATGCCTCTGCATAATGAACCCTTGCAGATTCCACTCACCTTTCAAAGTCTGAGCCTCTTCTAAGCAGAATCAAGCGCCCCAGTGAGAGTCCCGTAGCTCTTTGTTCATGCTGGTGGAATAGCACAGTGACGTCTGAGGAGCTGCCTGTGCCAGTCACTCCACCTGCCAGAGCACCTTTGGAGAAGGAGCCCTATCTTGGATGTTTCTTGATCTCCAGGACCTTGTACTGTGTTGGTCACACAGTAGGTAGTTTAATGCACATTTAAAACAAATTCTGTTGCCAAAAAAATGCACATTTTGTTACCAGACCTCTATGTAGACATGAAGGCAGATGTACATGCCCTTTTCTTCACATCAGTTACTTTTTTTTTTTTATGAGTCCCCCAGTTCCTAATGAAAGCAACAGGGGTCATGAAATTAATTTGTCACTCTGATGCTAGCTCCACTCAGCTGACTCATGGCTTGGGAAGGGTTTTTTAAACACATGTTTCTCATCCACGTGCTAATTTCTCTTCCCTTTCTCAGGCATCTTCTCTTCCCCTCAAACTTGTGGGTGGTGACAGCCTTCAGGTCTGGTGGCACCTGTACCACCTCCTTCTGTGAGCAGATGTTTTCCAGCTTTGGGCCTGAGGGAAAGGGAGGTGGGCCCTGACTTGGGAAGGGAGACAGAGAGTAAAAATGAAATAACATTCCCTTCCCTCTTGGAATTCACTAGAGTGCATTTGTTTGTTTGAGAAAGGCCTGAAGTGACATAGAGGCTATGAACTGAATCGTATGTCTAAGGGAATTCTGTGATCCTCCCGTCTTTCCTCCTCCCCTCCCGCCCCCAGGACGGAGAAAGAAGAATATTTCCAGTTGTTCTGGAATTAATTTGTTAATTCAATAAATATTTATTGAGCACCTAGGTATTCTGGGTGCTGGACATAAAGCAGTGAACAAAATGGGTGAAATTCTTGTCTTTCTGGAGCTTACATTCTAGTGAGGGCAAACAAGTGGCAATCTAAGAGAGTAAGTATGTGAGACGGCGATAAGTCTTTGAGGGTAACTTAAGCAGGGAGGTGGGGTGAGGAGTGTTGGGGGAGGGCAGTTTAAAATGAGGTGACAAGGGCTCTTGCCAGTTTTTCTCAGTGGGTAGAGCATTGAGTGAGGGTCTCAGTTTTGATTCTGGTTAAGGGCACGTACCTTGGTTGCAGGTTCAATCATCGGCCCTGATCAGGGCATGTGTGGGAGGTAACCAATTGATCTGTCTCTCTCACATCAATGATTCTTTCTCTGTCTCTATCCCTCCCTTACACTCTTTCTAATACTAATACTAATACTAATAATACTATAAAGTAAAATCAGGTGACAAGGGAGGATCACATTAGAAAGTGACATTTGAGGGTCATCTGGGGGAAGAGGAGTCAAGGAGCAGAAACAAGTGCCAAGGTCCTGAGGTGGAAGTGTGCCTGATGTTTGGAAGAACAGCAAGGAGGCCAGTGTGGCTGGAGCAGTGAAAGAGAGGAACAGTAGTAGAACTTCGGCTTGTCTTCGGAACTGGGAATCCAGTGGAAAGTTTTGACAGCATCACCCTGGCTGCTGAGTTGAGATTAAATGGAGACCAAACAGGGGATGAGTAAGGAGGCAGTGGCTGGGACCCGGGTGGTAATTGTAAAGGTTGTACTAACTGACTGGATTCTGAATACATTTTATAGGTAGGAATGACAGGGTTTGCGAAGGAATTGGAAGTGAGGTGTGGCAACAAGAAAGGCGTCACGGATGACTCCAAAGCTTTTGTTTTGAGCTAGTGGAAGAATGAGATTGCCAAGATGGTGAGAACCACGGGGACAGCAGGTGTGTGGGGGTTCATCTGTTTGACTCGAAATGCTGACTTGACATCCAGGTGGAAATGTCCAATAGGCAGGGGTGTTGTTAGACCTGCTCTGGTTGGACCTCCATCCGGGGAGGATATTAGGACCCTATCCAATGTGTCTCATTGGGACCTGGATACAAACTCAGTGCCTCAAAGGCACAGGGAAGAATATCTGGGTATATGCCATTGCACTTTAATTTTTAAAAAATTATTTTTAAAGCATGTTTGGATTCAATTTAAGAAACAGTAGCACCAACTACATGTCAGGCATTATACGAGGTGCTGAGAATATAACATAAGAGTAGGACTGAAATGGTTTTTGCCTCTTGGAGTCTATAGTCAATGGGAAAGTGTGCAAAGCACATATTTTTATTAGGACAATGACAAATCCACAAGGAACATGAGAATAGACCCTGTATCTTGGTAAATAAATGAAAAACTTTATTATGAAACTCTATTTTCATTATATTGTGATAAAGCTGAAAAATTAAAAATGTTTTTGGTTTTTCCAAATTAAATATATTTATTTTTGGCCAAGAACTTTGATGTTGAAAGTCCCTGTGCACTGAGTGCAAGCACAAGTGATCTGCCGAACAATACTCAGCATTTTCCTGTGACCAAGCGTTCACATAGGAGATCCCTGGTATATCATCAAAGTCATATAAGTTATCTTTGGCAGGGAAGTTTTGCCTGCTAGTAAAACATTACCTAGTTCAACCAAAACTCTCGTCGAAGTGGCGGCAAAGGTTTTAAAAACTCTGCTATGAATGTGCCACCTAGAATGGCAAGGTCTGGCTGTTGTTTCCTCCGCCACCACTTACTTACCTGCTAGTCTTGGATCATTTTGGTCTTTGTTTCCCATGAATAGGGAACTGTGTTGGGGTGGGTAGTTGGGTGGTATTCTTTCTTGGCCTTGGATCATGGTTTTCCTTATTCTGGACAAGATCCAGGGAACCTTTGGAGATTATACCCCTGACCCTAAATCTTGGAGGGTTGGGAGATGACATCCACAGTAGCATGAAATCTCTGGGAAGATGGCAGTTTTGTCTTATTTACCACTCCCCAGCACCTGGCTCAAAGCAGGTGATTGGCAAGTATTTGTTGAATGAAGGAGTGAAATGTGCTCCTCCCCCAAGTCTAGCTGTCCTGTCTCTAGAGCAAACAGAGCCTGACAGTAGCTGACTGAACAGAGGTGTGTGGGAGCATTGCTCTGTCCCTAGGGCAGGTAAGGTCACATAGAGTGGCCTGGGTACAAGAACATATCAACAGACTTGATGGATGACTCTAGAAGGTTTGGGGGAATGGTGAGGGAGTGGGGAAAGTCACAGGGAACAAGTGAAGTTACATTGTGATAGTCATAGGGAAGAGTTAGTCAAAGAGGGCAAAAAGCTTGGATAAAAAGCTTGTCAGCCGAGGCTTAGCTTAGCTTTGGGGAGACATTGCTTCCCTTTTGACCTTGAAAGAGGTTCCTTTTCCCCCATATTGTTGGAAATTTTCAAGCATACATAGTATAAGGGACCCTCTAATATGCATCACTCAGTGTCAACAATTAGCAATTCATAGTCTTGTCTTATCTGCAACCTACCTCTACCCTCCCACACCAGAGGTTATTTTGAAATAAATCCCAGACATCATTTTGTATGTAAATCTTCCAATATGTATCTAAAAATGATTCTTTTAAAATTCATAGTCAAATCTCATTGGAGTTAATAACTTTTGAATATTATAAAATATCCAGCTAGTATTGAAATATGTCTGTTTATATGTTTGTGTGTGCATATATATTATTGTTTTAGTGGTATTTAAAAAATAATAAAGCTTGGAGAGAAACTAAGATGGTGGCATAGGTGAACACCTAAACTTCTGTCTTGCACAACAATTTCAAAACAGCTAAAAGACAGAATGGACATCATCCAGAACCACAGGAAAGCTGGCTAAGTGGAAATTCTACAACTAGAAGGAAAGAGAGGGGCACATGAAGACTTAGAGGAGCTGCAAAAGGCTGAAGTATGGAGACACATGCACAGAGAGGACAGGTGGCTGAGTACCTGGCTGGCTTTCTCCAGTGGGAGGGAATGGAAGCTCCTGACTGCACTGAACCCCAGTTCTGACTGCACTGAATCCCAATTCTGGGTGAGACTCTGGGGATCCAGACTCATATGGGGGGAGTCTAGACTGTTGGGAAAATAGAGGAGTGCATGGGAACTCAGGGAGCCTGAAAAGGCAGAGGTCTGGAGGTGCGCAGGCGAGTACTCGCAGAGAGGACTGCAGCGATTACTGAGGGACACTGAGATCCAGGGCCTAATAGGGCAGGGCTGATAGGAAGCCAAGACTGTCTGCTCAGCCCTGAGATTCTGTCCCATCCAAGCTGAGCACAGAGACTTTTGCAATTTTGCAAGTCTTGTCTTATAAGGCTGTCTTCAGCACAGAAGTTCTCTCGGCATAGACACAGCCAGTCCTCACAGCCAATTGGCCTGGAGGTCAATTCCTCCCAGTGATACCAACAACAATCAAGACTTAACTATAACAAGGCTGTATACACAGTCCACAAAGGGGTGCACCAAGAGTGTCCATCTCAGGTAACTCGGGAGGCTGAGCCACTACACCATATAGGACACCTAGCACATGAAGCTACTCTACCAACTCAGGGAAGCAGCAAAAATGCGGAGACAAAGGAACAGATCACAAATGAAAGAAATGGAGGAAAACAAACAACTGGATATAGGATTCAAAACCACGATTATAAGATTTTTCAAGAATTTCCTAGAAAAGGCCGATAAATTTAGCGAGACTCTTGAGGATATGAAAAAGGACCAACTAGAAATTAAACATACACTGGCTGAAATAAAAAAATATTATACAGAGACTTAACAGCACACTAGAGGACTGCAAGAATCAAGTCAAATATTTGAAATACAAAGAAGCAAAAAACACTCAACTGGGAAAGCAAAAAGAAAAAAGAATTCAAAAATTTAAAGGTAGTGTAAGGCACTTCTGGACAACTTCAAGCATACCAACATCAGAATTATGGGGGTTGCTGAAACTGGTTTAGCTCAGTGAATAGAGCGCCGCTCTGCGGATTGAAGGGTCCCAAGTTCGTCAAGGGCATATACCTTGGTTGCGGGCACATTTCTAGTGGGGGGCGTGCAGGAGGCAGCTTATCGATGTTTCTCTCTCATCAATGTTTCTAACACTCTATCCCTCTTCTTTTCTCTCTATAAAAAAAATCAATAAAATATATTAAAAAAAAAAAAGAATTATGGGGGTGCCAGAAGAAGAGAGAGAGCAAGATACTGAAAACCTATTTGAAGAAATAATGACTGAAAACTTCCCCCACCTGGTGAAAGAAATAGATTTACAAGTCCAGAAAGTGCACAGAACCCCAAACAAAAGGAATCCAAAGAGGACCACACCAAGACATACCATAATTAAAATGCCAAGAGCAAAAGACAAAGAGAGAATATTAAAAGCAGCAAGAGAAAAACAGTTAATTACCTACAAGGAAACACCCCATATGATTGTCAGCTGATTTCTTAACAAAAACTACACAGGCCAGATGGGAGTGACAAGAAATATTCAAAGTGATGAATAGCAAGAACCTACAACCAAGATTACTCTGTCCAACAAAGCTATCATTAAGAATTGAAGGTCAGATAACTTCATGGATAAGAAAAAACAAACTAAAGGAGTTCATCAACACTGAACCAGTATTATATGAAATGCTGAAACGTACTCTTTAAGAAGAGGAAGAAGAAAAGAGCAAAGGTAAAAATTATGAACAACAAATGCATTTCTATCAACAAGTGAATCTAAAAGTCAAGTGAATTGAAAATCTGATGAACAGAATAAACTAGTGAATATAATAGAATCAGGGGCATAGAAAGGGAGTGGACTGACAATTTTCAGGGGAAAAGAGATGTGGGGGGTTTGGGAAGAGACTGGACAAAAATTATACACCTATGGATGAGGACGGGATGGGGTGGTAAGGACAGAGAGTGGGGTGGGAACTGGGTGGAGGGGACCTATAGAGGGGAAAAGAGGAACAATTGTAATAATCTGAGCAATAAAAATTTATTAAATTACAAAAATAAAAATAATAAAGCTTGAGTTGTGGGGGTGGGGAAGGCACAGTCTTCATTCTTGTTGCCCAGCCGGTATGGGTTAGTGGTTGAGCATCAAGCCATGAACCAGGTCATAATTCGATTCTCAGTCAGGACACATGCCTGGGTTGTGGGCTCGATCCCAGTGTGGGGTGTGCAGGAGGGAGCCGATCAATGATTTTTTTTCATCATTGATGCTTCTATCTCCCTCTCCCTCTCTCTTCCTCTCTGAAATCAATAAAAATATATTTTTTAAAAAAGCTTATAGCATAGTTCCTAGCACAGGTATGAAATAAATGTTAGCTATAATTGTTATTGATATGAACAGCAGCAGCAGTAGTAATAGTATCTCTCTTTTCTTACTCTACTGAAATTATCAACTAGAACTCTAAGAAAGTCCCCCCGCCCTCTACCTCCACTCCCCTCAGGTTCCTAGTTGCAGATGGAACCCAGTTTATAACTTTGACTTTGGCTTTCTTTCTGCCATTGGGAAGAAGAGATTATATCATGTGGGAATTCTTTTCCTGTATTGCGTCAGCTTCTGGTTGGCCATTTACTTTCGGTGGTCAAGGTTCATGTGTCTTCTCTCGACATGTAGTTTAGCGGTACTGCCTTAATGAAAGCTTTGCAAATAATTACTCTAAACTCTTCAAATAGAAACCCCGGGCAAAGGGCTGGGTCCAAGACGTCTGGCCTTCAGTCTGCTGACTCAGCAGCTCTTCCAGGGCCCTCCTCCAGGCCCCGGGTCCATCAGGTCACTAATGGAATCTGCTGGAAGCAAATTAACTCCCGAAAAAAGGGCTAACAAATCACTCCAGCTGTTGGTGTCTGTTCTGTGATGGCTGGCATGTCCTGGGTCCTCACCCCACATTTCAGACCTCTCCCGGAGAGCCCTCCTTTCTCTGGCATGGTTACAGAGGAGCCTCCAGGCTGTGCTGGAACCTCAGCCCGTCCAAGCAGAGCTATGACCTGTGCATGTGAGAAGGCCATCGGTGCGGCCTGATGCCCTGGTGTATGGGCGGCTGAGAGCTGGCTTCCTGCAGTATTCACATTTCTGCGTGTGGGTTGGCTTCAACAGTTGCTCTAAGTTGAGGCTGGGAAAAAGGGGCAGGTATAGGAGGTAGCAGTTATGCTTGTAAGCCTGGGCACAGTCCTCCTTCTTCACCTGGTCAGATGTGTATTCTCTTGAGAAAATATTGTCTCCTGTGGGTGGGATCCATGCTCCCTCCACCTGAACAGGGCTTGTGGGCCTTCACAAAGCAGGCTGGGAAATTCTTGCTTCCAGAACTGCCATGCTGCCTCTGTGATCTCCTTCTCCCTCCCTCTCCCCTGCTCTCGCCTCCCTCACAGTGGCCTCATGGATTCCAGAGTAAATTGAGGGTGTTCTGGTGCCCCAGTGTGGGTCTGGATTCTGCTGGCTGCAATAGGGGTGATAAGAGAAGAAGAAAAGGTGTTCTTCTGTTCCAGAGAAAGGGAACCAGGGGGAAGGATTTTGTGGTTGGAGAATCCTCAGCAACATCCTGTGATGCCAGAGGAAGAGAATTGGAGTGATGGAAGGGGGTGGGTGGTGACTGAGGGTGTGTCTGGGGTGGAAAGAACCATAGGCATCTCCTCCTTATTCTGTTGATGGAGAAAGTCCATATTGCCCTTGTGTGAAGCCATCTTATGTGAAGGCCCAAAAAACTCTTGCCAAACACTTGTTTCTGTTTTTCCTTCCAATTCAACTCACTATCTCATAGCAGTGGTTATCTAGACCCGAGAGCAGTGGTTGGCAAACTGTAGCTCACGAGCCACATGCAGCTCATTGGCCCCTTGAGTGTGGCTCTTCCACAAAATACCACCTGCTGGTGCTCACATACAGTGCCATTGAAACTTTGTGGCCCATGCACAGAAGTCGGTTTTGGGCTCTCAAAAGAAATTTCAATTGTACTGTTGATATTTGGCTCTGTTGACCAACGAGTTTGCCGACCACTGCCCTAGAGCATCAGTTTGCTGACATTCCCTGCCTAAAAATGGAAATTACATCTGAGTGCAGGTATCATGATCTGGGGCTCCTGCTGATCAGTTGAGCCTCGTGCCATTAAGGTCCAAGCAGAACAGCACCCGGGTGTGCTCACTCCTGATGCCATTTTCTCTCTTGGCCTCATGGCCCAGGGTTGTACATGTTTGCCTTGCACCAAGTTTACACATGAGTTAAACACTGACTCAGCAGAGTCCTTGGTCGTCCCTACCACCCTCTTGGCCAGTGGGACTCTGCGTTTATCTTGGTTGAAAGGCTCTTTGTAAAACTAGGCTGTGGAGAAGCAAGGTGAGCCCAAGGAGAGAGCTCCAGGTTGGTACTGAGAAGGCTTGAGTTCAGGTGGCCAGGTCTTCTAGACATAACCCAGAGAGCTTTTCTCAGACCAAATACCACTGGACTGCATTTCAATTATTGAACAGACCAACACTTCTTTATAAACCATGTTGCTCTGGTCATGACGTTCAACACTCTGTGCCTCAGTTGCTTTTTCATAAAATGGGGTTAATAGTCCTGGCTGGTGTGGCTCCGTGATTAGAATGTCAGCCCGATCCCCAAAACGTTGAGGGTTCAATTCCTGATCAAAGGCACGTACCTGGGTCTTGGTCGTGGTGTTTGTGGGAGGCAACCAATTGATGTATCTCTCCCACATCAGTGTTTCTCTCTGTCTCTCTCTCTCTCTGTCTCTCTCTCTCTCTCTCTGTCTCTCTCTCTCTCTCTCTCTCTCTGTCTCTGTCTCTCTCTCTCTCTCTCTCCCTACCCCGCCCTCTCTTCCATTCTCTCTAAGAATCTATGGAAAAATATCTTCAGATGAGGATTAACAAAAAATGGGGCTAATAATAATGATCTATTATCTCACCAAAGATAAGAATGAGAAGGCACATATGAAATCTTGAAAATAAGGCAAAGGATGAGTTCAGTTCCTAGTTGTCTCAATTATGGGTATGTTTTGTCATGATAAATAAATCATTGTAGACTTCATTTCATTTATCTCAGAAAAAAAATGTGGCGAGATAGAGGGTACATCACCCTTGCTTAATAAAATCAGAGCAATCGTCACTGGTGAGTCAGTACAGGAACTGGCAAGGGTGGGCCGGGGGCCTCCCAGTTTGGTTCTCCCCTTCTGCCAGTTACTTTTTCATATTCCATATCAAAGTCTCAATTGTTCTTTCAAGTCCTATGTAGTCTGGGCTCTGATCATGCAGGGCTGCACAATTCATATTAATATTAAAGGTGAGGGCTTTTTTTTTTTAGCCTATTTCCCTTCATTTCTAAATTAGTATCTGAAAGGAGAGGGCAAAAAGTAGAATTGGAAGGACATCTATTCCCTCAAAGGAACACATCCTGGTTTGTTGCAAATTCGGGTTCCCTCCGGTGACTTTAAGGATTGTGATGAGTGAAGTGTGAACAGTAACTGATTAGCTGCAGAACTTCTGGGACTATTAGAGAGTTTTGATTTCAGGGTCAGGTTAAAATTGACAATTTGATCTTGCTGCCCAGCTCTGCCAAATACCAGGAGTTCAAGTGACTCAGGATGTACGTTTTCCTTCATTTCAGATGCCCAGTTACTAACATGCTGATCACAACTGTATCTAGCTGTATTCACACACACACACACACACACACACACACACACACACGTGAAAGTTTTGTATATGAATTGGATTTTCCTATTAGCCTCATTAGTCCAATCTTGTTTTTTTTCTATTTTTTAAGATTTTTCATTTCTAATGACTTTACAACTGGTAAAGGTCCTTTGAGGTTAGGTCTCTATTTCTCAAGCTTCCAGCCGAAATAGTCTCTAAACATTCACTTAAATAATGAAAAAGCTTGGTGCCACTTGAAAAGCCCATTCTTTAAGAGAAGAAAAAGAAGATTTTAATCATGGGAGGGGTTCCAGCCTACCTGTTGGTTTGTGAGTTTGTGTGTTCTGGCCATTGGTAGAGACCAGGGAGCAGGAGCAGGAGCCGTGTGTTGACCACATTTCTCAGGTTATCCCCAGCGAAGTCAAGTCAGGAAGCCTGCCTCCTCTCCCTGGTCTTGGAGCTTTGTTTCTGAGTCAGTGTCTGCCCGCTGGAGCTTCAGCCTCCCCCTCTGTGAAGCGGGTTTCAAGATATTGTCCTTTCTTAGCTTGATGCATTCTGGGTAAGTGACCGAGTGTTGATAATATTGAGATGAAAGTTTGTATTTTTTCTGGTGTAAAAGCCAGCAAGACAGTTCCAGAACCTATTGGCTTTGCCTGGGCATAGGGACAAAATGCCTCACTTGGGGGAGAAATAAGAGATCTTAGAGCAACTTTTTTGTTTTATTATTTTAAACACGCGAAGAGTGCATAGCATAAAATAAGACAAAAAACAAACAAAACAAAACAAAAAGAATAGAAAGCCTGGCTGGCATGGCTCAGTGGTTGAACGTTGACCTATGAACCAGGAGGTCACGATTCCATTCCCAGTCAGGGCACATGTCCAGGTTCTGGTCTTGATTCCCAGTGTGGAGTGTGCAGGAGGCGACCAATCAATGATTCTCTCTCATCATTGATGTTTCTCTCTCTCTACCTCTCCTTCCCTCTCTGAAATCAATAAAAAAAAATAAATAAAAAGAACAGAGAAAATAAAAGATTTCTTACCCAATTATCCATCTGCTGCTCACTGAAAGCATACATATGTATCCCCAAGGCCATGTCAGAATAGCTCTTGGTAGTTGAATAAAACACACACACACACACACACACACACGTCAGTTGTAGAGTAATTTCCTTTAATTCTTTGGCAATATGTAACTTGAGAGAAAACTCAGTCAAGCCCTTTGGGAAAATACTTTCCATAAACACTTAAACATCTCCACTAAGCCTACAATTTGCACATGGCATGGGCTCTCCTTAGTGGTGCAAAGAAGACATAGTGTGGCAAAGAAAGTTATTCGAACTTTTTAACAAAATGCAGGCTAAAAACATTGAATGGAGAAATCGGTGTGGATGATAGTATCACTGCCCATGTGAGTGGAGGAGAGACTGTGGGTGTTCTTATCATATTTGATTAGTGACAAACCGTTTTCTCACAGGTTTCTTAGAGCAACATATTAAAGGTCAAAGAAATGTGCAGTGTGAGAATGTGTGATGTCTACTGCCAAACGCGGTGACAGGCTGTGATCCTTACCTGTAGGAACTTCGGATCGGTTCTCTTAAGATGGAAAAGACCAGCCAGCCAGCACATTGCTTCTGTTCACATACACCCCGCACTTTTCAGGAAAGTGGGAGAGGCTACCCGAACAGTTCTGTGTGACCTACTGGACCCGGATTTCAGCGCCCCCCTCCCCTTCCCACAGACTCTGTGGTCATTAGGCTAAAGAAGGGGTTTTGAGCCGAAGTCCAGGGATTTGACCTCTTTTTCTGGTGCCCCGCTGGGTGTACACAGAGCCATGCCCCGGGCTTCGGCTCTCCCTTTGCAGCCTCCTCTGGGATGGAGCAGGTGGAGCCTCCACGGCCTCCTCCTTTGCCCCAATTCTGTAGGTTCATTCTTCTCCAGCAACTTGACTCTCTCCGGAGAACCAGATCCGGGGCTCGGAGCCCAGTGCTCTTTTTTTCTCCTCTGCCCTCCCTTCCACCACCGGTGGCACCCCTTAGCTCCCACGTCCTCAAAAGGAGGGGTAATGTTCTTCTTGAAAGCATCTTTTGAAGATTAATTGATGTTTGCTCTATGCTTTGAAGAGAGAATCCTATCAAGTCGAGCTGCTGTCCTCAAAGCTGGCCCTGGTTCTGGCTGGTGCTAGGTCTGGCCAATCAGGAAACAGGGTGAGCGGGCCCCTCATTGGCCGTCTTTCTGGGTATATCATTTTCCTACGCATCACCCACAGGGAAGGGCGATCACCCAACGAGGAGGCACAGGCATTGTCTGTTTTCCACCTGCAGAAAGAGTTATTTGCAGCAAAATGAGCATCCTTCGGAAGTTAGTTTGTGACATTTTCTCATTGAGGAGCCATTCTTTCCTCTCCCCCTTTCAGAGCTTTATAAATGGAGGAGCTAGAGGAGCTATAATCTGCCACCTCTCAAAGAAGTCCGTTTGCCAGGCCATTTATATGTAAATCGTGTGTGGTTTGGCAGAGAAAAGGACGTTACCTGCTTCCAGATAAGCATTTTCATCTCAATGAATTCTTTGTTAGAGTTGTTTAGTCAAAGAAATGGAAGCTGCAACCTACTTTTTTGGGAAAATCCAGGTGATGCAGTTGGAGGTAAGAACATGAAGGCTCTAAGGAGGAGGTGAACGAGGTGATAGTCGTGGTGGTGGTGGTAGTGGTCGGGTGGTTTGAGGACAGACCAAACAGGACATTAAAAGAAAAGTTAGTCAAAGACAAGCTTAGCTGTCTTGTCATCGCGGAGGATAATGCTGGAGGACAGCGCAGGCCAAGCGTGTTAGGGTTTTCTTCCAAGTCCTAGGATGGGTCTCAGGATGAGATGAGGCTGGTGGACCTGCTGCTTACCCGTTTCAATGGGGGAATTTCAAGGGGAGATTCCTTTCCTGCTGTATCTGTTAGCCCTCAAGCACCTGACCCTTACAAGGTCGTGCCCTTAGGGTGAGGGTGTTAGGTTTGATCAAATAACGATCTAACAGAGGGGAGCTTGTTTCTCAGCACAGATCTTATGACCAGAAAATATTGTTTCCCTTTTCTAAATTATATTCCTCTTGAAAAATCTAAGATCTGGCCATTCTGAACCTTCATTCCACAAAGACAGCCCTCAGTGGGCTAGTGAAGCAGACGCTGTCTGGTTCACCAACTGGGCAAATGTTGACTTCTCACTTGCCTGGGAAATTAACAAGAGGATAGTGCATTAATCCAGAAGCACATGTGTGTGCCCACATGTACACACACACACACACACACACACACACACACACACACTCTCACACACACACCCCTTAGGATTCAGGCCCAGAAGGGATTACCTTATAGAAAGGTTCCGACCTCAGCAGGTTCAGTATATGTAATCTGAGCAACAGATTTGAGAAAAGTTAATTGTGGGGTGAGATGAGGAGAATCAGATGATGGTGGCACACAAGAAAAGAGATGTTTGTGAGTTGCGTGCTGGAAAGTGAGGTGCCTTTCTTTGGCATGCCCATGTGTTTGGAGCAGCAGTGTGGAGGAGGACAGTGACTAGAGAAAGACAGGTTCAAGGGACCTGTATTTAAACCTCTGTGATGCTCTGAACAGTGCCTGGGGCATCAGGGAGCTTGATAAATGTTATCTAATGATAGCCAGACACAGTCTTGCTGATGAGCTCAACTTTGAGACCTGGAAGAATAATTTCTCTTCTCCATTTCTCAGTTGCTCATCAGCAAAATGGAGACATAACAGCAGGCATTGCAAACTCAAATGCCCACGGGGCCAGCCAGGCTGTGCCAATGACTGAATGGATGTATGGATGGAAAGAGTAAATGAGCGAGTGGAGAGGACTGAGGTAAACTTAGAAGTTCATGCCCTTACAATGGGATATTCAAGTTGAACTGCAGCCACTTGCCATGTGGGGAGGTAAGCCCAGTGCTGCCAGGGCTCCTGATTTTTTAAGAGAGGCTTAAAATCTGCATTTGTATGTGAACTCTAACAACTTCCGATGTAACTAAGTCAGTTTTTAAAAAGCATAGTTCAACCAAACAAAATATTCTTGGGAACCATATGTGGCCCCTAGGCACTAGTGTTGCAATCTCTGGGAAAAGGTCTGCATGGTGCCTCCCTCCCTGGCTACTGATTCTACTTTGCTGAACCCGGGGATGATGAGGAAGGAGCTGGTGAAGATGAAGGATGGCTGTGTGTGCCTGGTTGCTGTGACTCTGTGGTTGAATATCAACCCATGAACCAGGAGATCTCGGTTCGATTCCAGTCAGGGCACATTCCTGGGTTGCAGGCTCGATCCCCAGTAAGGGGTGTGCAGGAAGCAGTTGATCAATGATTCTCGCTCATCATTGATGTTTCTATCTCTTCCTCTCCCTTCCGCTCTCTGAAATAAATAGAAATATATTTAAGACAAAGAGAATGGCTGTGTGGACAAAGTTGGGGAGAAGGTGGGGTGTGAAACTTGGACCACACCACTATCAGTTTAGATGCCCAGATTTGGCCCCTGCCGGCGTCAGGAAAGAGAGTTGCAAGGCTTGGCAAGAACTGTTTACCGGGGAAGGCAGGAGGGCAAACCCAGGGGAGGTGGCTGAGGGGAAAGGGCACGGGCTGTGGGTGGCAGCGGCGTGGGTAGCAGAGTGCAGAGGTCAGGGGGCAGCAAGGGCAGTCCAGGGAGCAGGAGAGAACAAGGGGAAGATAGGTGGCCTTGGGGACCAAGGCCGTTTGCCTGGTTGGCGTTTGCAGCCCCGCATCAACCATGCGCAGAGGAAAAGTATCCCGGCCACCCTCGAAGCTCTGTGCGTTAGGCATCTCTTCAGAGAAGCACAAAACTTTGTCCAGCGCTCCAAACTTTAATCATAGTTGGGATGATAAGCCTGTCACAGGTGGAGAGAGGCAGAGTAACAGAGTGGGTAAGAAGAGATAAGTTTAGGGCTCAAACAACTTGGGGTTGGATCTGACCTTTGTCACTTACTAGCCATGCAGCTGGGGCAAAATATTTAACTTCCTTTTGAGCCTGATTGGCTCATTTGGTGATAATACCCTTGTAGGGTTGTGAAAATGAAAATGAGTGCTGGAATGTATGTGAAGGCTTGGCCCATAGTAAGTGCTCAGATTGAGCTCATCATTATTGTGAAAAGCGGTAACCTCAGCTAATTTTTGGTGAAGCACAACATTCATCATCTCAGCAGAGAGATGACACAGATGCAGTAGAAGTTGACTCCTCCCCTATTGAAAATGCTTTCCTAAATATAGACTCTCTGGCCTAAGATCCTGTTTGAAAAAAAAAGGCAGGAGACATTGTACCCACTTGGATAAGGTCATTTACTGAGCTTGGGTAAGTCTGTTTGGCCTAATAGCACCTGGTTTACATAATGGTGTTTTCATTCATCTAACAAATATTTGCTAAGCAACTACTGTCTATGTTCCAAACACAAAGAAAGGTATCAATGTTGATATTTTGATGTTGTTTCTTTCTCCCTCTCTCATCAATGTTTATATCTCTCTTCCCCTCTCCTTTCCTTTTTCTATAAAATCAATAAAAACATATTTAAAAAAGAGAGAGGTCCCCAAATAGAATGGTTAGATAAGACCATCAACCCAGGAACCAGGAGGTCCCGGTTGGATTTCTGGTCAGGGCACATGCCTGGAGTGCAGGTTCGATCCCCAGTAGGGAGGCGTGCAGGAAGCAGCTGATCAGTGATCAATGACTCTCATATAAGTCCTAGGGTGCATACACCACGCTGGCAAAGTACACCCACGAAGTCATTTTTATTATTTTACTATTTCACATCTCTAAGATTGTTTCAGGATGCAGGAAGTAGGAGGTAAGGAAATCCAATGGCCACATCTAGCTGCAGCGAATGCTGGGAAATGTAGTCTAGAGAAGATGGCCATCTGCTTAGAGAAAAGTGGGGTGGAAGTTATAATGAAAAGGAAGAAGGGATAATGAATACTCAGGGCATTTTGCAGTTATGATTCAGGGAGACAGAGAAGTAAATGAAGGCTCATCACAAAGTGAGGTAAATGCTCCTGTCAAGAGCAGTGACTGTGACCCTTGAGTAGAGAAATATGTTGCGGCTCTCATGGGAACTTGGGTTTTGGAATCAGACTTCTGGGTTCAAATCCCAGCTCTCTCCCCATGGGGTTGGTGTGAGGATTAACTGAGTTAATCCACATGAAGGTTTTAGGACATGGTCTGAGCCAGATTCAGTGTTCAGGGAGTGTAAGTTATTACTATTGGGGAGTGAGGACAGAGTGTGTTGGAAAAAGGCAGTTGATTCAAGGTCATCTGGAGAATGGCTCACAGATTTGTCACCTCTCAGTTTTACAAGCTTCCCACAGGCCTGGTCTCTCTGATTGCAACTTTCCGTGTTGTTGGCACCTTCTCATCACTGAGACATATTAATGAAGGTAAAAGAGGCTATCTGAAGGGGGTAGTTTTTTTTTTTTTAAATAGAAGCAATTTGTGTTCACCTGGACTGGACCTAGGGGAGAAATTTAGAGAGGATGGTTCGAGGTCACATTCAGCTTTAGTAGGAGCCAATGAATTTAGCACCTGGTGTACAGGCCTCTGCTGGGAGAGTAAGAACCCCTCTTGGGTATGCCTCCAGGTAGAGAGCTCTAGAAATTATTTAAAAGCACAACTACTTAGCTAAATAGAAGGAAGAGCGCACAGTGAGGCCCCACAGGGGCCCAGGAAAACTTGCTCTTGGGGATGACCCTGGTGGCTTCCTAGGGCCCCTTCAGCAAGAGGAGAAAATGGAAAAGCTGGGTGCTGCACTGGCAGGAGATGGGGTGTCCTCTTACCGGGAGCTGGTGTCCTATGATATGCAGAGGGTGTCACGTTTTCCATCTTCGGCAGGTGTCATGTGGAAAGAGAACCTTCCTCACTTCAGAACAAGAGCCTTAACTTTCCTTGGCAACGCACCGGGTGGATAGATTTTAGCAGATAAACAGACATTGGAAAATGGTTTTCTGCTCACTTCCTCTTCTGCACTGTTTCATTTTTGGGAGTCTGAGGAGCTTTCATTCTCTCTCCCCCGAACCCCACCCCCCAATTCTTAGAGTCAGACTTTCTAATAATATGCAGAGTAGCATTGACTGCTGTACGTGTCACAATGGGCAGCATTTTTATTTATTTAATTTAATAAATCTTTATTGTTCAGATTATTACAATTGTTCCTCTTTTTCTCCCATAGCTCCTCTCTACCTGGTTCCCACCCCACCCTCTGCCCTTATCTCCCACCCTCATTGTCCTCATCCATAGGTGTACAATTATTGTCCAGTCTCTTCCTGTACCCCCTCACCCTTTTCCCCTGAGAATTGTCAGTCCACTCCCTTTCTATGCCCCTGATTCTATTATATTCACCAGTTTATTTTTAATTCACTTGATTTTTAGATTCACTTGTTGATAGATATGTATTTGTTGTTCATAATTTTTATCTTTACCTTTTTCTTCTTCCTCTCTTTTTTTTTAAATTAAAAAAATTTTTAAAATATGTTTTATTGATTTTTCACAGAGAGGGAGAGGGACAGAGAGCTAGAAACATTGATGAGAGAGAAACATCCATCAGCTGCCTCCTGCACACCTCCCACTGGGGATGTGCCCGCAACCAAGGTACATGCCCTTGACCGGAATCGAACTCGGGACCTTTCAGTCTGCAGGCTGACGCACTATCCACTGAGCCAAACTGGTTTCAGCACTTCTTCCTCTTCTTAAAGAGTACCTTTCAGCATTTCATACAATACTGGTTTGGTGGTGATGAGCTCCTTTTTAGCTTTTTCTTATCTGTGAAGCTCTTTCTCTGCCTTTCAATTCTGAATGATAGCTTTGCTGGGTAGAGTAATCTTGGTTGTAGGTTCTTGCTATTCATCACTTGGAATATTTTTTTGCCACTCCCATCTGGCCTGCATAATTTGGGCAGCATTTTTTTGATTCTCTGAAAGCATCTAATTGACTCATAGGAAATGGAATGGACGCAGAGAAGGGAATGCATGTTGGAAGAGTCATATGTGTTTAGGATCTCGCCTGTGACTGGGGAGACCAGCAAAGGTGGGCTAAAGGGATGTGTAGAAGCTGAAGGCCCTGGTAGAAGCTAGCTCAAAGGCAAGTAGGCAAATGATTGTGTTCCTATCTGTTTCTCATCACCTTAGCTGACTCCTTGACTTTGACCTCTGAGTGTCACAAAGATCTGACACCTGGCCTGCCTGTGTCTGTAGGTAGTGATGGCCAAGCGTTTTCACCCACATTTTCCCAGCTCTATGAACCTCATTTTTTCCCTATCCCTAGTTCCCAACTGGGCCTTCACTGTTCCTTAACACTGGGATTACTCTTTTCTTTTCTTTCTCTTAAGAAAGGCTTATCAAGGAGTTAGAAGCTGTAGTGTGAGCTGTTTAAATTTGGATCTCTCATTCATGGAGGACTCAGGTGAAACTTTGATGTTATCTCTGCATGATATTATATGTGTAATAACCAAAGTGTTCATCTAAAAGTGTCAATGCTAGTCTGACCGATGTGGCTCAGTGGTTGAGCATTGTGAACCAGCAGGTCACAATTCAGTTCCTGGGTTTCAGACTTGATTCTCAGTAAGGGGCTGTGCAGGAAGCAGACTATCAATTATTCTTTCTCATCATTGATGTCTCTATCTCTCTCCCTCTCCCTTCCTCTTTGAAGTCAACAAAAATATATTAAAAATAAGTAAATGTGCCAATAATGATTGTAATCCTACTCTGCATTTCCTCATTTCTTAATAAAGTGAGAAGCTCTGTATTCCAGCCTGCTAGGTGAGTGATGAGCAATCCTCTTTACGGAAGAGGGCAACTCAGGAAAAAGAAACAAACATTTATAGGTTGTTCCTCTCCCCTATCCCAACCAAAATGAGGAGAGTTTTATTGAGTCTCGTGACCCAGGGGCGGATGGGGCGGGTGTCAAGGAATGTTTATTCTTACAAGTTGCTCTACTGAGTAGAAAAATATTAGTGAGAAAGTGGGCACTGCTTTTTAGTAAATGAAAACGTAATATCCCTGCATTTACAGAGAGTGCTCTAACTTTTCATTCTGAAGTTAGCCCTCTGGAAGCCTGTGTGATTCTCATCATTACATGGACTTCCTTTGTAACCCACGGACCAGCGTCTTTTATATCGCAGAGCCTATCTTATTGAGCGTAGTGTCCAACACCTAGGAGGGACTTAATAAATGCTTATTAGGAAGCAATATGTGTAATGGTTAAGAACACAGACGGTAGCCCGTGTTTGTGTGGCTCAGTTGCTTGAGCCTCCTCCCGTGCACCAGGAGGCCCCTGATTTGTTTCCCTGTCATAGGGGCACTTGCCTCGGTTGTGGGCTCAATCCCCAATAGAGGCATGCAGGAAGCAGTGATCGATGGTTTTCTTCTCTTTGATGTTTCTTTCTCTCCCTCTCCCTTCCTCTCTAAAATCAATAAAAGTGTATACAAAATTAAAGAAGAAAAAAAGAACACAGACTCTAGCAAGACTGCAACTCTGTCACTTTCTAGCTGTGTGACTTTGGGCAAGTTACTTAATCTCTCTGGGTCTCAGTTCCAATCTGGAAATTGGGGATTATTCCCATCCCTACTTCATAGATGGGGACTGAATGAGTTCATGTATGCAAGCAATGCCTGCCCTATGTAAACCCTGCATGTCAGCTGTATTGTCATTGAACTGAACGGAAACCCAAGTTTGCCTCTTTCACCAGAGCCTTATAGAGAATCTCTTTCCAACTCCAGCTTCCATGTTGTTACCATTGATTAGATTTTCTCTCTAGTTCCTGTTGGTGAAAATGAATTCGATTTCCATATAAAATAATAGTAACTACGCTCTTTTTCCCTCATTCCAGACACTTTCTAAGGAAGAGCAGCAAAACAAAAGGCCCTAAATGTTTTTTAAGCAACCTGTGTCCGCCTGTAATGTGTAGACTTACGCTGTAGAGCATTATGTTAATTACCTGGGCTAGAGGCTGCATGTCTAGATTTTTGCAAAACTGCTCTTTTTCAAAGAGCATGTGTTTCTGTTCCTCCCCTGCCTTCTTCACCTCTGCTCACAGGATGCTCTTCCTCCCTACTCTCGAATGGACAGGAGCGCTCCTGGAACATATACACCTGGTAAAACCTGGCTCCAAGAGCATTGCCCACCTGGTTACTCTTAATCACCTTCATGTTTGTCCATTGACTTAGTTTGTAAAGTTTCAAAAATTGAAGGATAGCGTACATACAGGAAAGTGCACATATGCTCAACTCAATAAATTTTGATAAATTGAACATACTTGTGTCATCAACACCCAGATTAAGAAACAGCAGAATAGAAGCCCAGCTGTGCCTCTTCCTGCTATTACCGCACCCCCTCCCCAACCCGCCAAAGAAGACTTGACTGATTCTAACCACATGGAGCGGCCTCTTAGTCTAGTATGTCCACTTTGGTGTCTGGATTTTCCCCTTTAACGTGCTGAGATTCTGCCATAGTGTTGGCTATCGGTGTAGGTTGTTCACTCTTAGTGCTGGGTAGGATTCTGTCATGTGAGCATAGGGGGATTGCTCTGCCTGTCTTGCATGTGGCATGTGGCAGTTTCCAGGTGGGGGCCTCCGTGAGTCACACATGCTGGCCCATGTCTTTGGAGACCAGCAGGGCGCGTACCTCCCAGTAGGATAGCTAGGCCAAATGGTGGACAGTTCAGCAGATGCAGCCAATTGCTCTTCCAGAATAGGAGTGCCAATGTACTGCTTGATTTTGGTGAAGAAAATTATTCCATATTCATATTTGATTTGAGTTTTATTATGTTGTTTTTTTATTTTTTATTGAATTTGGGGGGACACTGGTTAACGAAATGATTTGAAAACTTAGAATAAAAAGCAGAATAACATTTCTCTAATTCTGTTCATTTTACCATTCTTATTTCTCCCCTCTCATGTGTAAGAGCCATCTGGTAACCAGGCAAAGTCATTTAAGTTTCGGTACTTCTTTCTGGGAAGATCTCGAAAGACTTTTAGAGCTGCCACCTGAAATGGAAGGTTTAGGATTTCTTTTCTCCTAAAATGTCTGCTCTATTTTCAAGGGTAGAAAATAGTAATCACCACCCCTCGCTCCCTTGCAGAGAAGGAATCTCCCACTCCTCCACCTGCTTACACCTTTTATTGAGTGAACTTCGAGCTTAGGGAACTTTTGAGTGAAAATCAAACATCAGTGAGATTATTGATTTTCCAAAATTTGCTCACTGGATCATTCTGCTCATAATTTCAATTACACTTGCCCCTCTTCAGAATTTGACCAAGCTGGGCAAATGGAGAGTCAAAAGTCCCTCCTTCCAGTCCTGACTTTTGGTTGTAAACTGTAGTGCACAGTGCTTCAGGAATGCAGAGGTAGTTCTTTGTTTAAAAAAAAATTAAAAAAAAATTGATTTCAGAGAAGAAGGGAGAGGGAGAGAGAGAGAGAGATTAAAACACCAGTGATGAGAATCATTGATTGACTGCCTCCTGCACGCCCCACATTGGGGCTTGAATCTGCAACTGGGTATGTGCCCTGAAGGGGAATTGAACAGTGACCTCCAGGTTCATAGGTCGATGCTCAGCCACTGAGCCACATTTAGGCAGAGGAAGAAGTTCTTCACATGTAGCCCTAGAAATCTCTGAGTCTTGAAGGGAATTCAGTTGAATCTGTTGGTTTTGGCCCTAAACAACAAGGTAGAAAAAACATCCCGTAGAACAGTAGCAACAATCTTACTTCACACGCTGCTCCCTCATAACAACCTCTCACGAAAGCACTCTCAAATCCGGCACCATGGGGCAGTTTTTATTTTATTGTACAGATGGGAAAATTAAGACCTGCAGGGTTGACTTGATATAGCAAGACCCTGGAAGAACTGGGGAGCAGAGGGGCCTTTTTCTCAGAGGAACTTCCAGGATATGTGGCTCTATCTGGAGCTCAGCATGAGGTCCTTTTGATGGGTGGCTTTCACATTCTGGAGCTTGGCATTTTGTCTGGTTAGAAAATGGTCTTTGGCCTGAAGCGGGGGCGGGTGCAGGCGGGAGGGAGTCATGGGATGGGGGGGAAGGCGGACATATGTAATACAACAATAAAGAAGTATTATAAAAAAGAAAAGAAAGAAAATGGTCTTTGGTAGGAATATATATACAAGGAATTTATTACTGTTTTGTTTGTAGTGGCCAAGAATTGAAACTGAGTACCCATCAGTAGGGAAATGGCTCAATCAATAGCTATGGTACCTTGCTACCCTGGATCATTACAGAACCATTAAAAGGATTTGGGCAAAATTTGGCACAGTAAACAAGAGGGAGGAGCTGCTGGTGTAGTCTTTGGTTGAGTGTTGACCTATGAGCCAGTAGGTCACGGTTTGGTTATTGGTTAGGGCACATGTCTGGATTGTGGGCTCGATCCCCAGTGGGGGGGGGGGTTAGCTTCCAGTCAATGGGTTCTCTTTCATCATTGATGTTTCTATCTCTCTATCCCTCTCCCTTCCTCTCTGACATCATATATAACTTCAGAAAACATTTTTAGAAAGAGGGAGGAGAGGTATATAATATATATTTCTATTTTTTAAAAGATATTTTTTTTATTGAATTCAGAGAGGAAAGGAAAGGGAGAGATAGAAATGTTAATGATGAGAGAGAATCATCAATCGACTGCCTCTGCACACCTTGCACTGGGGATTGAGCCCACAACCCTGGGCATGTCCCCTGATCGGGAAATGAACCATGACCCTTTGGTTCATAGGTGGATGCTCAGCCACTTGAGTCACACCAGCAGGGCTATAATTCTATTTTTAAAAAATATTTTTATTTTTCAATTACCGTTGACATATAATATATAATTCTATTTTTGTTAAACAAATAACCCCACTATTCGTGTGTGTGTGTGTGTGTGTGTGTTTCATAGGTTTTGCTAGTGAGTGTTTCCTGTGTGTTCTTGCTGGCCCAGTTTTGGATAGCAAAGCTCCTCACCTGGGTAAGGGGGAAACAGCCTGTTCGGGCTTCCGTTCCCAAGGGAGCAGGGCTCAATGGAAAAGTAGGGCATCGGGACACCTACCTCAGGACAGGTGAGAGGCAGACTGGCTTGTTGAAAAGGAGGATGGTTTTACTAAGTCTGACATCTGGTCCATTCACCTAGGGGTGAATGCTGGGGCTTTCATGGGGATCTTGCTCCATTTCTTCCTGCCAAACCACCCCCAGGCCCACTAAACACAAAAGAACTAACAGTAGTGGCTTGTTCGGTGGCCTGGCAATGTGACTTCCACCCAAATCACCTTGTGCTCTCGCACAGTTACCCCTAAGTAGGTACTGAAGGGAAAAACCTCAGCTCTGCAAATCTGTGTCACCTGGGGTAACCCCTTCTCTTTTCTTTGCCTCCGTTTCCTCATTCATAAAACGGAGATCGCGCTTTTCTTTTGCTTGTGCTTGCAAGGAGAGGTGATCCGTAATACATATTTTTAAACGAAAAGAGACATATTATATATTTAGAAAGATAGGGCCAAGTTGCGTTAGGTTTTTGTTGGAAACAACAGTGCTGCTGACACGAGCAGTTGTTGCCCTTTAAATTGAATAAGTCTGGACGTTTCCCGCGTGACAGGTGCTGTGTTTTAACAATGGCATTGATGACTTCCAGGAGCTAGCCTGTGACGTGAAGGTTAGCCTGCCCGCGGAGGGTGGGCTGCCGCACAGAAGGCCTTCGCTGGGCCCTCCTGCTCGCTCTCGGAGGCAGATGGCCGCTGTTCTCCTGGTGGGATGCGGCGGCTGGAGCCCAAGCCACTGCCTGCTGCCTTCCTGCCCTGCCCAGCAGAAGCCCACCGATCCTGGGACAGAAGGAGGGGAGAGCACGCAGCAGGCTGTCGCCTTCACTCGAGGACTTGCCTGCCCACGCCCACACTTTCCGCGGGGCCCACAGATTGCAGCCTGAGCCTCATGGCCTAGGGCAAGCCGCCTGGTCTCTCAGAGCCTCCGTTTCTTTATCTGTCTACTGCCGAGGTCGGCAAACTGCGGCTCGCGAGCCACATGCGGCTCTGTGGTCCCTTGAGTGTGGCTCTTCCACAAAATACCACGGCCTGGGCGAGTCTATTTTAAAGAAGTGGCGTTAGGAGAAGTTTAAGTTTAAAAAATTTGGCTCTCAAAAGAAATTTCAATCGTTGTACTGTTGCTATTTGGCTCTGTTGACTGATGAGTTTGCCGACCACTGTTCTAGTGGAACAACATTGTGTGATTTGGGACAGTAATCTTACCGGTTTTTTAAAGAGCGGGACGAGGTCTTCAGAACCTGGCGCACAGTAGTTAACCCAAGGAAACCCATAGAGATCTATGGCTGGACAGTGCGAAAGGTAATCATTTAGGAAATAATTGTTCTTTCTTCCTTTGCATTCCTCTGTGCATGATAAACTGTGGGATTTGCACACCTTCTCCTCCATCCTATTCCTCATTGAATTTATTTTACTTCAAAAGCGACTTCCTTCTGAGCAAGTAAGGAGACCTGAGAGGACCTCACCACATGAACCTTTCCTGTTAGCATTTTTGAGAGGAGACGGTGCAATCTGTGTTCTGTTGGGTTCTGCTCAAAGGTAAGGATAGACCGAGCAGCGTCAGTAGCTTTTCTGTATCCTAGGACTGTCCCTAACACTTCGCTGCTCTAAGTAGCACCATAGAGTCTTCTGAGCTCCCCGGACAGTGTGGTTTATCCGGATCTGGATAGGACAAGGGCTGGAGCTCCCGTCGGCTCTCAGACACTGCGTAGGAGTGTCCTTTAGAGAAAAGGGAAACGAAGTACACCCAGACAGAAGGATATTGCAGTAGGCATGGCAACCACAGTAGTTATAATCTTCCCATGAGGTGGTCAGAACCCCAAGAGAGGCCTAGATTCATTGTGCTACTTTCCCCATTGTGCTACTTTTTGGCCATTATGGCGCAGGAGCAGGGAGGTAGGCAGAAGTCTTGCTTTCTCGATGGCTAGAGCAGGCCAGAGGTTTTGCTTTCTCCTCCAGATCTGCTTCCCTGCTCTGACAGTCTCTGTTTAGAGTGGTGGTGTGCCACCTCGAAGCATTTGCCTTCTGTTGCCCTGGGAGTTTGGCTGGGGAAGGGAGCAAAAAGAGAGGGAAGGAAACACATCCTTCGAAGAGGGAAGCAGAGAGATGACATTCTCGGCAGGAGGTTCTGCAGAACCCTGGAGCTCCAGCCTCAGGTTCTCCGTGGTGGCTCTGATAAACGCACCATCTATCTCCTGACCTTCACTCGGCTTTTTTGGCCTTGACTTTTGCAGCAGATGGCATTGAACTGGTGTAAACCATGTAAGTTATATTAATTGCAAGGTTAACTTACGTCCAAAATTCAAAGAGACAAGCTTCATGGACTGTGTGGACATAAGGCTGCTGTATGGATGGTGAATGCTGGCACTCTGGACAGCTTGGAATGCTGTCTCAGGAGGTCAAATTGAACACAGCGCAAGGGGGTGAGAGTTGAATAAGGAGCATGAGCCAGGAGGTTGCTATTCTGGGGCTTCTGGGTACCCTGAGCCCAGAAATCATTTCTCCTTTTCTGATATTAGGGGGTAATTATGCCCAGTTGCTGTCTCCCTGTAGGTCAAATTATAGCTTGTTTGTCTCCCTGTCACCCTGGCATTGTGGGATCTTAGAAATGAGGCAGTTGACCTTGACATGAATGATGCTGGATGCTCCATTTCTGTTCTTCAGCAGAGCCACCCACCCCCAGACTCTGGACATTTTAAGGCATTTAAAAGTCTCTTGAGTCCTGGCTGGTGTGGATCAGTTGGTTGAGCATCATCCCACACACTAAGAGTTCACCTGTTCAATTCCTGGTCAGGGCATGTGCACAGATTGCAGGCTCGATCCCCAGGAGGGGGCATGCAGGAGGCAGCTAATTGATATTTGTCTCTCATTGATGGTTCGCTCTTTCTCTAAGTCCTTCTTGCTCTCTCTCTAAAAGCAGTAAAAACATATTTAAAGGTTTCTTGAGAAGCATGCTCTTTTGGCTTCTTTAGTTAGAATATCTGAAGTTCTTGTTGAAAGCTAGAGAAATGGCTCCTCCTGCTCCTCTTGACTGTGGGTAACTTTTGTAAAGTGAGTTAATTATTTAAAAATCTTTTATTGAGCCAAAAACGGTTTGGCTCAGTGGATAGTGTCAGCCTGTGGATTGAAAGGTCCCAGGTTCGATTCCGGTCAAAGGCACATACCTTGGTTTTGGGCACATCCCCAGTAGGAGGTGTGCAGGAGGCAGCTGATCACTGTTTCTAACTCTCTATTCCTCTCTCTTTCTCTCTGTAAAAAAATCAATAAAATATATTTAGAAAAAAAAATTTTATTGAGGTAAAATTCACATGACATAAAGTTTACCATTTTACCTGTGTGCAGTTCATTGGATTTTAGTGTTTTAAAGTGTACAACTGAATGGGTTTTATTGTGCAACCATTGCTATCTAATGTCAGAATATTTTCCATCACCTGCAAAAGAAATATTGGGCCCATTAAGTAGTTGCTCCTCACTCCCCAATTCTCCCAGCCTCTGCTTACTGTCTCTGTGGATTTCCCCGTTCTGAGTATTTCATATCCACAGAACATATGCAGCCCTTTGTTTCTGGATTCTTTAACTTAGCTTGTTTTCAGTGTCCAATGATAGTGTACCATGTATTAGTATTTTATTTCTCTTTATAGTGGAATAATCCATTGTATTGGTAGACCACATTTTATTTATCCACCCATCAGTTGGTGGACATTTTGGTCACTTCCACTTTTTGGCTATATGAATAATGCTAATATGAGCATTCAAGCATAAGTCTTTATGTGGTCATATATTTTTAAATCTCTTGAGGATATACTTAGGAGTAGAATTGCTAGGTCATAGGATAGCTCTACGTTTAATTTTTGAGGAGCTGCCAAACGGTTTTCTACAGTGGCTGTACCATTTTATAATTCCACTAGCTGTAAAGACAGGTAGAGGTCAGAACTAGGAGAGAGGTCAGAACCAGGAGAGACAGCCATAATGTTTTTTAATGAGGGTCCAATTTCTCTATATCCTTGCTGACCCTTGTGATTATCTATTTTTGTGATTACAGCTATCCAGGTGGTATGAAGTATCTCATTGTGGTTTGGATTTGTATTTCTCTAATGATTAATGATGCTGAGTATCTTGTTTTTTGTTTTTGTTTCATGTAGTATATTTTTATGTGTTCATTGGCCATTTGTATATATATTTTGGAGAAATGTCTATTCAAATCCTTTGCCTTTTTGTTGTTAGGAAGCTCATCATTGATCCTTACACTCGAGCATGGTGTGACCAGCCTGTGGAGATGGAGTTTAGCAAGTCATTGAAAAGCAGGCTCAAGTCTCTGCCTGTTAGGCCACTCCTTGAAGCTCTCTTCTTGTTAGCCTTCCCTGTTAACAGTCTCTCCCCTGCCCTCCCCCCCCCAAGTTTCTCTTCTTGACCCAATTCTTACTTTGGTCTCAGTTCCTTCCCAGCTGACTTCATCTACACCCAGGGCATCCATTTCCATATATGCGGATCACTCCCAAAAGCACATATCTAACTGGACTTCTCTCTGGAGCTCCATGTTTATATGTCCAGGAAGAATCTCAATGTGTTTATCACTTACTACATTTCTCTTCTCCTGAATTCCCCACCTACAAAGTCAAAAAAGCTATGGGGAGTCTTGGGCTCCTGCTCCCCTCTCTCAGGTGCTGCTGTTCATTTGCTCTCTTCAATAGCCCTTCTAATTTGTCCTCAGTTCTTCAGTCCCATTCTGACTGCCTTCGTTCAGCTCTTTGTTATTTCAACCACACTCCCTAATTTTAAGCTATTTCCCTATACGTCCTACTCCTTTGTCTAGCATAGAGGCTCTCCTGGTTCTGACCCCCATCTCTCTTTCCAACCTTGTATTCCCTGAAGTTAGCCATAAGAAATTCCTTTCGGTTTCTTGAATGGGTTGCATTCCCTCAAGCCTTCCTACCTTAATGCTGAACCAGGAGATCACAGGAGTTTCATATATGTGGCTAAGGATAGATTTTCAGGGATAGATTATGGATCCAATATGGCCTAAATTAAATACTACTATGAATAGAGAACATGGTGACTATGTTGGGTGTGGATTTTGATTCAGCGATTTATTTATGTAAAAGAATTTTCAAACTAAATAGAAATTAAACTTCATTCTATTGTGTTTATAAACCACCTGTTATTGTAAAGGTGATGGACTCTTGGAACAATTCTGACATTTGTCCTATCCTGTTGTTACTTTAGTTACTTTTTGAACACAAAACACCAAGATATGTGATGTGACTAGCATATGTGTATTTTCGAAGTTTATGGGACAAAATATTTGAAATCAGATATGGACCCTAAAGTTGCCATAGCTACTGGCTACTATGAACACCAGCATTGCACAATTTGTTTGGAGCCCTACACCTTTTACCTCTGTAATGTCTTAAAACTTTTTCTGAGAATGTTAATCCTTAGAGAAACCAAGTGAAACTGAAGGAGTGATTCCTGGTCCTTTCCAAATAATTTTTAAAATTAATTTAACTTCAGCTGGCCAGTGTTGCTCAGTGGTTGAGTGTCGACCTGTGAACCAGGAGGTCACAGTTTCATTTTTGGTCATGCTCAGGTTTTAGACTTGATCTCCAGTAGAGGGTGTGCCAGGAGGCAGCTGATCAATGATTCTCTCTCATCATTGATATTTCTTTCTCTCTCTCCTCTCCCTTCCTTTCTGAAATCAATAAAAATATATTTCAAAAAACATTAAAAATAAAAATCAGCCTTGCTGGTGAGGCTCAGTGGTTGAGCATCGACCTATAAACCAGGAAATCATGGTTCAAGTCCTGGTCAGGGCACATGCCTGGGTTGTGGACTTGATCCCCAGTAGGGGGCATGCAGGAGGCAGCCAATCAATGATTCTCTCTGAACATTGATGTTTCTTTCTCTCTCTCCCTCTCCCTCTGAAACCAATCCAAATATGTTAAAAATAAAAATATAGGTAAAATTTATTTTAGATTATTATTTAGTGCTTTATCTCTCTCCTTCAAAATTTTACTTAGAAAATTTTCAAGCCTGCTGAAAAGTTGCAAGAATAATACAGTGAACATCCTATGCTCTTTGCTTAGATTTCACCATTTACTAACATTTTGCCACATCAGTTTCCCCCCTCATTTTTATGCTCGCAGGTGTGCACACCCACCTACACCCACACACACCCACACTTTCCCCAAATGGTCTTTAAAGTTTGTTCTCTTTGTATTTGGTTATAGTATCAAATAGTCTGGAGAACACAGATGATACCTGATGGGGCTGAGAAAGAAGTGGCTGAGTCCCCTATGGAAGGTGATTTATTTTCAGAGTTTCCAAATGGATGGAGAAATCATGGGACTAGATCAATGGCCCCTTCCAAGAATTTGCTAATCCTCTCCTCATCCAGTCTGCAAACGTGATCTGTATTTTCAGAAAGAGTGAGGTTTGGTTCCTAATACACTTTTCTCTTCCGAGCATGATTTGGAGGCTCAAATATATATCACTGCTCAGACCGAAGCCTTGAGCTCTTGGCTCAGTGCTGCCACTGACTTGGATGATTCTGAGCAAGTTCTTTTCTCGCTCTGAGTCTCAGTTTCCCCATCTGCAAACGAGAGCTTGGACCACTTCCTGTATAAATTACCTCCCTGTGCTCCTGTCTTATGACCCTGTGATGGCAAGAAAAACTCAACCCTTTGGGAATCTGTCAGAAGATAGTTCAAGTACTTGTGAAATGAACCCGAGAAGCTTATTGCTGGCTGGGCTTCTGCCAGGACCCAGTCTGGTTTACTATAGTGAGGAGTGTTTTTCCCCTTTTAAGAGCTACCAGTGCTCAGCCTGTGGGGGCGAGAGGGGGCTTGGTGGGGGCTGAGGAAGTGTAGGAAGGCTGCAGCCTCCCCACCTCCCCTTCCTTTGAGGTTGCCTCCTTGTTAAATTTGTCCTTCTCCTTGCTTCCCACGCCCTTTTTTAGCTACTTTTGTTCAAGGATATTGCCACCTCCTTTTTCTGGGCCTGTCCCTCGTCCAGATTAAATATCTAAGGAGGATAGCAGCAGACTGAAGATGTAGATGTTGGGTGATCATAATAGTGGACCTACGCAAGGCTGCACCCTCATAGGTGGGGGTAAGTTACTAAAAATCCAGGTAGTGGGTAGGATGTTGATACTGCTGGCTAGGGGCTTCCACAGAGTTCTTACTCACAGAGCCTTGGGTAGAGGTCCTGGATAGCCAGACTTCTTTTATGGGTTTAATCCCATTTGAGAACATTCTGATACAGGAGATAAGGACTTACGTGTGGAAAGGAACTGGTGAGAGAGAGCAGAGTAGTTGCGTTTGTTGAAGACTCACTACATTCTATGCAAGGTCCTTTACCCAGAAAGTCTTAAATCTGGACAGGACGATTAATGTGCCAGACATTGTGCTTTGTGTTGTAGAGGTGGTAGAAATAATAATAATAATTGCCCTACCTCCTGTCCTCGTAGTAATGTACTAGGCATGTTGCTGAGTGGGTTACTTCCATTCCATTTAATTCTCCCAACCACTCTGATGAGGTAGGTTGGCCTTCATCCTGCAGGGCAGAAAGGGAGGCTTAGCGCAAGCACTTGCTCAAGGTCAGGCAATGAGTAAGAGGCAGAATTAGAGTTTGAGTTCAAGTCTGATTTCATTTCCCTTCCTCTTAACCTCTGTGCCTCTTGTTCCTCAAAGCTGATTTATGGATTGATGTCAGGCTATGATAATGTTTCACTGGCCTAAAGAAAGGATAATATAGCTAGATTTTTAAATAAGGCCTAGTTTGTTCCAGTTCAGTGGTTCTCAACTAAGAAGTTTTGCCCCCAGGCAATGTGTGGCATGGGCTGGAGACACTTTTTGATTGCTACAACTTGGGAATGTTACTGTTATATGTATGAATAGTGGGAGAGCTGCTGCAAAACATCCCATAGTGGCCCGGCCAGTGTGGCTCAGTGGTTGACCACCAACCTATGAACAAGGAGGTCGAGGTTCAATTCCCAGTCGGGGCACATGTGTGGATTGTGGCTTGATCCTCAGTAGGGTGTGTGCAAGAGGCAGCTGAGGGGTGTTTCTCTCTCATCATTGATATTTTTCTCTTCCTCTCTCTTCCTCCCTGAAGTCAATAAAAATATATTTAAACAAACAAACAAAAACATTCCATGGTACACAGGACAGCTCCCTCATCCCCATAGCAAAGACTTATCCTGCCTGAAGTGTCAATAGTGCTAAGGTTGAAGAACTCTGATTTAATTAAAAGGATTATCCTTAATCCTAAAATGATAGTGTTTTGACTTTTGGGATATGTATTAAATGTCCTTTCTATTAAACAATGTAGTAGATGCCAGTTCGTAGGTGGCAGTTGATTTTAGAATGTCCTTATTTGGCAAAATAAAAATAGTTGGCAAGACTAACGTTGTTCCTTTAACTCTCTTTTTTTGTTGTTAAAAATTTCCTGGACTGTGAAAGCCAAACATCCAGGAATTACTCTATCTAGGAATTATTAAAAAAATATTGTGTGTTGACTCAAAAAAAATGGCTGCAGAATAGACAGACGTGTCCTGAGCCTTGTCCCGGAGCAGATAGAAAAAACAGCTGAGGGTTGCACAGGAAGTGTTTTTTGGTGAGTTAAGGGACAGCTATCCTCCAGGAGAAAGTGGGGGACTGCTAGACAGGGCTCCCCTGACCGGGCAGCCCCCACTGCTGCTGGGTTCCCTCTCAGAGCCACTGGCTCGGATGTGGAGACCATGCCATTTTGAAGAGGAAAGTGGATGTTAGCGGAACCCTGAAAATCTACAACTATGGAACCCAATAAACAGCTGCAAACCCCAGAACACTGGTCCCCAATTGGTGCAAACACGTGGATTCAGAGGAGCTCTACACTCCACCATGGAAAGATCAGATTTCTCCTGGGATAAGGAGAGAGAGAACTACATAACCAGATACCCGGGGAAGAGAGACCATGGAGAGATAAAGAAACAGCCCACATATGAAAGAAAAGCAGGCATTACCAAAAAAGGAAGTAAACAAAATGGAGGCAAGCAACCTCCCAGAGAAAGAATTCAGAGAAATGGTCATACATGGCTGAAAAGAAGAAAAGACAAATTCAACAATATGAGTAAGAATCAAAAGGAAATTAAGAAGAACCAAGAAGAAATGAAAAATGACATCATTGTTGTAAAGAACTCAATAGAAAGCATCAAAAGTAGACTAGAAGAAGCAGAGGACCTCATCAGTGAGCTAGAAGACAAGGCAGGAAAAATACCCAAGTAGAGCAGTTTCTAGAAAAAAAATTAAAAAGCAGGAGGAGAGCCTAAGGGAACTTTGGGCCAACATGGAACAAAACAATATCTGCATAATAGGGGTTCCAGAAGGAGAGGAAACTGAGCAAGGAATAGAAAATCTGTTTGAAGAAATAATAGCAGAAAACTTCCCTGATATAGGGAAGAAAAACCCCTGGAAAATTCTGGCGCTCATGTCGATGTGTTTGCAGCACCAGAAAGTCCCGCCCCACTGAGTCCACAGCTGACATGCAGTAGGTGCTCAGTATGTAGAAGTGAATGAATGAATGAGTGCAGAGAATGCCCAGGTTTCCGACAATCTTTGGCCTCACACCTTGGAGTGAGGGAATGAAGAAGGAATAGACATAAAAGGCTTTGAAAAGATTGTAGCCCATCTAGATGCAACAATGATGAAAAAGGAAGAAGTACCTGGAGGAAATGGACATATTCCTAGAAAAATATAACCCTCCAAAACTCAATCAGGAAGAATTTAAACATCTCAATAGGCCAATAACTATAGAAGAAATTAAAGCAGTCATCAAAAAGCTTCCAGCAAACTAAAGCCTGGGCCAGATGGCTTCACAGGGGAGTTTTACCAAACATTTAAGGAAGAATTAAAACCTAGCCTCCTCAGACTATTCCAAAAAATTCAAGAAGAAGGAACACTTCCAAACTGCTTCTATAAAACCAGCATCATGCTAATACCAAAATCAGATAAAAACAAAACATTGAAAGAATTGTAGGCCAATATCCCTCATGAACATATGCCAAAATCCTCAACAAAATTCTAGCAAATCAGATCCAGCAGTACATCAGAAAGATCATACACCATAACCAAGTAGGATTTATCTCAGGAATGCAAGGATGGTACAATATCTGCAAATCAATAAACGTGATACATCACATAAACAAATTGAGAGATAAAAATCACATAGTCATATCAATTGATGCAGAAAAAGCATTTGACAAAATCTAACACGCTTTTTTTAAAAATATATTTTATTGATTTTTTTACAAAGAGGAAGGGAGAGGAACAGAGAGCTAGAAACATCGATGAGAGAGAGACATCCATCAGCTGCCTCCTGCACTCCCCACACTGGAGATGTGCCCGAAACCAAGGTACGTGCCCTTGACTGGAATCGAACCTGGGACCTTTCAGTCCGCAGGCCGACGCTCTATCCACTGAGCCAAACCAGTTTTGGCCAACACCCTTTCTTGATAAAAACTCTCAATAAGGTGGGAATAGAAGGATCATACCTCAACATAATAAATGCTATACATGATAAACCCACAGCTAACATCATACTCAATGGGCAAAAACTAAAATCATTTCCCCTAAGAACAGAAACAAGACAGGGATGCCCACTCTCACCATTCCTGTTTGACATAGTACTGGAAGTATTAGCCATTGCAATTAGACAAGAAGAAGAAATAAAAGGCATCCAAATTGGAAAAGAAGTAAAGTTGTCCTTATTTGCAGATGACATGATATTGTACATAAAAAACCTGAAAGACTCCATCCAAAAATAGACTTAATAATTGAATTTGGCAATGTAGCAGATTAAAAAATTAATGCCAAGAAATCTATGGCATTTCTATATACCAATAGTGAACTTACAGAAAGAGCAACTAAAAAAGTAATCCCATTTACCATCACACCAAGAAAATTAAGATACCTAGGAATAAACTTGACTACAGAGGTAAAAGACCTATAAGCAGAAAACTACAGGGCACTGAAAAAAGAGTTAGAGGAAGATGTAAACAGATGGAAGAACATACCATGTTCATGGATTGGGAGAATCAACATCATTAAAATGTCCATACTACCCAAAACAATCTATAGATTCAAGGCACTCCCCATTAAAATACCAATGGCATATTTCACAGACCTAGAAAGACCAAAGATTCATCTGGAATAAAAAAAACCCCAAAAAGCCACAGCAATCCTGAGAAAGAATAATAAAGTAGGTGGGATCTCAATACCAGATTTCAAGCTATATTACAAAGCCACTGTTCTCAAAACAGCCTAATACTGGCACAAGAACAGACATATAGACCAATGGAATAGAATAGAGAATCCAGAAATCTACCCAAACCACCGTGCTCAATTAATATTTGGCAAAGGAGGCATGAACATACAACGGAGTCAAGACAGTCTCTTCAATAAATGATGTTGGGAAAATTGGACAGATACATGCAAAAAAATGAAACTAGACCACCAGTTTATACCATACACAAAAATAAACTCAAAAATGGATACAAGACTTAAATGTAAGACGGGAAACCATAAAAATACTAGAGGAATCTACAGGCAGAGAAATCTCAGATATACGCCAAAGCAATTTCTTTATCGATAATGCTCGTAGGGCAATGGAAGCTGAAGAGAAAATAAACAAATGGGACTACATCAAAATAAAAACCTTTTGCACAGTAAAAGAAATCATCAACAAAACAAGAAAGATCATTGTATGGGAGAACATATTTGCAAATGTTATCACTGATAAAGATTTAATCTCCACATCTACAGGCAACTTATACAACTTAATAAAAGGAAGATAAATGATCCAATAAAAAAATGGGCAACGGACTTAAATAGAATCTTTTGGAAAGAAGACAGAAGAAAGGCCAAGCGACACATGAAAACATACTCAAAGTCACTAATTATCTGAGAGATGCAAATCAAAACGTCAATGCAGTACCATCTCACACCTGTCAGAATGACTATCATCAACAAACCAACAAACGACAAGTGTAGGCGAGGATGTGGAGAAAAAGGAACCCTCATGCACTGCTGGTGGGAATGCAGACTAGTGCAGCCACTGTGAAGGACAGTATGGAGTTTCCTCAAAAAACTAAAAATGGAACTTCCATTTGACTCAGTAATCCCACTTCTAGGAATATATCCCAAGAAACCAATCAGAAAGGATATATGCACCTTTATGTTCATAGCAGCACAATTCACCATAGCTAAGATTTGGAAATAGCCTAAATGCCCATGAGTGGCTTAGAAAACTATTGTACATCTAGCCAGGACCAGTTTGGCTCAGTGGATGGAGCGTCGGCCTTCTGACTGAGGGGTCCCAGGTTCAATTACAGTCAAGGGCATGTACCTTGGTTGTGGACACATCTCCAGTGTGGGGCATGCAGGAGGCAGCTGATTGATGTCTCTCTTTCATCGATGTTTCTGGCTCTCTATCCCTCTCTCTTCCGCTCTGTAGAAAATCAATAAAAAAAAAAAAATATATATATATATATATATATATAAAGAGAACTATTGTACATCTATATAATGGAATACTACGCTGCTATAAAAAATAAGGAATTCTTACCATTTGCAGCAGCAAGGATGGACCTGGAGAGCATTATGTTACGTGAAATAAGCCAGGCAATGAAAGGAAAATACCACATGATCTCACTCATTTATAGAAAATAAAGAATATTATAACCTGATGAATAAAAAGATAGATTCAGAGGCAGTAAAGCATTGAACAGACTGTCAAATTACAGCCGGAAGGCTGAGGAGTATTGGGGAGGGAGGGTAATAGATTAACCAATGGACTTGTATGCATGCATTTAAGCACACCAATGGACACAAGACACTGGGGGGTGGGTGGGATGAGGGCATGCTACAGGAGTTAGGGGAGACTGAGGGGTGATCAATGTGTGGGGGGTGAAAAGGAGATACTTATACTAATATATGTAATACTTTAAACAATAAAAAATTAAAACAAATATTGTGTGTTAAGAATCAAAGAAGGATGCCCTGGCTGGTGTGGCTCGGTTGGTTGGAACTTTGTCCCATACACCAAAAGGTGGTGGGTGTGATTCCGGGTCAGGGCACATATCCAGGTTGTGGGTTCGATCCCTGGTTTGGGTGCATTCAGAAAGCAACCTGTCAATACTTCTCTCTCACATAAATGTTTCTCTCTCCTTCTCTCTCCCCCTTTTCTCTGAAATTAAAGAAAAAAAATTATATGAAGAAAAAGAATTAAAGAAGGAAAGGATCTTGAGTTTCAAGGAAGGCAATGCCTAAGGGGCCCTTGGGGCTCCTGGGGTTTGATTTAATGACAAACATTCATTGACCACGTAGCTCATAGTACTGTGCCAGGCCTTAAGGAGGTAAAAACAACTTTTGCACCGTTGAGTTACAATCTCCATAGGACAAAAAGTGAGCGCGCACAAAGCAAGCAGGGAATAAGGAAACAAGAGCCTGGCATGCAATGGCGCAGTTTCGTCTCTAGTTGATGTTAACATGGAAACCAAGGGGTTTCTACAGGAAAGAAGTTTAGGTTCCTAGCTTGGGTCTTCCATCACGTAATTTATATGACTTTAGGCGAGGCACTTAGTTTCTTTGCCTCTTGCTTTCATATTGGCATCCTATCTTGGGTGAGGGCCTTTCAGACCTCTTGAGAAAGCCATTTCTGACACCTTCTTTCTTTCCTACCTCCAAATGGGGCACCCAGTTCTGTTGATTCTAATTTGGAAATGTCTCTAGAGCAGTAGTTCTCAACCTTCCTAATGACGCGACCCTTTAAGACAGCTCCTCATGTGATGGTGACCCCCAACCATAAAATTATTTTCATTGCTACTTCATAACTGTAATTTTGCTCTGTTATGAACTGTAATGTAAATATCTGATATGCAGTATGTATTTTCGTTGTTACAAATTGAACATAATTAAAGCATAGTGATTAATCACAAAAAACAATATGTAATTATATATTGTGAAATATTTATTTCTAATTACAAATAAATGAAATTTTGTCTTGAATCGTGGTGTAGCATGGGTAACAGTCTTAATATGACAAAAGTAAACTACATTGCTACATTTTGCTACACTGAGGAGCGGTGTGTTGGTTCCTAAGACCATGGGAAATAGATGTTTTCCAATAGTCTTAGGCGACCCCTGTGAAAGGGTCGTTCGACCCCCAAAGGGGTCGCGACCCACAGGTTGAGAACCGCTGCTCTAGAGTCTTCCCAGTCTCTTCCTATTTCCACCCACCAGATGGAATAATCTTGCTAAAACACAAATCTGATTACATCACCTGACCCTGCTTAAAACCTCAGTGGTTTCCTCATTGCCCACAGGGATAAAGTCCAAACTCCTTGGCAAAGCTTTTTTGGCTCAATGGTCTGGGCCCAGCCTACTCCTTCTTCTGTCCTGTTTATCATTCTTTGCCCTTCTCTGCCACTCACTCCACAGTCTAGACATTCTAGACCACTCGCTCTTCTCTGAGCACAAATCACCTACGTCCCTGAAATTTCCTCTCCTCTCCTCTCTTTTTATTTTTTATTTTAATAAATCTTTATTGTTCAAATTATTACAATTGTTCCTCTTTTCCCTGCCATAGCTCCCCTCCACCCGGTTCCTACCCCACCCTCTGCCCTTACCTCCCCCCGCATTGTTCTTATCCATAGGTGTATGATTTTTGTCCAGTCTCTTCCCGCTCCCCGGCACTGCTTTCCCCCCAGAGAATTGTCATCCACTCCCTTTCTGTGTCCCTGATTCTATTATATTCACCAGTTTGTTCTGTCCATCAGATTTTTTATTCACTTGATTTTTAGATTCACTTGTTCATAGATATGTATTTGTTCATAATTTTTATCTTTACCCTTTTCTTCTTCTTCCTCTTCTTAAAGAATACCTTTCGGCATTTCATATTATACTAGTTTGACGGTGATGAACTCCTTTAGCTTTTTCTTATCTGTGAAGCTCTTTATCTGCCCTTCAATTCTGAATGATAGCTTTGCTAGATAGAGTAATCTTAGTTATAGATTCTTGCTATTCACCACTTTGAATGTTTCTGGCCTGCATAGTTTCTGTTGAGAAATCAGCTGACAATTATATGGGTGCTCCCTTGTAGGTAACTAACTGTTTTTCTCTTGCTGCTTTTAATATTCTCTCTTTGTCTTTTGCTCTTGGTACTTTAATTATGATGTGTCTTGGTGTAGTCCTCTTTGGATTCCTTTTGTTTGGGGTTCTGTGTGCTTTCTGGATTTGTAAGTCTATTTCTTTCACCAGGTGTGGGAAGTTTTCAGTCATTATTTCTTCAAATAGGTTTTCAGTATTTTGCTCTCTCTCTTCTTCTGCTACCCCCCATAATTCTGATGTTGGTATGCTTGAAGTTGTCCCAGAGGCTTCTTACACTATCTACATATTTTTGGACTCTTTTTTCTTTTCCAGTTGAGTGTTTTCTGCTTCTTTGTATTTCAAATCTTTGACTTGATTCTTCTGGTCCTCTAGTCTGCTGTTGGATCTCTGTATATTATTTTTTATTTCAGTCAGTGTATGTTTAATTTCTAGTTGGTCCTATTTCATGTCCTCGGGGGTCTTGCTAAATTTATCGGCCTTTTCTAGAAAATTCTTGAAAAATCTTGTAACCATGCTTTTGAACTCTATATCCAGTAGTTTGCTTTCCTCCATTTCTTTCATTTATGGCCTGTTTCTTTGTCTCTGCATTTTGGCTGCTTCCCTGAGTTGATAGAGTGGCTTTGTGTGCTAGATGTTCTATAGGGCCCAGTGGCTCAGCCTCCCCAGTTACCTGAGGTGAACACTCTTGGCGCACCCCTTTGTGGGCTATGTGCACAACCTTGTTGTAGTTAAGCCTTGATTGTTGTAGGTATCACAGGGAGAATTGACCTCCAGGCCAATTGGCTGTGAGGATCTGCTGTGTCTAAGCTGGGAGATCTTCTGTGCTGGAGACACTCTTATGAGACAAGACTTGCCAAAGCCTCTGTGCTCAGCTTGGATGGGGTGGAGTCTCAGGGCAGAGCAGACAGCAATGGCTTCCCATCAGCCCTTCCCTAAGAGGCCCCTGGGTCTCAGTGTCCCTCGGTAATGGCTGCAAGCACCTCTGAGAGAAAGCTACCCTCGAATTTCGCCCGCTATCAGATAGTCCAATTTCTCTCTCAATGAGTCTGGGTCCCCAGAGTCTCACCTGGAACTGGAATTCAGAGCAGTTGGGAGCTTCTGTCTCCCTCCCGATTGAGAAACCAGCCTCGTATTCAGTTGCCAGCCCTCTCTGTGCCTGCACCTCCCTACCTCTGCCTTCCACAGTTCCTCTGAGCCTCAGTGTGCTTTTCTCTTTCCTGACAGTCCAGTTTCTCCCCATATGAGTCTGGGTCACCAGAGTCTTGCCCAGAACTGGAGTTCAGAGCAGTTGGGAGTTTTGTCTCCCTCCCGATTGAGAAAGCCAGCCACGCACTCAGTTGCCAGCCCTCTCTGTGCACGCCTGTCAGTACCTCTGCCTCCTGCAGCTCCTCTGAGTCTCAGTGTGCTTTTCTCTTTCCATCTAATTGTAGAATTTCCACTCAGCCAGCCTTCCTGTGGTTCTGGATGATGTCCATTTTGTCTTTTAGCTGTAGTTTTGAAATTCTTGTGTGAGACAGCAGTTTAGGTATTTACCTATACCACCATCTTGGTTTCCTCTCCCTTTCCTCTCTTTTTATTTCGTAAAATCAAACAATTGTTTTTTTGGTTAACTCTCACTCAAGGATATTTTCCATTGATTTTTAGGGATAATGGAAGAGAAAGGGAAAGACAGAGAGAAACATATCAATTGGTTGCCTTCTACATGAGCCTTGACCAGGACCCGGGCCAGGGAGGAGCCTGCAACCAAGGTACATGCCCTTGACTAGAATCAAACCCAGGACCCTTTGATCCGCAGGCTGATGCTTTAACTGAACCAAACTGGCTAGGGTCATACTAATTTTTTACAGTTTGTCTTAGTCCTCTCTTCTGGCAGATGCCCCACATCCTGGAGACAGAGGACATTTCTGCATCTCTCCCCACTGCACTGTGAACCTGTTGAAGACAGGGCCTGCATTTGTCTTTTCTGACTTGTATACTTTATACCAACCATTGTTGAGTAGGAAACAAATGGATAAAGGAGGAAAAATTTACAGTGGAGATAACAATGTTTATCCTTTGTTACCATCCAAGGTTGCCCATGGCATAAACATGAAATCATGTTTATCGAAGGACTTTGAAAAATGAGAGGCTCTACAAATGCCGAATAAGGTATTCCTCATTGTTTTGAAAGGAGAGATTGTGAACCTTTGAACCATGGATGAAAATCCTTAGAATTTCCTTCGTTATTTCACCATTAACATATGTGCACCTATTCTTAAGGCAAGCACACACAGACTACAGTTATTATTTGAGCAACATGGGGGTTTGGGAAGCCGACCCTTTCCCTTCCCCACCCCCCCGCACAGTTAAAAATCCATGTATAACTTTTGACTCCCCAACAACCCAACTAGTAACAGGCTACTGTTGACCATAAGATTTGCCAATAACACAACAGCTGATTAACATATATTTTTTGTTATATTATTATATACTAAATTCTTAAAGTAAGCTAGAGAAAAGAAAATTTTAAGGAAATCATAAGGAAGAAAAAAATACATTTATAGTGTTACTGAAAAATATCCTCATCTAAGGGGATCCATGCAATTCAAACCCTCAATGTTCAAGGGTCAACTGTATTTCTAAGAGTAAAGAGAATTGTTGTCGGGTACTGAAGTTGGTATGCCTGATAGAGAAATAAAAATGGCCAGAATTTTGCAGAGTTCTGCAAAAAATATACCTCATTGGTGCAGGAGCCAACGTGGCATGAATTGTGACTCGGTGATCTGGTCCTGGCTGAAGCTCTGCCTCCAGTGATAACTCATCCTTTTCTTTCCCAGAACGAGGGCTGCGCCTACAGAGACAGGGGCAGGAGGGAAGGGCTTGGTTTCCTTTCTCTTTTATGTCCCATTTTCTTTCTCCTCTTTCGAACTCCTGTTTTCTGAGTGTTGTCTGCCTCAATCACCCAAGTTAAATAGAGTAAATCCAAGAAAGAAGCAACAAAGAAATGAAGGGAGGTCTGGACTTGTGGTTTACTTTTCAAATACTATTATTGTACTAACCTTTACTAGTGATTCTGTGAATATACCTCATTCCCAGCACCAGCTCCCATGGAGGGCAGGTCTTTTCTCTGTACAATTTTGCACCCTCTGCAGGCGCCGCGCACCGTGGTAGGTGTACATGAATGTTTGCTGGATAATGAATGAATGAGCTCTCTGAGTAAGAACGAAGTATACCTCCTGCACCAATATTTTTGGCGCATGATGTCTCTCTCTTATCTTTTGTATAAGAGATTCTTCTTCCTTTTATGCATATCAGGATACAGGTAATTCTCTTTGACATTTTCTCTAGGCAGCTCTCGCTTTCACACACAGGTTTGATCATTGTCCAGACACCCCTCTAGGACTCAGGCTTTGAATCTTGGGACTGGATCTCTTTTACTTCTCAGACCCATGAAGGCTGCTCTATCTCAGAAAGGTGGAATGGGGGAGTAGGGCAGGATACAGGGAAGAAGCCTAAAGAATTAATTGGTTAAACTTTATTACAAAGGCTGGTCTGATTGTTTACAGGCCATTAAAAACCAGGATTATCTTCCCAGGCATGTCTTAGAGAGATAAGAAAAATTTATCCCTTGTTTTGACTTCAGAATTTCTTTTTGGTTTATTATTTGATGCACTTTTCAATTTTCTTCCCAAACGTCCCTCGTCTCAGACAACTTTTTCAAGTTGTTGGCAGGGGAGATTCAGATTAGAATCCTTTAATTTTAGAGTTGGAAGAAACCTGAGATAAAAATGACTGCTTCTAACCTACCCCCTCCCCTGTCCCCCGCAACTCTCCCCTATAGCAGAGCAGCTCCTGGAGTTATGTGCACTATTGATCTCTGAGCAGGGCAGTCTTTTCTCATGACCTTCAGTGAATCCTCCCACTTCTATGACCATATCTACTCTGCTGAGAAGACTTTGTAGAGCCCTCTCCCGCCGCAAATGACCAACCAGCTCTTTACTTAGCATCCCAAGAGCACTGTACACATAAATGAATGGGTATCTAGCCCTGCCATCTTCTGAGATAGGCATATCTAGGCTTCCCCTGAGTGGGCTGGGCAGAACCCTGGAGGGCCTGCACCCACATTCTCGATAATCTGGCTCCCCCAGGGCCTTCCTGAGAGTGTGACTTTCCATCTGGTCAGATACAGACATCAGGAGGTGGGATGTGCCCACCCTGCAGTGATCAGTTTTTTGCCCAGTGATCCTACAGCATCTTCTATATCCTGGACCTGAAAAGAAGCCCTCAATCCTAGATACTGAGGCTTGTTTTTTAGCTGATGGAGTCTGAGTGTTCTCTGCAAGAAAATCAGCTTGGCAGACATTGGGCACCCACATGTTTATTGAACAAATGAATGAATGGATGAAGGAATAAGGAATGTCAGCTAGTACCAGGTCAGCCCTTATGGGTCTATGTAGTAACTTAAAAAAATATATTTTTATTGATTTCAGAGAGGAAGGGAGAAGGAAAGAGAGATAGAAACATCAATGATGAGAGAATCATTGATCGGCTGCCTCCTGCATGCTCCACACTGGGGATCGAGCCTGCAACCTGGGCATGTGCCCTGAACTGGAATCACACCTACAGGCAGATACTCTATCCACTGAGCCAACCAGATAGGGGTCTTTGGATTCAATTTATTAAGTATAGGGTGGAGGCAAAAGTAGGCTCATAGTTGTGAGCATGCAAAACACAGAGTTTATTCTTGTATAATATTTATTCTTGTATTATTTTATATTCTTGCACTATTTTCCCTAAGAACAACTGTAAACCTATATTTGCCGTACCCTGTATTTAATGAGTGTTTGCTCTGGAAGAGTTGGTGCTAGGGGTCAAAAAGGTGTTGTGTAAACCCAATTCTTAATATTTGAGAGTTTATGTCTCTAGAGGGGAATGAGACTAATTATGAGACAAGGCAGTACGCATACATAGATACTGATATACAAGTACCTTGTTGAAGGAGCACAAAGGGCTGTGAATGGGGATCAGAGAGCTTCTGGAAAGATTTTTTTTTTTTTTTTTTTTTTTTTAGGATTTCCATGAAGAGGAAAGAAAGATTGGTGGACAGCAAGGGCAAAAGTTTTGAGCTTCAGTTTGTCACAGACCAGTCCTCACTGCCCCTGTCCAAAGCCACATCTCTCCTCAGCCAGGGTGGCTCCAAATCCATCTCAGACAACAGCAAGTAATCCCAGGAATTTTTCCAGGCGTCTGACCTTGGGGCAAGGCTCAGAGCAGACATTCCTTTCATCCAGACTTTGCTGGGGCTCTGGTGCAGAGTTTTGCTCTTTGGCAAGGGTCTGGGACAAACTCTGAGATGTCAAGGTGGGCAAACTCTCAGAGCTGGAGCCCTCTGTTTCCACGAGGCTGTGCTTTGTCCCTCTCCCAGTCTTCCTATTGTCAGGACAAGAGCACCGTTCTGAGGCTTTGCTCATGCTGTTTCTTATCCTCCAAGGCCTTCCTCAAAGGCCTGGGCTCCTTCCAGAAGGAAGCTCGTGTTTTACGAGCTCTAAAGCGTATCTCCAGTGAGGGCGTACTGGGAGATCAGACCCTCCCTGTTAGTCAGATGGATGTAGCTGGGTGGCTGTCCAGAAATGAAGGAGAGAAGGGAGCTTCTTAGCTTCCCAGGTTTATTACAAACAAGTGTCCAGGGTCAACATGATTTTAACACATTAACAAAGTCATACTAAAACCTCTGAGTTTTCATGTCCTCAAGGTAACTCTTAGTTATGGTCCAGGGAGTGGGAGGAAGCCAAGAAAGAATTCTTGATCTTGGGGAGCGGGATTGAGTGCAGAAATGTCTTGGAAATGGAAGGAAACCTTGGCTCCTTCCTACAGCAGCCCCTCAGCCCATTTATAACTGTGGGTGCGCTCCCCCTCTCTGCGTCGCTTATCTCTGCCTCACATTCACAGACTCACATGCCTGGAGTCTCTCTGGATGTTGGCCAAGCCAGTTGGGAATACATAATAGCTGCGATATAGATGGGGGAGTCTAACGTGTCCTTGCACGCCGCCATGAAGGTCTCCCCTTCTTTCCCTCCTCCTAGCCTTTCTCCGGCATTGGCACTAATCTTCATGGTCCCACCTCCGTAATCTCTGAAAGAAGGGAGATCCAGATTCCATATTTGCAGATGGCTGTGCTAGTAATAATGGACACCCCTTGGAGAATGGGAGGAAGGTTAGATCAAATGGTGTTCAGCTAAAGGTCTTGGGAGCTTAAAACCCTCCTTATAAAGTACCCTCTCCCCCGCTGCCCCAGCTTGCTTGTTTTTTTTATGAGCAAGATATTGGTTTTGCTTTAGTGTTTTTTGTTTTGCTATTTGTCCAGGAAAAGATAGGGATGAAAAAGGAAAGGCCTTTGGAAAGAGGATTCTAGCCTGATGGAAGCAAGGGCTCCTGGGAAATTTGGTGCAGACTTGGAGCCTGCACGGGAGTGTGGGGAAGGCAGATGGTGCGGGATCCTGCTGTTAGTGCTTTTGCTCTGGGAGCATCTCTGATTTGGGTGCACAGATGGGCACCCCTTGAATCCTTGATTATTGACAGAACTGCAGTACAGCTGCGAAAGCTGTATCTCTGTTTTTGAAGATGTCTTGGGCACAGACAGAATGGAATCTTTCCATTCCATAGACAAAAGCTAGAGTCACCAGGGGTATTCTGCATGCTTGTTCCTCCTTGTGTCTTTAGCTCAACACCATGGGATTCTGGTCAATGGCTCACTTCACCTTAGGTGAGTTGGACAGTACTGACACAGGCTATTTTTTTTTTTTGTTATTGTTGTTAATCCTCATGCAAGGATATTTTCTTCCATTGATTTTTAGAGAGAGTGGAAGTGGGGACGGGGTAGGGGGGAGAGAGAAACTTTGATATGAGACATATCAGTTGGTTGCTTCCCAAACAAGCTCCAACCAGAGCTAGGGATCAAACCTACACCTCAGGTATGTGACCTTGACTGGGAATTGAACCTGCAACCGTTCAGCGTGCAGGCTGATGCTCTAACCACTGAGAACACTGGCCATGGCAACACATAGAATTTTTCTTTTCTTTTTAATCCTCACCTGAGGCTATTTTCAAGTGATTTTTAGAGAGAGTGGTAGAGAGAGGGAAAGACAGAGAGAAATATTGATGTGAGAGGAACACATCGATTGGTTGTCTCCTGCACGAGCCCTGACCAGGCCCCGGGCTGGAGAGGAGCCTGCAACTGAGGTACGTGCCCTTGACCAGAATCGAACCTGGGACCCTTCAGTCCGCAGGCTGACGCTCTATTCACTAAGCCAAGCTGGCTAGGGTGACACATAGGATTTTAAATAAAGTTAGGTGCCTTTTTTTGTTGCTTTACATTTTTAGTTAGGTGTGTGTGTATACATATATGTAACACATTTAGCCCATAGCTACTGGCATGGAAGTGGAATTAGATTATGGGTTGGTTATGGGACAAGATGCTAATATTTATTTCTAGGGTGATTGGTTTGATCTTTGTGAACCATAGTATTTTTTTGTTTGGTTTCTTATTAATATTCCGCCCTGTATTAGCTGACTCAGGATGCTATGATCAAGTACTATAGACAGAGAAGCTTACTGACAGAAATGGATTGCTTTATAGTTCAGGAGGCCATAAGTTCAAGATGAAGGTGTCAGGCTGGTTGGTTTCTGAGAGCTGTTTTGGCCTCTCTTAGATTCTAGAAGCTAACTGGCAGTCTTTGGTATTCGTTGGCTTGTAGAAGCATCACCCCAACCTCTCTCTTCCTTCTCCCTATGTACGTGTCTCTGTGTCCAAATTTCCCCCTTTTTCAAGGACACCAGTTTTATTGGATTAGGACACATCCTAATGACCTCATCTTAACTAATTAGATCTGCAATGGCTCTCTGTCCAAATAAGATCACATTCTGAGGTCCTGGGGGTTAGGCCTTCACAGATGCATTTTGAGGAGACACAATTTAATTTATAACACTCCTAAAGAAAAGTGTCATTGTTGTTATTGTTTTTGAAAAAGAAAAATCTCTGTATGTCAACTGTAATTGAAAATTGATTTTTTAAAAATTTGAAAAAAGAAAGAAAGAAAAAGAAAGACCTCTATTGGGTAAAAAATGTAAACACTACGGGAGAATAAATCAGGAAAGAAAAGTCTTCCTCTTACGCCTGTTCCCCTATGTTTAGACTCCAATACAGAGGCAACCACTGTTACCCATTTTGTTGTTCCCTCTGTTTTTCATATAAGCATAAATGTACATCTATCCTTTTACTTCTTCTCCCTTCAAATAGTTATATTCCAGATACCCTGTTCATATTTTGCTTTTTAAATTTAATATATCTAGGAGATTATGTCCTATCACCACTGCACTCAGACCACCTGGGATTATTCCTATCAATAAGTATACGTCTGCCCCATTTTTAACAGATGCATAGTATTTCATTGTGTGGATATGCCATGGTTTATTGAACTTCATTCACCTCTCTTGATGGACATTTAGGTGATTTCCAATCTGTGCAGTAATGAAAACATTTTTACACTCTACCCTTAAATGTATGTCATTGGTACACCTCACTTCTTCCTAAAGTTCTTATGTAATAGTATATAAATTGAGTACGTTTAAGAAATACTTGTTAAGGTCCTTCTATGGACAAATGTTTTATATTTCATCAAGTTGAGTTATCCATCCAATGGCTTGCCTGTCAGTGATGAAAAGTCTTGCATATGGATGTCTAATTTTGATTGCTCAGCTTTGACTGTTCTTTCGAGTAGGTTCCTAGAAATGGCTCGGGTAATCTAGCAATTGTTAAGCCTCTGGGTCCTTATTGCCAAATTGTATTCCCAAAATGTACCAGTTTATATTTTCACTACCAGAGTACCCATCTTGCTCCACAATACCAGCATTCTTATGAAAACAAACAAAATACCTTGATAATTTGGTATGTAAAATATGGCATTTCACTGTTGTAATATTTTACTTGTTTATTAGCTATTCTTAAATCCTCTCTTATGGCTTGTCTGTGTCTTATGACCTTTTATCTGTTAAGGTCTTAATGCTTTTTATTATCGGTTTGTATATATACTTTATATATTAAGGATATTGATTTAAAAAAATATATATTTCTTTATTGATTTTAGAGAGAAAGGGAGGAGGAGGAGAGAGATAGAAACATCAATGATGAGAGAGAATCATTGATTGGCTGCCTCCTGCATGCCCCCACTGGGGATCAAGCCCGAAACCCAGGCATGTGCCCCTAGCCGGAATCGAACCCGGGATCCTTCAGTCCACAGACTGACGCTCTGTCCACTGAGCCACGCTAACTAGGGCAGGATATTGATTTGTTAGTTTATATATGTAGCAAATGTTTTTACCACTACTTTGTAGTTTGACTTGAAGTTTTTAAAAAATCAACTTTATTGTGGTATAGTTTGCGTACAATGAAATACACTCATTTTAATTATGTAGTTCTCTGAATTCTGACAAATACTCATGTAACCACAGTTCCAATAGGGTATTTCTATTATCCCAGAAAGTTTCCTTGTGTCTCTTTGTAGTTCACCCCATTCCTGGCCCCAGGCAACCATTGATCAGCTTTCTGTCACTATAGATTAGTTTTTGCTGCTTCTAAAATTTCACATAAATGGAATCCTTTAGTATGTACTATTTTTCTTAAAAATATGTTTTTATGGATTTTAGAGAGGAACGAAGAAGGGAGAGAGAGGAACATCAATGAGCTGCCTCCTGCATGCCTCCTACTGGGTATGGAGCCCAGAACCTGGGCATGTGCACTGACTGGAAATCGAACCAGCAACCTTTTGGTACATGGGAGACACTGTTCAACCAACTGAACCACACCGGCAGGGCAGTATGAATCTAGCTTATTTTACTCAGCTTAAACAGAAGACTTAGCCATGTTATTGTATTTAATAATAGTTTGTTTCTTTTATTGCTGAGAGAATTCCATTATATGAATATATCACACTTTTTTATTTATTCACCAGTCGGTGGACATTTGTGTTGTTCCCAGTTTGGGGCTATTATAAATGAAGCTGCTACGAGCATCTGTGTATAAGTCTTTTTATGATCATAATGTTCTCCCTCTTTCTCTTGGGTAAATGCTCAGAAAGGAAACTGCTCAGTTATATAGCAAGCACATGTTTTTTTATAAGCAATTGCCATATTCTTTTCCAAAGTGGTTGCGCCATTTTATATCCCCATCAGCAATGTATGAGCATTTTGGTTGCTATATATCTTCACCAGAACTTAATAGAATCAATCCTTTTAATTGTAGCCATGTTAGTGGGAGTGGTAGCTTGTGATTTTAGTTTACATTTTCCCGATGACTAATGATCCTAAGCATATTATCGGCTGTCTGCACTCTTTTGTGATGAGTCTGTTCAAATTTCTACTCATTTAAAAAAGCGGATTGTTTGTCTTCTCATTACTGAGTTAAGGTTCTTTATATATTCTGGATAAAGGTCCTATGTCACATATATGTACTATAGGATGTAAAGTCAGGATCAAGGTTTTTTAAATTGTAAAAAAATTTTTTTTGGTAATGTCTCTGGTTTTGGTAGGGTAATGCTGGCTTTGCAAACTGAATTAGTATTTTGCTAGATACTACAGGGAATATAATGGTAAGCTCCTTAAAATACAGCATAGGGAATAAAGTCAATAATCTATACTAATAAAAGGGTAATATGCTAATTAGAATAGATAGACTAGACATCATCCGGATATCTTTCCAGAAAAAGCCATGGTGGCATGGGCTGAGGCAGAGGTGGTTAGAGGCAATCAGGCCAGCAGGGGAGAGCAGTTAGGGGCATCAGGCAGGCAGGCAGAGGGGTTAGGGACAATCAGGCAGGCAGGCAGGCAAAGTGGTTGGGGTGATCAGGCAGGCAGGCAGGCAGGCAGGCATGTGAGCAGTTAGGAGCCAGCGGTCCCAGATTGTGAGAGGGATGTCCGACTGCGAGATTGGGCCTGAACTGGCAGTCAGACATCTCTGAGGATGCAGGCCGGGCTGAGGGACTCCTTGCCCACATATGCATGAATTTCGTGCACTGGGTCTCTAGTATTGTATTAACAATGTATGGTGCAGGTGGGTACTAGACATATGGGGGATCATTTCATAAATTACATAAATGTCTAACTATAGTGCTGTATACCTAAAACTAATATAAAATAATATTGGAAGTCAACTGAAAAATCAAACCCCTGCTGGAATCACACACACTCACACATACCTACTCGCACTGCCCCTTCCCCAAGTATGATAAAGGCATAGTTTAATGGGCTCCATAAGGGAAGTACAGTTGAACTGCTGTTGGCATTCAATGAAGAAAGAGGCCATGGGAGGTCTCAGAAAAGGCTTCCTGAGGGAGGCGACACTAAAGAAGGGCTTTATTAGGGCTGCAACATTGCCCAACTTGGGGGCAATATTCAAATGCTAGTCTAGGTCCCTAGATTAGAACCTGTATGGTGCCCACTTGGAGTTGTTAGGCATAGTGGTCCTGCTAAAAGAAGTCTGCCACCTGGCTAGGCTGGTATGGCTCAGTTGGTTGAACATTGTCCCATGCACCCAAGAGGTCACTGGTTCGATTCCCGGTCAGGGTAAATGCCAGAGTTGTGAGCTTGATCCCCAGTAGGCAGCGTACAGGAAGCAGCTGATGGATGTTTCTCTCTCATCAATGTTTCTACCTCTCCCTCTATCTTCTTCTCTCTAAACTCAATAAAAACATTAAAAAGAAGGAGAAGAAAAAGTCTGTCAGCCAAGAGACTATCCACTTGGAGGTGGGGAAGGTGGGCAGTGTGGGCAGGTGTTCTGGGTCATAGAGGTTGCATTAAACTTGTGACCGGTTGTTTGTATAATGATGCCTCCCCTTCTTTTAAGTTAAACTCCTTTTGATCTGTGTCTTCTGCCCATTAACTATGGGGATGGAGGGCCCTGGGGAGCAAGGTGGGAGTTGGGGACCAGGCCTCATAGACCCCCTACCCTTGTCCCAGCTCTGTGATCAGCACCCCAGAGACATGATCTCATTAGTCCTCCCACCAACTCTACAATTGCAGCTTCATTATTTCCATTTTTGCAGATTGAATAACGAGACTTGCCAGGGCTGACTGGCTTGCCCGGGGTCAGGGGCTGGTGAGAGCGAGCTGAGACTGCAGCTCTGCCCGCTGACTCCCTGAGAAAACTCAATTTCTGGAGAAAGCAGGCACATAGACAGGCAAGGCAGGGTGCCAGGGGGAGGTCGGGACTAGATGATTATGAGTGGGTTTGCTCTGATTTAGCAAAAACACCCTTGGCACTGTGGGCCGAGCTGTTGCTGACCGGCTGCGTGGTCAAGTTTTGTAAAGCTTCCCAAGATCCTTTTGCTGGCGGGCTTTAAAAGCTGCAAGCTCTCAGCACTTTCCCCCTCCAGATAAATCCCATCAGGGTTTTGCTGGCTTACATGCTCCCAGGATGACCCCACGTGTCCCTCACCTGAGCAGCACTGCTTTGCACGTCCAACACTTCATGTCACTTAACGACTCTCTGGGAAGAAATTCTTCGCCAGCTTTATCGTTTGGCCCTGCCATCCCTTCTCCACCTTCCCTTGATCAAAACCCTCTGGTTTTGCCTGGCCAGTGTGGCTCAGTGGTTGGGCATCGACCTGTGAACCGGGAGGTCAGGGCCTGTGCCCAGGTTGTGGGCTCGATCCCCAGTAGGGGGTGTACAGGAGGCAGCTGATTAATGATTCTCTCTCATCACTGATATTTCTCTCTCTCTCTCAGTCTCTGTCTCTCTCCCTCTTCCTTAAATAAACAAAAATATATTAAAAAAACACACACACAAAACCCCCTGGTTTCTTTAAGAAGTATGGAGTGGAGCACTTGAGGGACAAAGAAACACCAGGCCTTGTTTTGGTCCCAGATTTGGGGGTTAGCCCCTCTTCTTGGTCTCATTTTTTCAAAGCAGCCCCTAAAAGACAAGGGTGCTGTGGAGAAGAAGCTCAGGCTGCGAGGAGATGCCATGTGTCTGGGGAGTCAGAGGACGCCCTGTATGAAAGCTCCCTCTTCCGACCCCCCCACCTCTCGAAATGCCCTTATCCTCAGACCCCTCTCAGGGACCCTTGTCCCCTTGCCTCGGGGCATGTGGCCTCCTGTCCTTCTTTTGGTCACCATGGGTCCTGACTCTGCCAGTGTAGAGGCGAACAGAGACGGGGCCAGGTCGGGGCTGCCCAGCCCCGCGGCAGCATCACACACTGTCCTGTGTCAGCAGAAAAACTTTCATTCCGGGCTCCAGGGACCCTGAATCGCAGGCTGGTGGCTCTCCGTGACTTCATGAGAAGCATTCTGGGCTGGTTCTCCTTGCCTCCACCTCCTGGCTAGACTTGCCAACGATGACGCCCGTGAGCCCCGCCCCGCTCCTAAAATCCCAGCCCTGCCTCCCGGGCCTGCCAGAAAATGCTTAGCACATTAGCGGGTTTAGCCGCCAAGGGTGCAGTCATATAGGAGGCTGCAGAGCACATAGATTTCACTTTGGGATTCTTTCCAGCTGCTTGCTATTTTGACAACACTGGGTGGCACCGTTACCAGAAAACTACCTCCCGGGACTGTGAGATGGAAGTGCCCGGGGGCCCGGGGCAGGGGCAGGGGAGGAGGTGGGTGGCGGTGGGGAAAAAGCAAGGAGCGGTGGTGGACAGTAGCAGTGACTAAGGGACTATGTGAGAGGTGGGTGGAGGGTGCCAGGCTCCCTGGCTGGCCTCCCTTGTTGCCCACTGGGGCGTGCTTGGAACAGCTCTTAAATCCTAGCGACTTATTTCCTATTGCCTCAGTGCTGTGGCTTCGCTGGCAGGAGAGGCAAGAGGCTCCAAGTCTGCCCGGGAGGCAGCGAACAGTTAAACAAAGTAGCTGCGTCTCCGGTCTTCTCGGACTCAGGAGTCCCTGCCGCACTGGCTTCCCTGCCACTTAGAGGCCGAGGGAGCGCTCTGGCGCAGGTCCCCAACTCTGTGACTCAGTTTTCATCTGCAGAGTGTGGGTCATGTGACCAACCTCCCCACCCCCCCAACTTGAGGTGGCTCCCCACCTACAAGACTACTACTACTATGTGCCAGTGTTTTGTAAACTGTAAAGTGACAAACATTTGCATTCTTGTGAACTCCTGGAGGGCAAGGACGAGGTTTTGTTTATCTTTGAATTTTCTCCCACAGTGATAATCCACAATGGTTTGTTGGATAGAAAAGTAAATATGATGACTTTCTGGAAGTTTCCTATCTTCGTGTGGTGAGGAAACCTAACTAAGGCTAAGGATGTGTTTGTCAGTGCCTCTGTAACAAAATAGTACGAACTGGGTGGATTGAACAGCAGAAATGTATTTGCCTCATAGTCCGGAGGCACATACTACTTTGAGATCAGGTGTTGGCAAGGCTGGTTGCTCCTGAGGGCTGCTCCAGGGTAGTCTTGGGTGGTCCTTGGCTTGTAGAAGCATCACCCCAATCTCTGCCTGCATCCTCACCTGGTGTTCTGTGTACATCTCTGTCCAAATTCCCCTTTTTATAAGGACAGCAGACAGACTGGGTGAGGGCCTGCCCTAATAACCTCGTTTTTAAACATCTGGCTGAGGATAGGGAAGACCAAGGCCCAGTGTGCCAGGCCTGCTGGGGGCAGAGCTCTGGTGCAGATGTAGGTGGGTGCTGGGGGAGGGGCACTGTGTTCTACCGCCTTTCTTGGGTTAGGGAGGGGGTTGTCTCCTAGAGTTGTGTGTTTTTTTGAAAAATACATTTTTATTGATTTCAGGGAGGAAGGGAGAGAGAGCCAGAGAGAGAAAGAGAAAAAGAGAGAGAGAAACATCAATGAGAGAGAATCACTGATCAGCTGCCTCCTGCACGCCCCACACTGGGGATTAAGTCCTCAACCAGAGCATGTGCCCTGACCCAGAATCGAACCATGACCTCCTGGTTCACAGGTCAACACTCAACCACTGAGTCACATTGGCTGGGCTAGAGTTATGGGTGTGTTTGTTTTTTGTTTTATTTATTTATTTTTATTTACTCTTTGAGTTTCTTCTGTTAAGTAGAATGAACTCCATTTATGTTTTAGACCCAAATCTGGTCCGTGTTCTGACTCTTTCCCTTTCCTTTCTTTCCTTTCAAGCTGCAAATCCCATACACATGACCCACCGTCCCTTTATCTGAAGCGTGGGCTCACAACTGCCCGTGGAGGGCACTCCTGATGTAGATGTGGTTCACATTCTCTTCCCCTTCCCCTCCTTTCTGTGCAGCACCCAGGGTCCTCCAGGTCATACTTCTGTTGGGGAACCCGCATTCCACGTGTGACCCCCTTTCCTCTGGGTGCTTGCACATCAGCAATCATGTTCTGAGCTGGTGGGATTGAGAGCCAGTGTGTCCTGGACCCCAGTGTTGGTGCTGGTTGTGGAGGGCACAGGACACTGGGTACCCCTGGGTAACCCTGCCTTTTGTATGTCAGGCTCCACACCATCCAGTCGCCTCTTCCTTAGGACCTGCTCCAGGAGGGGCTGACACACGGAAGGGGCGTTGATCAAAGTGAACCTACTGAATTCTTGCCACGTACCCCGCACAACGCTGGGAACTTTCCATCCCCTTTCTCCTTTATGCCTCTCAATAATCCTAAGAAGCAGGTCCTTCCTTTCAATATCCTCCTTTTCCAGATGGGCAGTTGAGGTTTTGAAAGGAAACAAAGGAAATGCAAAGTCCCCCAGTTAGTGAGGGATTTCACACCCTTTCTGACACCTCAGGTTTGCTCTTAGCCACAGGGTGTCTCAGAGGGTGGGCAGTAGCTGAATTGTATCACAATGACCTGGGGAGGTGGTGACAAGTCAGGTAGCTGGTCTCCACCCTGATCTTCTGAATGAGAAGAATGGTGGGTGGAGCCGGGAACCTGCATCCCAAACATGCACCCCAGGGATCCATACCCACCAAGGACTGAGAGCCACCCCCGGGGGGACTGCTTGCTTCCTCCCCAGGTGCCAGTCACCACCGAGGGGTTCTGACATTCAGGGTCCCTGTGTTCTCTTTCCCACCTTTATAAAGCCTCCCAGCACCCCCTCTCTTCTTGGTGTAGAGCAGCTCCAGGTCTGGGTGGAGGCAGGGCCATGGGGCTTGCACGTGGGTTAGGGGAGACCCTCGAGTGCCTCCTGCTCCATGGAGGGCCCCGGCCTGGTCACCAGGCAGCAGCCAGGCCAGGGCTGGGCAGTCTCAGCCTTGTTTGGTGCTGGTTGAAGTCTTCCCGTGACTGAAAGGGAGCAAATAGTCCAGAGCAAAATCTTGGAGTGACCCTGGCAGAAGCATGGGGTGCTCCCTGGGGGCTCTGTGGAGAACCACATATCCTGTTCCCTCGTTTGTCCTCTGCCCTCATTCTGCCTTTGTCAGTGTTCTTCCCTCACTCCTGTACCCACAGTTCATTTTGCACCTTCTCATCAGAATGAAACACCACCACTCAAAAGCCCTCCTAACAACAGTATGTTCTGGCAACCTAAAAAAAAAGTCCGAGCCAAAACCGGTTTGGCTCAGTGGATAGAACCTCGGCCTGCGGACTGGAAGGTCCTGGGTTCGATTCTGGTCAAGGGCCCATACCTTGGTTGTGGGCATATCCCTAGTTGCGGGTGGGGGTGGGGTGGGGGTGGGGGTGCAGAAGGCAGCTGGTTAATGTTTCTCTCTCATTGATGTTTCTGACTCTGTCCCTCTTCCTTCCGCTCTGTAAAAAAAATGAATAAAATATATTAAAAAAAAATCCGAAGTAGTGTTGTCCTTTTACTAACTGGGCAACAATTACTTAATCACCCATAAGCTTTATATTCTTTTTAAAAAATTGATTTCAGAGAGAGAGAGAGAAAGAGAGAGAGAGAGAGAGAGAGAGAGAGAGAGAGAGAGAGAGGGAAAGGAACATCAATGATGAGAATCATTGATCCGCTGCCTCCTGCACACCCTACACGGAGTGGAGCCTGCAACCCAGGCATGTGTCTGGACTAGGAATGGAACAGTGACCTTCTGGTTCATAGGATGGCGCTCAACCCCTGAGCCATGCTGGCTGGGCTTTAAGTTCTGTTCTATGGAGCCCCTGCCCTAACCCCTTTTCTGAGATCTAGGAGCACAACATGCAGGGCGTAGCTTCACAGGCTCTTAGGAGCTAGAACATAAGGCCCATGAGGCAGGAACCTGCGGAATTCCCAGTGTCTAGCAGGGCGTCTGACATGTGGTTGATACCCAGTGAACATTTCGTGACTGAGTCAATATTAGAGCTGGACGGCGCTGCTAGGTTAAGCTTGCCCAGAAGGACTAGGTGAGCAAACAGAGGCTCAGAGAGGTGAAATCACTTGCCTGAGTTTGCACAGCAAGTAGGTGGTGTGGTTGGGGCTGGAACCCAAATCAACCGATTCTAATACTCTCGGAAGGATATCATATGAGCTCAGAGACCTCTAGCTGGTTCTCTGGTAGGAGAAACTGGTCAGACAAATCTCTGGATTCAAGATCTCAGGGGTCAGGATGGAAGCCGCAGGTGGATTTTCTCCCCTCCCAGAATGGATAGCATCCCTGAAAATGCTGGCTTGGACTCCCAGGCTGATGCTCTAAACACCACCTCATTCTGAAAGTAAATGGTGAGCTATTTTCACACACTATTAAAATTTTAATTGAGAAAACTGTCCTTAGAATATACAATTTACCATATCCTGAGTGTCGAGCTAGTTCCTAGAACTTTCTTGTGCGTCCCACTTGTGAGCCCTGCTTGTGAGAAGGAACCAATGGGATTTGACCAGCATAGTGGGTCAAAATATCTTGAGTTCAGAATATCTTGTGTCTATAAAAATATTCACTCAGTTCATAGTTCTTTTTCCTTCTCCTCTCACTCCTTCACAGAGCACGGCATTTGACACTGTGTAGAGGAGTGTGTAAAATTAATATGATTAACATGAGCATCCATCAGATAGTCATAAATTTCATCTCTTTTCTGCTGCTCTCCAACATTGACCCTTACCCCATTTCTGATCTCCCCCTTCTAGACCTTTCATTGGTCTTTAAAAAAAATTATATTGTTGAAAAAAATGATCTTTATTGTTGAAAGTATTACAGATGTCCCCTTTGTTTGTGTGATGTTGTTTTTTCCCATTGACCCCCTATACCCTGTACCCACCCCTTATGAGCTGAGATCATGTGATACCTTTCTCTGACTGGCTTATTTCACTTAGCACAATACTCTCCAGGTCCATCCATTCCGTTGCAAATGGTAAGAGTTCTTCCTTTCTTGCAGCTGTGTAGTATTCCTTTATATAGATGTACCACATCATTCACCTTTGGTCCCCTTTTCCTAATTCTCACCCTAAGCCAGACCTTTACTCTAGTCCCAACCCCCACTGCATCTCTTACCCCATCTCTGAGCTTATCTTTTTTACCCCTGGGGTCAGGGTGGGGTGACTGCAGGGAAGGTAGGAAAATGAACATGTGTTTCTCATATTGCCTAGTCTTTTTGGAAAGCTGAAAGTTTAGTGGTTTGTTTTTTAGGCATTATCAAGAGGCCCTTCTGCCAAAACTAGCCAAGTCAAAGGACAGGATTAAAGCTATCTGAGAGTTAATATTAAGTATTCTTTCTGACCTGTCAATAATAATAATGATAACAATAATGAAGTAGTATTTATTGAGCCTCTGCTGCATGTTAAGGACAGCGCTTCTCTAGTGCTTATTTATCCAATCCTTACAACAATCCTTATTTTATTGATGGGAAACAAATGTTTTAAGGAGTTTGCCCAAGGATATACGGTGGGTAAGAAAGGCAATTACAGAATTACGAAGTGACACAAGCTCATGTGGTTCATGTCCTGAATGTGTAACGTGTTTGTTTGCTTCAGGTCCCTGGATGTCCAACTTGGGATGTGGTGTGAGGATGGGACAGGCCAGGACAATGGACTAGGGAAACTGAGACCAAATAGTTAAATGGCAGTTTGCAGCCATCTAGAAAATCAAGATGCCAAACACTCTCAGCCATCTAGTAAATCCTATCTTCCCTAAACCGGGGGCACTTCAGAGTAAATGGTCTGCACTTCTCCTCCCAACCAGAAGGTAAATAGCTTAAATCACCCTGCTCCCGGAGACAGATAGCAGAAATCCAATTAGTGCCCTTCGCCAATCACCCCCAAGGACAGAGGAAGTTAAGAAAGTAAACTTCATTTCAGTACATCAGCATAGATGTTCTATTGGGATCCTCCCCTAAACGCCCAGTCTTCAAAGCCCCTCAACACGAAGGTCCAGCACTTGCTTTCCCTCCTAGGAGCATGCTCATGCCTCCCCCACCCTTTTCTTTCCCCACTGGCATGCACCTCCTAAACGCTAAGGGACCCCACAAAGCTTGCAACCAGGGCAGCAATGGGCAGCTGCAGTTTGTCCTGGACAAACCCCCTGAACATGTTCCCCAAATCCCCTTTTCTCTGACTTCCTAGTGAGCCAAAGCAGCCCAGCCCTGGTGGTCGGCAAACTCATTAGTCAACAGCCACATATGACTCTCAAGCCGCATGTGACTCACAAGCCTCAGTTTGCCAACCAGTGCCCTAAACCATCCTTGTTTCCTTGTCCCCAGCTGTAATACACAACCACTGAACTCCACCTGGGCATGTGTTGTGAAGTTTTCCCTGCATGAAGTCAAGAACCCACACACTACTCGCCGGCTCTAGGCAGCCCCGTTCAGGACCAGTCCCTTTCCTAACCTTTGTGGCCTCTGAGGTTCCTCAGATCAGAGAAAACTCCCTTCCGCAACCCTGTAGGTAGGCACATGTTCCCCTGGGCCACGCTAGCAGTAGACCTGGGAACAGTCTTCCAGAGGGACAGACTATTCTGAGGAATTGTACAGAGGTGAGATTTGGTGCCCCATTTCTCCCTGCTTTTGCTGCATTTCAACAAATATTTGAGCACTGGGCAGTATGGGGACTAAAAAGAGACCAGTCTATTCTGTGCCTTCTAGGAGTTCACAACTTAGAGGAGACCAAGAGTTAACTGTTGAACGGCCCACAAGCAAAGTGCTGAGGGGGAGAGGGGCAGTGAGTGGAGAAGTGGGGGAGGGAAGGACATACAAAAATCATGTCATGTACCAGAAGTCATTGGCTGGACTTCCATTAGGTTTCCCACACTTCTGGAATAGTGTTGGTTTTAAGAATAAGCTGTCTTTCCCAATGGAAAAAAAAAATGATGACAATGTAAAATGTTTTTCCAAATATTGTAGGATTGAACTTTGTTAATGCGAGAGGCACTGTTTGGAGTCCCCTAAAAACAGTTGGCCAATGACAGGTGAAAGTTGTAGCCAAGGGAGTAGATCTGGAGAGATGAGTACAGGGTAAGGACTGGGTCTTTTTTGTTGCCTGATTCCCACCACGGAGCACAGGATGCATGGGTCCTTCATGGAGGGAGAGAAGGAAATCATGGCTCTGAGAGTTTCAAGGAATACGTGGTTAAATGCTGCCAGATGTTGGTCAGATGGCAACGGAAACAGAAGGAGGAAATTAGCAACCATGGAACAGTGGCTCCTGAGGAAGGATGGTTAGAGCTGCAGAGATGGACAGAGGAGAACATTATAGTATATTCGAGGAGGTTTTCTGTGAATGTGGAAAATGAGGTTGCAGTATTGACTAGGTGCTTTGTCACCAAAAAAGATTTCTTTAGGAAAACGAAAGGATTGTAACCCAGGGCAAGCAGACATGGCAACGTACACACTGCACTGAATGGCAGGATGAGAAGTGTTTTGAGAGGAAGTTAAGAGGAAGTGCAGTTGCAACCATAGCTTTACTGTAACCTTAGCTTTCTTCCTGTAGGGTTCTTGGGATGGCATAGAGTATGGGAACTCTTCCCATAAGCCTTAGCTCCTCCAGGGACTCTCCTGCTGATCATGTTTGCTTAGTGTTAGTTATCACCTTTTTCACTAGGATGGGACGTGGACAGTGTACGAGAATTACCTGGCTGCTCCTAGGATAGTGTGTGGGAATGAGAAGGAAAGGAGGCTGAGGAGTAGAGAGGCCGAAAGTGTCTGAGAGGGAAGAAGCCCTGACTCAAGTCCAGAAGAGGTGGGAACGCATGCGCTGTGGCTCAAGATGAGGGTCCTTTCTAGAGTGAAGAGCTATCTGCTCCTTAGAAACTGGCGATATGCAAAAACAATCCTATCCCCACAGCCTTGCTCGGACTGCACACACAGAGATGGCCCGTGCGCCTGTGCTGCACTGGTTCTGCTCCTCTGCCCTGGGAGTGCAGGCTCCATCTCGGTTTTAGAAGCAGAGGGTTCTCCTTTCTCAGTGACGGCCTGTGGAGGCAGGTCCCAAGCCAGGCTGGGGCTGCACCTTGAGTTTAGAAGCCCATGTGCCTCCAGGCCTGGGAGGAAAGCAAGGCTCAGAGAGAAAGAATGACTTCTTCAGTGTCTCCCCCAGTTATGGCAGGTATGGAACATACATTTATTGAATAAACCAAGGCAACAGCTAGCTATGGCAGAGAGATGAGAATTCAAACATTTAAAAAAATATATATTTCATTGATTTTTTTTTACAGAGAGGAAGGGAGAGGGATAGCGAATCAGAAACATCGATCAGCTGCCTTCTGCACACCTTTCATTGGGAATGTGCCCGCAACCAAGGCACATGCCCTTGATCAGAATCAAACCTAGGACCCTTCAGTCTGCAGGCCGACACTCTATCCACTGAGCCAAACCGGCTAGGGCCAAACATTTTTTTGTCATTGTATTTTCCATGACATCACCCGGGGTTCTATGTATTTTATACCAAAGTCTCTGGAAACTGCTTTCAGGAGAGGAGTTTTCAGGAATCTCTTTATTAATAGCAGGGGATCACTGAGTAGAATCAGATTCAGCTCCCTTTGAGGGCCTCCCATGTGTCATGCCCTAGCCATGGCACTTTCTCATGCCCTCCCTCTACTCCTTCCTCTACTTTCTGCCTCCTGATTGAAAAGAAAACATAACCTCCCATCCCCTTCCTCCCAAATGCTATAAACTCCAATGAAAGAAGGCCTTGTGCTTAAATAATTATGAGAAAAGAAAAAAAAATCCCAACCTCATATACATGTGAAGGGTACTGGTTTGGGGCAACTTTCAGTCTATTTAAATTAGGGATTTTGTAGATTGTTTTGCTGTTCTTGTGGGATGGTATCCAGTATTCCAATGTTCATGTAATGCCTTGACTTCACTATCACTTCTCCTAGGATAATTATAGGTTGGAATAATGTGCCTATTGTTCTGTTCCAAAAAGAAGCGCAGTCATGGAATTGGTGGGACGGCACTGGTGGGGGTGCAGTGTGGCTCTAGAAGGAGGTTCTTTGTGTTCCTGTGAGTGTGGATAGCCACGCCGCATCTTGAGTTCTTTTTCTTACTCCATTCTTTGGGTCCCTGCCACCTATGTCCTACTTCCCCCATTGCCTCTCATTGTCCTCACCCAGTTCTCTCCTGAGGTTATCCCCAAGTTTCTGAGCACCGTCTGAGGATTTCGACCATAGATGCTGAAGTAGGATGTTGATGGAAATATTTAAAATGCTCTGAATGAGGTGATCTCTCTGAGTATGACTGCCTCCAGGGCGTTGGGCATTGCAGATGACCTCAGAGGTCATCCTGGCCAATCGAGTTCACTGGTCAGATCTCATCTGAATTGTTCAGACCCTCTTTCAGCACAAAGCTCATGTTATGGTCTGGGACAGATTGAAACGTGGGAATTCACTCACCATAAGCTCACTGAGTGCTCGCTATGAGGCTGGCTCCTGGATACGAGTTCATAGTGATGGGAAAAAAGGGCGCCAAGCCTGTCCTCAGGGCTCTTCTACTCATGCTGCCCAGGAGGCGGCTAAAGGACCCACAGGTGTTGTTAGGTCCACTTGATTCCGGTGCAATCCAGGGCTGGGTGAACAGCTGAGCTTGTCTATCATAGCTTGAAAACAGAACTAGATCGTCATGGCCTATGCACCAGCCATTGCAACCAATATGTTTTTTGTTGTTGTTTTTCCCCCGGTGGTAAGCTCTTTTAGATTGAGCTGTCCCTTGGAGATTTTTATGGTAATACCTGTCTCACATTCCTCTCCTCCCCCTTTCCTGCCTCCCCCTCTCACCAGATCCTTCTGCATTGGCCCTGGGAGTCATTTACAGAAGTGTTTCTGACTCAGCCATGAGCACTTTTTTGATCAAACACCACTGGCACCTGAATGGGACCTATTACCATGAACCTTGGAAACAATGCCTTCCTACCTCACCCTGAAAGCGGAAAAGGCAGGTTTCATTGAAACCAGGGGACACAAGGGCCACTGGGTACTATGAGACAAGCTTAGAAGAGAGGAGGACTTCCTATCCTTGGAAGGAACCTGCCTGAGTTGTGCTGCCCAGGAAGGCAAATGCCATAATAAATTTTGTTTTCCATCTAACACTCAGATTCATCTGGGGGGCCTGGTTTTATTTGATGACTTTACAGAGTAAGGTTGGGCACAGGTGGAGAGGTGGGCAGGGGAGTGGGACCCTGTACCCCCCCTGGGGGGATGGTGGCAGGTGTAGGAGAGTAGTGCTGTAGTCCTGAAGGATGATGTGACAGTTGTCCATGACCAGGGTATCAAACGGAGACAGGTTATGAGATGTGAGATGAAAAGATCTCTGCCATTCATGGTCTTCGGAGAAGTCACCATGGGAGAGTAGCCCTCACACAAACCAAGAGAAAAGAATGACTTTCATCTTGCTTCTCACCCCGTTGTATCTGAAAATACATTCTGTAAAATAAACAAATGTATTCCTTTTGTATATATTTTAAAAAGAATCCACATTCTTTCCTCCTGGTTAATTAAAACAAACACCCAGGGCTGAAAGCTTTGTGTTCGGGGACCATCCAGAGTGTGTCCCGAGCCTGGGTCTGTTCAGGGCAAGAGGTTCAGGGCTTAACATCTTAGCTCCCACTCCCAGGAGCTAATTCTGAACATTAATACCGACACGACTCTCAAAAACACAGTGTGTGGACACGGTATAGACCCTTAGAGATCCGCTGCTCTGAGAACCAGGAGCTCACAGAACTGATGAGTTGTGAGGGTCTCATTTAACAGAGGCGGAAACTGAAGTCCAGACCACTTAGTGATCGGCTTAGCAGCCCAGCCAGACCTGAACCCAGGTCTCCTGACTCCCAGTCTGGGTACAGTCTACTGTGACTTTCCACTCACCGGTCTGTTGTATCTCTCTCAAATGCAAACGTGTTGAAGGCAGGGACCATGTGTTCCATCTGTGGAAGCCAGTGACAATCCTGTACACCCACCTGCTCCTGTTAGCAACAGGCGAGGGAGCGTTTGCTTGCTGGCACCCACAGGCTGCCCTTGGTTGGTGCCACTCTCTTCGCTCCTCAGCAGGAATTGATTTTCCATGGTTCATCCCTTGCTTGTGTTTTCTCGGCTGTGGGGCCCAGTCGCCCACAGGTGGATGCCGGGCAGGGATGGTATTCACCAAGAAGGATTCATTCTGAGTAAACTGGTACTTCTTACCCCTCAGCAGCTACCCTTCCTTCTCTTCTTGGAGTATTTATGTGCAATTCTGTTTCCCCCCGCTGTTCTTTGCCTTCGTGCCTGGCTCTAAGGAGACATGAGGTCCACAGCCCTCACCTGTGTTTTGTGCCTCACAGTCAGGGCGGCGTGCTTAGCATGACTTGCCTTGTCCAGTATTCAGTGTGGGTGCTGCTCTCCCGGTCTGACCACACTGGACACCTGCGTGCTGAGCTGAGACAGCTAAACCCGCCGGCGATGGGCTCACTCCTTGGCAATCCCTGGAAGAAGGATTCTTTTGCTCCGAGCTATGACTTCACAGAGACAACAAGAGGGGGAACTTCGATTCACCAGGAGTGAACAGTGTACAGTTTCTTAGGCAATGGCCTGTGCCATGAGCAGGGGTAACCACGATGGATGGCTCACAGTGGGGTTCAGTGTGGCTCACCATGACCGTCCAGTCGTGGAGATGCCTTCGGCCAGGTGGCTGAGGAACAGGCCTCGTCTTGGCTCTGAGCCTGGTCTCTAGCGCTGCTATTTTTCTGTGTTTTGTTTTTTCTTCTCAGTTCTTTGAGCCACTCCGTATCACTCCATGGCCTCCTTGGACTCCCCATGTCCTTGTTTCAAGGCCGGAGCTTCCTGGACAGATTTGTAGATGTTTGCCTGCAATCATTCCCAGTGCAGATGCCAGAACACAGCACCGGCATCCTCCGAAGCCCCGTTGGTTTCTGTGGCTGCTGCCCAGATCCAAGTAGAGGCTGGGGACTGAGGAGAGGCTACCGCTGAGGGCAGTTTTTCATGTGAGGTCGCTGCCTCAGTGTGCCAGGAATGGTTTTGCCTGGTGCCACAGTACTGGTGAGACTGTAACCACGCTCAAGTGAGAGGAGGAGAACTGTGGGGTGAGTGCTACCCAGAGAGTCATCCCCTCGCACTGTAAGTGGAAATAAGTCTGTGGTTATTTCTTTCCCATTTTATCAAATGGTCCCCTGACTGCAGCGATCTGAGGGTTTCGTTGTTTATCTGTGCCATGCCTAATTGTAGGTAGGCTCAATATATATATATATATATTTTTTTTTACTACCTGCCTATCTGCCCATCCATTAATTCACCCATTATTGATCCATTGATTGATTGATCCATTTAATAAGGGAAGGTAAACTTATGTACTTAAAGGAACCAAGCAGGTAAAGTAAATGAAAAAAAAAAAGGGCTTGACTGTAGCGCGTGGTGGGGACTGTGGTGAGCGAAAGAGTACAGTTCAGTGAGCTGCTGTCTACCACATTCTCTGCCTTCCTCTCAGGTTTGATATGTGGCATCTATGGACACAGTGAACCATCTTTTTCTCAAGAGCTTGGGTTTGCCAAAACTGGTTTGGCTCAGTGGATAGAGCGTCGGCCTGTGGACTTGAAAGGTCTCAGGTTCAATTCTGGTCAAGGACAGGTACATTGGTTTCGGGCACATCCCCAGTAGGGGGCGTGCAGGAGGTGGCTGATGGATGTCTCTCATTGATGTTTCTAATAACTTTCTATCCCTCTTCCTTCCTCTCTGTGAAAGGTCAGCTTGGGTTTGAGCAGTCTAGAGGCATTTGGGCAGCAGCGGGGGAAGGGGGAGAGTGGACTGGGGGGAGGAGAGTGGCCTGGCCCTTCAGTCTTGTGTAGAATCTGTTGTGTAAACTCTGGAATGTGTATCAGTTGCTTTTTATGGTTGTGAATGGCAAGAAACTCAACTCAAACTGATTAAGCACAAAGAGGAACGTATGGGCTCAAGTTACTAAAAGTTGAGGAGTGTATCTATTTCACTCAGGACTGGGTCTAGGGCCTCAAGCCGGTCATCTGGGCTCCCCCCACCTCCCCTTCTCTCAAGTCTGCCTTTCTTTCCAGTGGCCTCCTCTGCTGGAAGGCCTGCTTCCTGGGTGTCTCCCAGCAGCTGCAGGCACACACTTTTTTTTAGCTTTTCATATCTAGAGAAAGGAAGCACCTTTCCCCCACAGATCTCAGGACCGACCCTAACTGTCTTGCCTGAGACTCCATGTTCACTCTTAAAGCAATTACTGAGGCTGGGAAGGTGGTTTTCTCATGGCCGGGGCTGAGTCACGAGCCTGTCTGAAGTTGAGAGGTGGAGTGGGGTTGGTTTTACTCAACTGACAGTGGGAGGAAGTAGTTCCCTGGAGGAAAACAGAGGTGCCGGTACTGGAAAGAGGAGGAATGACAGGCAGGCAGGCAGACAGCCCCTGCCCACTACAGGGAGGCTGGGTTCATGGAAACTTGGGCTCTTATTTAAAAATTTATTTTTATTTTTTGTTAATTCTCACCCAAGGATATTTTCCCATTGATTTTTAGAGAGAGTGGAAGGAAAGGGGAGAGACATACACAGAGAGAAACATTGTTGTGAGAGAGACAAATTGGTGTGAGATTGCCTCCCACATATGCCCTGACCTGGGCCAGGGGTATGTGCTGACTGGAATCAAACCCAGAACCCTTCAGTGTAAGGGCCAGCACTCTATCCACTGAGCCATGTTGGGCTCTTACAATGGTGTGAAGCAAGACCCAGGCCACCCTTTCAGCCCTGCCCCCAGTTTGTGTAGCGACCACCTCTGACCTCTGTCCGGCCCCATCAGACACAGGAGAGCAGAGCCCAGTGCTCAGTGGGCATAGGCTGTCTCTTTTTAAAAAATATATTCATTGATTTCGAAGAGGAAGGGAGAAGGACAGAGAGATAAGAACATCAATGATGAGAGTTATTGATTGGCTGCCTCCCGCATGCCCCACATTGTCTTGCACGGCCTCCTATCCACTTCCGAGACCCTTAGGTCGTTGGAAGCCTGAGGGTTACCCTAAGCTGTGACTTTCGAAAGTTTTGGAGCTTTGGGAGAAGGCAGTCACTCAAGAGGGTCCGGAAGTGCTTGGGTCACTCTGTGAACTTCCAACCGGAGTCTGCTGTTGCCGGAGGCGTTACCAAGATGAAGGGCTTTCTTCCAGCAGTGCCTCACTTGGTCTCCGAACTCCACTCGCCTGCAGTCAAGCCAGGAACTGAGGCCTTGGAAGACCCATGCTTGGAATTTGGAGTCTCTGACTTTCCACCTGGGCAGAAGCTGCTGGTAGGGAAGAGGGAGCAAGCTGTATCTTTAACATCTGGCGCCCCTGGTGCGGCCTACTGGGGACCTAGAGAGTTCTCCATCAGAACTTTGATCCCAGAGGGTGAATCAGGCAGGTGTCTTGTCTGACCTTAGTCCCTTGTAATCCTCACTGCCAGGAATACCAGCTCTCTTTGGATTGAGCAACAGTTTCCTTCTTGCCCTCAAGGATAATTTTAACTGTTTCCTTGTTTGTTTTGTTGTTATTTTTGAAAATATGGCTACCAAAGAGTAGAATACTAAAAGGATATGGAGCCTGGCTGGCGTGGCTCAGTGAATGCGTGTCAACCTATGCTTAGGTTGTGGAGTTGATCTCCAGTAGGGGGTGTGCAGGAGGCAGCTGATCAATGAAATTTCTCTCTTATCAATGTTTCTCTCTCCCTTCCTCTTCCTTAAGTAAATAAAAACATTAAAAAAGTAAATGGAGCTCATAAAGGGATGTATTTATGAAAATTGTCAATATGTAAAACTGTTTATAGAGGAAGCAGAATTGTTGACGATGGAAAGCATCCAAGACACTTCACACCCTATCTCATTTGCCACCGCGACCCAGTGAAGTTGACAAGGATGGACCATTCTCTTTTCATATCTATTTTACAGATGTAGAAATCGTAATGAAGACAATCAACAAGGTCTTGCAATTACTGGGAGAGTTGAATCTAGAACCCAGATTCCTAAACAGTGTAGTTTTTTAATCACCTTACCCTACATTCTGTGTGTCTGTGAAACTTTCCTTTTTTACTTGACTAAACTTGGGAAAAAAGATGTTGATCGAGAGAATAGAGATAATGGGTTCTTAAAAAGTATTTTAATTAATTTCAGAGAGAAAGGGAGAGAGAAAGATAGAAACATCAATGATGAGAATCATTGATTGGCTGCCTCCTGCATGCTTCCCACTGGGGAATCAAGCCTGCAACCTGGACATGTGCCCTTGCCCAGAATCAAACCTGGGACCCTTTAGTCCACAGCCCGACGTTCTATACATTGAGCCAAATTGGCAGGGCAATGGGTCTTTTTATTAGGTGTCTGTAAACCAAGCTGAAAATAGTCCTTAAACCAAAGTAACTCATTAAAATTATGAGAGCTGACATACTATCAGCCTTCCAGCAGGCCATGGCTCCTCTATTCAGAACTTGCTTCATGACAGTTACTGTGTAACTCTTATATGACAGGCCTTGTATTGGCTATTGAGAGTCTAAAGGTGAAAGAGACACTGGTTTCTATTAGGATTTCTGCTTACCAAAACACCCCAAAACTGGTGGCTTCAAACCGCAACCATTCATTTTGTTTACTATCCTATGGGTTAAGGATTTGATCTGGGCTCAGCTGGGTGGTTCTTGGAACTGGAACAACCTAACCTCTGCTGTTACCTATCGGCCAAAGCAAGTCAGTGAGTGTATCCCAGCCTACTGTTCAGTTTCACAAAGGCAGCCCGACAGTCTCCGACCTCTGTGATCTGCTTAGTCTGGTCTCCTACATGCCTTGTGCCTCTAGTCACTCCTCTACACCCCCCTCTATCCCACTGGGAAGACCCGCCCTCTTTCCTCTTTCCTTTTCTTTAATTCTACCTACCTTTCAGATTCCACCCGCATAAAACCCTCAGCAGTGATTCCAGATCCAACTGACCTCGCCATTCCTTTAACAGCAGCACTACTTGTAGACAGCATTTACTTCTCACGTGATATTTGAGTTAGAGGGCAAAGATTCAAAAGAAATACCCCTGCCTCAAAGAGGCCTCCTTTCTAGAAAAATGGAAATAATACACAAGACCTACCTCCTAGAGGTGTAAGGATTAAAGGAATTATTATGCATACAATGCTTAGCATCATGTCCGAGACATAGGAAATGCTCCATCTACCCAACATGCCAAGGATTTTATGTGTAATTCAACCCGGGCGACAGTTTTGTGAGAGGCAGATTTTTCTGTCTCGTTTTATAGAGGAGTAAAGGAATGTCATTGGCCTAAAGTCACCCAGCTAATTAGCAGAAGACCTGAGATTCAAATTCTAGAACTTTAAAAAAAAAATCTCAACTGAGATTGAGGACGAATTCCGATGCGATGGAATGTAAGACAAAAAGTGATGAATCACATGACTCATGACGTTGTCACAGTAAGATAAAATCCTCGTGTCTTTGCTCCTGCCTCCGTTTGCCTATCTTCAAAATGGAAGGCAGAAAGAGTCATGATGAGAACGGTGGGCTCTAGCCTGTCTTCCACATTGATTATGACACAATTTAAAATAACACACACACGTTTATCCAAGAAAGGCCTGTAGGGGAATGGAGTATGAGTTTGTGGTAGAGTGCTAGAGTCTCACACTTGTCTTCTTGCTGCAGTAAAAGAACATGGAAATCTCTATTTCTGGACCATGCCCAGACCAGGAACTTCTGATCATAAACCCATATCTTTGGGAGTTTCTTTTGAGGCCTTTCAGTATGAAACGGTTGTTCTGCTTTGGACTGAGCTGACCCTCTGATTCCTGGGGCCTGTTGGGGCCCTCTGGTATTTACAGTCAGTCAAGTAGTTCCCGTCAAACTGGTTTTTTTAATGGCTGGACCTGATAGAGGCAAAACAACAGGCTAACAGGACTAGTGGGCAGCTCAGTAGATACCATTCAACAGTTCTCAGGTGCACTTTGTAGTAGACCCCCATCTCTGGGTTCCCCCTTCAGAAATTTCCAAGTTTTAAGTCCTGGCACTTTTGAATATAGTATCTTGCATGGGAAAAGGGACTTTGCACATGTGATTAAATTAAGGATTTTGCAATGAGTATGTGGAGATTTTCTTGGAGAATGCGGGTGGACATAAACACAGAGGTCCTTATCAGAGGGTCAGAGTCAGAAGTCGAAGTGATGCAATGGAGAAGAAGCCACAAACTGAGGAATGCAGTTTCTCGAGCTGGAGAAGACATGGAAACAGATTCTCCCTTCCAGCCTCCAGAAGTAATGCAGGCCTGCTGAAACCTTGATTTTAGTCCTACCCAACTAACTTCAGACTTCTGCCCTCCACAGCAGCAACATAATAAATTTATGTTGTTTTAAGACACAAACTCGAGTGTCTTAAAACAACATAAATTTCTACATCTTCCACATGTCCTGTTGACATGTCCTGTTGAATGTACCAAAGTTCCAATCTACGAGGGCTCCTCCTTTCCATCCCAGTGCCCTTTAAACAAAGTTGATGGATGGTTGGCTGTCCCCCACCCCCAGCTCAGAGATCTGCGCTATGCGTTAGGTCCCTGCTGGGGGGGGGGGGGGTGGAGTGATTCCATCAAAACAGCCAATGGTTGTGCTTTTGACCACTGACCCTAGTGGCTAGATAGCTGACTAGTGGTGGTAGTGGTGGGGGCGGCAATCTGAACCAATGGTATTGAGCTATTTTATTTTTTAATACATTCTGCTGCTGCTCATCTGTGTGGGCAGAGAGGCCAGTGGAACAGACAACTGTGAGTTAACACACGAGCTGTCTTTTTCTGCTGCTAATGGTAGCAGCGAGTGGAAAGTGGGACCCCACATCATAGAAACAACTGTGGTATTTACTGACCACTCACAGTGAGGTTATCTCATCTGTTCTCAGTGACCATCTGAGGAGAGTCTTATTATACCTCCATCTTACAGCCGAGGAAAGGGAAGCTCAGCGATGTCTCCAGGTCAGGCAGCCAGCAAAGGAGGAGCCGGGTCTCAGACCTGGCATCCTCATGGCAGCTCCCAGCCCTTCACCAAAATGCTTTGCTGCCTCTCCTTTGGTGCAGGATGCGTGGAACAGGCAGCCGGACAACCAGAAACTTACTCCTGCCGGTGCAAGAGCAACGTGGAGCCGGCCCTCTTACTTAGCATCTTGCATCTGGAGTCCTCGGCAAGCCCAAACAGTTCTTATTGGATTTGCTGGTGTCTTCCGCCCAGCTTGTCCAGGTGCCCAACAGGAAGCGAGGATGGTGATCTCTCAGGGGCTCCCCTCACCCCATCTTTGGATGTTTTCAATGGCCCAGCTGGTCCTCCAGGGGGAAGTTGGGTGTGGGCTTGTTCCTTTCCTTTCCAGCTCCCTGAACAGGGAAGTGCGATGGGGGAGAGAGTGGCTAGGGGGGTGAACTTAGTGTGAAGCTGCAGGAGCTGTGCCTGCTCAGCAATGACCAGGGCGCCTAAGCCACTGGCAGCGAGGGTGGCTGTTTCCTCCTTTTGCCTGCTTTCAGTCTTGCTTTGGGGAGAAAGAAGAGGCGTTACTACGGATGAGCCTCCTGCCAGATAATGCGTAGAAGGCAAGTGGCCCAGCTGTCTCCCTGCCTCCCACCACCCCCAGCGATGTCTTGTCAGCCTCGTGGCAGGCTTTGCCCAGCCAGTTCCTGCTGCTTTGTCCACTGACCTTGCTAACGTAAGAAACATTCAAACCTGTAGAGTTTTTGTGAGCTTATGTGAGCCAAACTGTGGACAATTGCCAGGAAGCAGAATCTCAGCATACTGAGATAATGCTCTGGAGAGCGGCCGTTTTTCACCGATTTTTATAAATTACCGGCAAAGGCGGAGATATAAAGGGGTAGATGAAGCCCATTGGTGAGAGATTAGGGAGGCGGAAGAAAACAAAGCGGGGCAAACCTCCGGATTGAGTCCAAAGTAAAATGAGAGACACCTGCTTCTTCTAACAGAGGCGGGTACAGGGTGGTCAGCAGTCAACAATGACCATGCTAACAGCCACAAGGAGGGCATGTGTGGCCCCTGCCCTGGTGCCCCGACACATCGGCTGTGCCCCGGGAAGCATTGGTTGTACCTTGAGGGGGTCTGAAAAAAGGGAAGTGACAAGTTACCCTGACCTTCCCAAGGTTTGTTATCTTCCATGCAAAAAAGACAATAGGCTCAGTTACGATCGAAGTTGATCTTTCTCAGGGAAGATGTGGGCCCAGGACCGAGACTGCTTCTTAATTTAGGAAGTTTTCGCTTCAGACCATCCTTTGTAGTCACCTCAGGTCTCTGCGTTTGCCAGGGCGCCTCACAGGCCTTCCCTGAGCGAGGCAGGTCAGCGTGGGGCCCCTTTTTGACGCAGCCTCCTGGCTGCTGCCTGACCCTTTCGGTTTTCTTTTTCTCCAGATCTCCCTCAAATGATTACTTAATTCGCAGCGCTGGTCAGAGTAAGGGCACTCTATTGATTTCCCTTCTTTCGTTCTCAGTTTCTCCATATATTCATTGGGTCTAATGACGTTTGCCATCTTCCTCTCTTTCGGGGTCGATTACATTTTTGGTGTTTAAAGGGAGGGATGGAGAGTGTTTTTGATTGGGTGTGAAGACAGTATTCAAATTCCAGCAGTGCCCAGATTTTAAGATGAAACCCAGGTATTTTTTTTATTTCAGCGGGGTGTTTTGGTATTTTTTTTTCTTTCTTTTTTAAAGAACATTCTGGATGTTTTCCAAACAGGCTGTAAAATGCTGGGGGGAGGAAGCCTTTCACCTAGAGATGTCACATAAGCGGTTTAAGATTTGGAGGGGCCGAGGGAGAGGAGGTGCAGGACAGCTCTGGAGATTGGGGCCCCATCCCATGCTGGGCCCCTGGAAAGGGCCTCTGCTAATTGGACCTTGTCCTGTCAGGACACATCAGACAGGGACGGGGGACACCCCAGCTTGGTGGGGGTGGAGTGGTCCGCAGGAGCCGGTGTCGAGGCTGGGTCCCAGGAGCGCTTTGTTCCCCGGGGGAAGGGGAGCGGCCAGCAGTCATGCGGACGGAGGTCAGGAGGCTGTGCTGAGCTGGTTCTCCAGGAGCCCAGGAGAGCCAGGACCCAAGTGTGAGCTATTTTGGGCTGCTCGGTGGCAGAGCTGGCGTGTGTGTGTGTGTGTGTGTGTGTGTGTGTGTGTCCTCAGAGCGAGGATGTTTGCCTCCAAGAATCACTTCCAATACTAGAAATGTGGCCTTTTTTTTGCCATTGCCTTTCAAAAAGAAAAATAAGAGCCTTTAGTGGCTGAATGGTGTTAATGGGAATATAAATTGTGGCTGCAGGGCGGCATCGAGGAAGCACAGCCCCTCCGGTCCTGGGTCTCACAGCAGGAAGCCTTCCCCCTCTTTTGGTTGTGGCCCGGCCCCTTCGCCCTCCCCTTCCGAGTTTCCTTGTGACCGTCCCAGGCGTGGGGTGCAGGGTCTGTGCCTGCGGGCATGTTTTGCTGAAGCGCTGGTATGTGCCAAGGACAGGCACATGGCTCCCAGCTGGCTCTGCAGGAAGGAGCCGTGGGGACATGTCCCAGTCCCCTGACTGGTCGGCACTCACTGTGGCCAAGCAGCGCCAGGCCTCTAGGTCACAGTGACTCCAGGCAGCACCGGGCCTTCCACACTTTCCCTAATCCATTTCCCACTCCCCCGAAACCCTGCCCAGGTCTCGGGTGGCTTGCGTGTCTCTGAGCGGCCTGCCCGGACCGGGTTTGAGTCTTGGCCCTTCTGCAGGGAGGAAGGGATTAGCCACGAGGCAGTGCAGACTGGTCAGACATTAAAGTCTCTGGATGTGGGGCACCTGTCGTCTATTCCCAGCTCTGCCACTTAGCATCTCTGGGGTTTTGGTGAAAGTCCTGTCCTTGTTGAGCGCCAATGTTTTCATCTGTTCATATTAGTGAACATATGCAAATGGCAGCCGATACTGTCCCTGACCGATAGCAGTCGCTTGATGCATGGCACTGGGCTGACCAAAGCTGTGATGTTGGCTTTGTTAGAGCTACCGGTGCACCATCTGCAGAGTCCCTCCTACAGCGCGGCTCTTGGAGGCATCAAGCAGGAAGCATGGTGGAGAGAACTGAAAGGGTCCGTGTAAGAGGTCAGCACAGAGACCTGACCCCAGCAAAGGGGACTCTTGGTTGGACCTGACAACCACGGTTTTGTGCTAGTTATGGGCAGAAGCTGGCTGTGGTCCTTGCACGCTGCCCCAGAGGACCCCTCTCCCTGTAGTATTGCCTTGGAAGTTAGCAAAGGGGCTGGTGGGGCCCAGGCCAAGAGCAGAGGCTGCCAGGGCAAACCTTCAAGCCACAAGCCAGCATTTATTTATAGGTCTTGGAGGGAGAGGGCACCCCAGGCCCTGAAGTGGCAGCTGGCAGGCTACAGGCGGCAGGGGGCAGGAGGGAGGGGCAGGGGAGAGGGTGGGCACAGTGGTGGGGAGATGGTAGAGGTGCAGAGGCCAGGAGGTATTTGTGTGTTGGAGAGTCAGGGTTCCAGCAGAAAGCAGTAGATTCAGAGAGTAGACTGTGGAGTGTTTAATAAGATGGCTGTTTATAAAAACATGGCCAAGGAAATATTTAGAAGGATAGTTCACACTCTGGGGACTAGGTCAAGGGTAGCGGAGAAGGTCACAGGGATCTAAGATGGGAGCCCCAAGGAGAGGGCTGCTAGACAGGAGCCGTGACCTTTAGTGGAAGGATGCAGCCTCTCCCCAGTGACCCCACACAGAGGCGGTGAGGGGAATAAATACTGCATCTCACACTTCTCCTTCTCTCTGGTTTGCCATTGGCACCTGCCAATGGCCCGGCCATCAGAAGCAGAGGGAAGGGGATAAGTGGTTCACCATACAGGACAGACTCTTGGAGGCGCTGAGCAGGGGAGGAGGGGAGGGTGGTGGAGAGAGACCTGGAAGGACCATTGCACAGAAAAGCAAGGGATGGGGAGAAGTAAGCCTGGAGACATTTGGGTGAAGACAGAACAGCTACTGAGGGAACCCAGCTAGATTAATATCATGGACTCTGGGAGGCAGACAGACATGAAGGAATCTTACCCTACTTTTGTGTGGTCTTGGATAAGGCGGATTACCTTTCTAAGCCTTAATTTCTGCATTTATAAAACAGGAATGAATGATAAACATACTATTCTCTACCTCGTAGTGGGGCTCAGTGAAATACTGAAGTGCTCTGTAAGGTGCTTGGTACATGGGAAAGGCTCAATGAATGAAGATAGAATAGGTAGTGGGGTTTGCTTAAAACATGTGTCCAAATGAGGAGTCAACATGTATTGTGTAAGGCCTAGTGAGGGTATCATGTCGAAAACTAATGCTTATCGAATGTCTACCCTATACCACGTACCTAGCTGGAGGCACTGGGAATACAGGGGTGAGCAAGTTAAACCAGTCCTTCTCCCAGGGAGCTTATGTATCTGCTAGAGGCCCTGTGCATGAAATTTGTGCACTGGGGTTAGGAGTGGGGGGTCAAACCTCCGCCCGGCCTACACCCTCTCGCAGTCCAGGAACCCTTGGGGGATGTCTGTCAGTCAGACATCACTAGTGCTGCCACAGAGGCTGGAGAGGCTCCCACCACCATGGCTGTGCTCACCAGCTGTGAGCCTGGCTTCTGGCTGACCAGTGTTCCCCCTGTGGGAGCACACTGACCACCAGACCCTGCCTTAAGGGTCTGCCCCCTGGAGGTCAGTGTGCATCATACTGACCAGTTGTTCCATCATTTGGTCGATTTGCATATTAGCCTTTTATTTATTTATTTACTTATTTATTTTTTAAATATATTTTTTATTGATTTTTTACAGAGAGGAAGGGTGAGGGATAGAGAGTTAGAAACATTGATGAGAGAGAGACATCGATCAGCTGCCTCCTGCACATCCCCTATTGGGGATGTGCCAGAAACCAAGGTACATGCCCTTGACCAGAATCAAACCTGGGACTCTTCAGTCCGCAGCCCGACGCTCTATCCACTGATCCAAACTGGTTTCGGTTTAGCCTTTTATTATATAGGATTAGGGAAAGACAGGTGGAAAGTAAATATAAACAAAATCATTGTTAATGGTTGGCAACGTGCCGAAAAGACCACAAACCCAGTGTGATGGGTAAAGAATGAGTGCTGTAGGTAAGAAGTTTGGGGCCTGGTCAGCGTGGCTCAGTGGTTAAGCATCAACCCATAAATCAGGAGGTCACGTGGCTATGGAAGCAGAACATCATGCTGCTACTGCTACTAGAAAGGGACCCAGCCCTGAGTGGGTCAGTGTGTGGATTCTTAGTGCAGGAAAAATGTCACAATACAAGCCCAGGTGATTTGAGAGTATGTTTATTGAAGATGGGGACAGTGAAACAAGGACTGGCCTAGGATAGAAAAAACATCAGGAGAGCCTCGGCTGGGCTGCTTTGGCTCCCTGAGAAGTCAGGGAGAAGGGGATCTGGGGGACAGGTTCAGGGTTAACCTGGGATGAGCTGCTGTTACCCATTGCTCCCTCTCTGTCCGTTGCTCCCTGTCTCATGGGATCCCGTAGAGTTTAGGAGGTGCTGGTGGGGGGAGAAAGGAGGAAGGGAAAGGCTCCCGGGGGTTTGTTTTAGGGGTTTTAATGGCTGAGAATTTAGGGGAGGTCTTGGGAAGATCAATAGAATGTTCATCAGTTTATGCTAATGATTCAAAAAGAGATTTATTTTCTTAACTTCATCTGTCCTTGGGTGTGGTTGGCCCAAATGGCACTAATTGGATTTCTGCTATCTGTCTCCCTGAGTAGGGTGATTTAAACTCTTTACCCTCTGGTTGGGGAGAAGCATCAACCATTTACTCCTAAGTGTCCTTGATTATAGAAGATAGGATGTTGCGATTTACTAGATGGCTGTAAACTACTTGGCTGTGTATCTGTCTCCGTTTCCCTATCCCGCTTGTCCTGGGGACTAGCCTGTCTCACTATTGGCGTGTCCCTCCAAGGTGACTGCGAGCACTCAGAGGCAAGTTCTTGGCCTGGCACCTCTTCACGCTCCATGGCCATTAGCTGTTGGCTGTTGTTATTATTACTTTGATAAACGTTATTTTAGAAAAAGGTGGTATCAGTAAGGGGTCAATACAATATAAAGTGTTTTGTGGGTTCAGCGTACACTAACCATCCAGGCAGAGTGGAGTGGTGGTGAGAACATGGGCTCTGAGACGAGGCGGCCAGTTCAAAGCCTGACTAGGCTACTCCGTAGGGGGCCTTCCGCCTATGACTTCAGCTGAACCCCAGTGTCCTTACTGTAGAATGTGGGATAGTAATAGCTTCTCTCTCATGGGATTGCTGCAAACACAGAATGCCTTACTATTTCTAAAGCACCTACAACCGGGCCAGCCCACAGTGAGGGTCGCCTGGGATACTGTGTTGCTAAGACTCAGGTGTGCAATGCCAGCAGGAAGAGCTGGGGACCAAGGCCCCTGCTCTCAGGAGCTTGCTCACAGTGGGTCTGGGGCATGTGTTTAAGGAGATCCCAGCATCCAAGGCAGCATATGACAGTCACTGAATAAGTGGCCAGACCTTAATGGAGGGAGGCATCATCGGAGGACCGTGAGGGGAGGCTTTGAGGAGGGATGCAGAGACAAGAAAACAAAATTAATGTTAACCAGCTCTGATGTTATCAGTCAGCAGGAGACAAACACAATCCAATCAGTCTCCCCCAAGCACGGCTTCTGCCTTTCCCGCGTGGCCTTTCCCAGCAGTCTGTGACCCCCAGGCCCGTCCTCAACTCCACTCTCAGGCCTGTGGATGAGAGGCAGCCTCCTAACCCCCCTGTCAGCTCCCATGGAGCCCTTAAATCTCCTGCAAGTTGTTGAAATTCTTCTACCTTCAACTTCACCCGCACCAGAGTGGCAAGGAATGGGTAGAGGTCAGAGGACAGAGGTCAAGGGCTGGGAGGATGCGGGTGAAGGTGGAGAGCACTGTTTATGGAATTAACCAGAACCCCGTGTGCCTGGCAACTGGCAGATACTTCTGGTAAGATAAGTGGAACCCTCTGCAAGGTAATTATTTGAGAACATAAATTCCCCAGATAACCTGTCTTGGGAGGAGATATTGATGGCTGTGGGGCATGTGCTCGAGGTTGTGCTTGCTCCACAGAAATTGGCTCCTGTCCCCCGGCCTCCTTCTTCCCCCTAATCAGCCTTTCATCTAATCAGCTCCCCTGACCATCCATCCTCCCCCACAGACCTCAGCCTCCGGCTCAGGGTGGCTCTTTTGGACTTCTATTTTTTTGATGAAGGTCCTTAATGATGCAGGTCCCAGTCCACAGCACAGCCACGTGCATCCCAGTGGTTCTACAGGAGTGGTGGGAAAGGTACAGCCGCCCTGAGGACAAGCTTATAAGAACAGAAGGAGGCTCTGAGCTTTGCTTGGGCCCAGGTCCCCAGGATGAGCACTAATGGGGCGCTGCCGAGTCAGCGTCAGGCTCCGGGAAGGGCTGGGGCTGTACCTGGTCACAGGGATGGAGACAAGCACCTGCCTTGTCCCTTGATTTGGCTCTGCCCACATCCCATCAGCTGGAACACGTTAGGGTCATTCTCCCCCTTTGACAGATGGGAGCCTGGGGCCCAGAGGGGTTGAGAGACTTGTCAAACACCTACAACGACTAAGTTTCAACTTCACCCTGGGACCGAGGTCAGCCTTGATGCCCCCATTAGCCTGTCATCCCCCCACATGAGATGATAGAATGCCCTCACCAAAACAGCCGAGGGCTGGGATGCTTCTATGAGCCTTATGCGGATCCCCTGGAGAGGCGAGAGATGGGTGAGCCAGGCTGGGAGGCACTGTAGGTCGAGGAAGCCTGGATAGGAGCCTTGGCTGGTACCTGGGGGCTCTTGACTTTATTTGGAGTGAGGGAGGCAAGGGGCACCATCCTGTTTGACAGAGAACACCCCAGGGAGGGGCACTGCCCTCTCTTCCCCCACTGCCTCAGCTATTGCCCTTTTCCACCCCCCAGGAGGAAGTGAGGCCTGTGCATCTGTGAGAAGCATCCTTTCGCCCATTGGCCGAAAGCATTTCCTAAATGAAAAAGGGCTTTCAGGGGAAGCTAGAAAAATTAATTTTCAGTGTCGAGTTTTGCTTGCTGTAGTTAACAATCATTATTAAATAGGTGGGATGAGCTAGTGCTTGTTTTCCTTAGTATGAACTGTATTTGTGGGTTTTTATTAAATTGTACCACCAAGCTGAGATAATTGTAAAAAAAACTTGTTTAAGCTGTGTGGCTCTGGAGCCTCCCATTCTACTTTCATTCCAAGGATAGAGTCTTTTCATTGTTCAAGTCTTACGCTCTCAACTAAAAGTCAGTGGACTTTTTCTGTCAAGGCTCATTTTAGGCAAATATTTTGGTAAATATTTTAGGCTTCGCAGGCCGTTCGATCTGCTGGAACTCCTCAACACTACCACTGCAGTGTGAAAGCAGCCACAGACAATATGCAGGCGAACGGGCATGGCTGCCTTCCTATTGAACTTGACTTACAGACATTCACAGTGGGCCAGGTCTGGTCCACCGGCTGTGGTTTGCAGACCCTGCTATACACCTGGAGAAGTCCCTCAACTAGGAACCTGGACACGGTCTAGCGTCAGCACTGCTCCTGTGTGACTGAGGGAAATGCCTTCTTCACCTCTCTGGTTATTGATTTTCCTTGTAATACAAGAGAAGCACCAGATTGGACAATCTCTGACCCTCTGGGATTCTTAAAGCTGGTTCTTTAGTGATTTGAATCTGGCATCTTTCTTTTCCTCCTGTCAGTAGGTGTTTGGAACCACAGGGCCTCTCAGGGTCCATCACTCCTTACTCACGTGGAGATATATTTGGTTTCTAAACCACATCATAAACCTGACATTTCTCTAAGGGTGTCTTTTCAGGCAGCCCCCTCCCTGACCCACTTGTTGAGTTACTGGGAGGTGATTCTGTGATAGGAAAGTTGACATCTGGACAGCTTGGCAGTTGGGGAAACCCAGGTACAAAAAAGAGAAATAGTTAAGATTGCCCAGCAAATCAGTAATGCTCTTAGAGAGACCGGTGCCTCCAGAACAAGAAGTGTTGTTCAAGTTATTCTAGTCCTGGAGGCACAACCCACTGTGAAGGGGCAATGGGCTCCGTGAGGCTGGTAGGATAGTGGCTAAGAGCAAGGTTCTGGTCTGAAATTGCCTGGGCTTATATCTTATTTCTCTTGTCTGTGAAATAGGGGGAATAGTAAAGTGCTTAGAAATGTGCCCGGCACACATAGTAAGTGCTCATTAAATGGTGGCCATGCCGCTATTAATATTATTAACATCGTCATGTCATCCTTCCATACATATGTGTCAGGTGACTCTTCCTCATCTTTATACTAGACTCATCTTTAACTTTTGGATTGGAGTTGGGGCTGAATTCTTTGCTCTTGACCTATATAATAAGTGACTTTTGCTGAGGTGGAAAGATTGAGGGAAGAAGACTAGAGGGGGAAGGGAAGGGAAAGGGAGGGAGGGAAGGGAAGGGAAGGGAGGAAAGGAAGGAAGAAAGGAAGGGAGGGAGGGACTTGGGTTTTTGAAGAAAGGAGGGTCAGATTCTAAATTTAGTCATGTTCCCTTTATAGTTGGTGGGATGGGAAGAATAGACCTTCCTAAGCAGTATGGAGGTTAGATATTCTTTGTCCTTATGAGGGCAGATTTAGATATTTCACCTTTCTTTTGATTTACATATTATTATATTTTTATTGATTTCACAGAGGAAGGGAGAGGGAAATAGAGATAGAAACATCAATGATGAGAGAGAATCATTGATCGACTACCTCCTGCACGTCCCCTATTGGGAATTAAGCCCATAACCCAGGCATGTGCCCTGATTGGAAATCGAACCATCCCATCACCTCCCAGTTCACAGGTCAACGCTGAACCACTGCGCAACACTGGCCGGGCCCCAGGAGGTTTGTACCATTTTCATCAGAGAACTCAAATTTGGAGACATGCCTAGCCTCTTGGTCAGCCTGGCTTTGTTCTGTCCTTATTAAAAGGTTTCCAAGTGTGTGCCTCAAAAAACAACAGGTCCACAATAGTTTGCACAGGTGGCTGCCAAGAGAAATTGGGGTGACTGTGAGCCTCGTGGCAAGTTAAATGAGACTCAGGGCTTCTTTGCCTTGGTGTCCCTGAGAAGGACTCCTGGAGATCACTTGGTCTGCAGAATGTTTACTTCTTTCCGCAGGCTGATTTAACCAACTCTGACAGGAGGGCAGAGGTCCTCCACCAAGGTCAGGACCGCAAATCCCATCCCAGCAGGTGTGTGATGAGTAGACAGCGCCCTCCGGATGACCTTCAGGTTTCCATTGATTTCCCGTCAAGTAGTGCTTCCCCACCCCCATCCTGTCCCTGCCCCTGCCCCTGCCACTACCCGTAGGCTCAGGGCTCTGGCTGAGGACATGAGTCAGTTTTCTGAGAAAGAACAGGCAGAAGAGGTTAATTCAGAGAGAGGCCCTTTAAGGGACGTGGAGTTGCTACGTTGGGGACCATCTTCTGGCCTAGAGTGTCCTTTTGAGGCATAGAAAATAGTGGCTGATGTCACAAATGGCATCATTTATCCAATTGGCCCACTTCTCTCCAGGTTTTGGAGTGTGGAGGTGGCATTGTGGGGTCATGAGTAAGATTCACATATGGACAGTGGAACGGGTCCCTAACCCACTGTCAGGCGCGTGTTGGGCAGAGAGGACCAGAAGGGAGAAGTTGGCAGTGTGAGGCTCATTCCCTGCCCCCGGGCCTCTCCCAGCACTGACCTTCTTGCCCTTTGGAAGACCAGGCTTCCATACCATCCAAACTGTCTGTTGCAGATAGACCTAGATCTTTTATTTATTTGTTCAGTGTATCTGTTAAACACTTCCTATGTGCCAAATCCTGCCTTAGGTCGAGGGATCCAGTCTTATACCGGGGAAGGAAGACTCTCATCTCACGGAGTTCACAATTTTATGTAGAGACAATCAGCAGGCAAAGAGAGAAAGGAGGGAAAATTCTTGAAAGTGGTTAAGTATTATGAAGAAAATAAAGTAGCATATGGGATAGCAAGGGCTAGAGAAGGAGTTGAATAGAGTGGGCTACCCTAGAAGGAGACGGAGAAGCCAACCAGGAGAAGATCTGAGAGGAATGTATACCAGGAGGAGGCAGTAGCATATGCAAAGGTCCTGAGGTGAAGAGATCTTGGTATATTAGAGGGACAGAAAGAAGTACAGTGAGGATGGAGTCCAGTAGGCAAAGGAGGGCAGGAGACAAGGTGGAGTAGGAGAGGTGGGCATAGCCAGACAGTCTGGGGCCTGCAGTCATGGGGAAGCGTTCAGATTTTATTCTGAGTGCTATGAAAAGCCATTGAAGGGATCTGAGGAGGAGAATGTCATAATCTGATTTCCATTTGAAAAAGACCATTTGGTCTTCTGTGTTGAGAATTGACTGCAGACATATGTATCCTTTGTGGTTGTATTTTAAATGCCGATATCCCCTTTACTGGAGGAGGCAGCATGGAGGCCCTTCAAAGATGGGCTCTGAGGATGTGTTTGTTCAAGAATTGTCTCTGATCAGTGGTGAGCTTCTGCTGACAGTCACACCCAGGGGACAGCATATTGGTGCCCAGCTCATCGTTGGCGTTTCCGAAAGGACTCAGCCTAGAAATCAGGAAAGTAAAAATATTTTCCAATCAATGAGGTTTCTGTGATGGGTGTGTGTTTTTTCTAGGTATGCTTCACCCTAGATAAAGCAGTCTTTTTTTTTTTTTTTTTACTTTTGAAAGTTGGTTGCATTCTACACATTTTTTAGTCTCTGGAGGAGACATTTATTTTGTCACGTCTGGATGCCATTTGGAAGGCAAACCTGGGACACAGAAAAGCTGCAGTCTTCTTCCTCCCCAGAGCATCCCCCTCTCCTGACTGTCCCCCCTACACCCCCTCCCCCATTATTTACTGGAAGGAACCACACTGCTTTCCTCCCTCCTTCAGTTTCTTGTCCTTGGCAGCCCCTTGTCTTCAACCCTGAGTTGCATATGTCATCAGAACACCCAGCGGCAGCTCAGAAATCATGGCCAGGTTCAATATAAATTCCGTCTTGCTTAGATAGCTTTGCATAATAAGTCCCTGAAAAGTCTTCACCAGAGTAGATGCCGCAAAAAAGAATTTATTGGGTCTAGCGGGCTCAAACGTCAGACTGAATGGCATTCAAGTCATAATGGAGGTTTTAGGGTTCAAAGTCTTCATATGACAGCTTTTGCGAGACAGCGCCCTTGTCCCCAGTATGCCTTCACTTGATGTTATGAAAGTCAGAATCACTGCCAGGGGTACCACTCTAAGGATGCCTTGATCAGGCCTCTTGGATACTTTGTTAAGGACGAAGATGTCTGTGGGACCAGTCTGCTACAGGTTAGTGCTTCCAGGTTAACCCATGCCACCTCCCCGAAAAATTCCCCTCCGGAATGAAACCAGCCGAGTTACCATCAGTTCATTGGGCCTTCCAAGTCTGCCATTAAAATATGGCCCAGGAGCCTCACAAGGCCTTCTTGCTCATGTCCTTGCTTTGGAGGTTGGGGAGTTATCTTTAGATAAGCGAGTTTCCGATTTCTCAATCACTGGGGGATCCGTCAGAAATACAGATATCTAGATCACATTCAAGCCTACAGAATCAGAATTTCACAGTCCCCCCCCCCAACCCCATTGATTCTGCCACAAAACTAAGTTTGCATGCAGAGCCCTGGGCCATTCTCCTGAAGAGTGGGGTGATGGCATGCTTGATAAGCACCAAGGGATGCTTCCTGCATCAGCAGATGATAGCACATAGTGAGCTTCTTTTTAAAAAAATATATTTTATTGATTTTTTACAGAGAGGAAGGAAGAGGGATAGAGAGTCAGAAACATCGGTGAGAGAGAGACACCGATCAGCCGCCTCCTGCATGTCCCCCACTGGGGATGCACCCGCAACCAACTACATGCTTTTGACCGGAATTGAACCCAGGATCCCCCAGTGACGCTTTATCCACTGAGCCAAACCAGTTTTGGCATGAGCTTCTTGTAAAGTTCAGAGAAGGAGAATCTCTGCATCTTGTGGTGTGAATATTATAGATGGAGTAATGGAAAGACCACCAAAAGCTGAAGTAAACATCCTAGGAAAAACTCAGTAGGATTTGAACTTATAGTATACCTGTTTTCAGATGCCTAATCCTGTGCTGTGGAAAAGCCAGATAACTTCATATGGAGCAACGTCTAGTGTCCCAAGCCTCTCTCAACTGTGAAGCTTCCATTAGTTTGCTAGGGGATGGCATGATGTTTCAATCAAGCAATCCATATGGACCACATGCTTCTGAATTCCCTGCTTTATGCTTGGTTGAGTAGCACCGAGGATGGAACTCTTAGTCCCTGTCTTCAAGATGCTATAATCTAATCAGGTGGGAAGAGATGAGGAGGCAGTTCAGACGGGGCAAACACAAGTGAAACACATGGGGACTCAGAGAAGGCCGAGAGCAAGCATTGTTGGCCAGGATAACTGGAAGGCTTTCTAGAAGAGACAGGACTCAGTCAGAGCAAGGGCAGGAGGCAAGGATTCCATGTGGAAGGAAGCATTTTGGTGGAGTGTAGGGATAGGGCTGTCTGCTTCCTGTATATGGAAAGATCAGATTATTCATCCATTATTTTCTTCATTCACTTCAACATGGCAAGCTGTGCTGGGCTTGAGGACAAAGTGGCAAACAGCCAGATGTGGTCTCTACATTTAGGGCAGGCTTCGGACTTCTGGGATCATTATGCAACAATTTTGGTGTTCTCCTGGATGCCTGAGGTGCCACCTCTGCCACCCCACTGCCTTCTGTCTTAAGACAGAAGTTTGGGCAGTCACGGGACAGGTGAAGACACTGCTATAGTGAGTGTGGTGTGTATGTGTGCCGCGTGGAGGGCACTGGCCAGCCCAGGTCATTCACAAAGTGGCAGATAATATTACTCTTTGGGGGAAGGAGAAAGGAATGAACACTGATCATACCCACATGTGGGAAGTAGAATTTAGACTCGGGGAGGATGAGTAACTTGCCTCAGGGCTGTGCAGCCAGTAAGGGGTGGAGCTGGACTCAGATCTGCCTGATTCCAATCTCTGTCCTTTTCCCTCTGCTCTCCATACCTCTCCAAGGGCCTTGAGGGCTTGGTGGAGGAATTTGGGCATCTTTGAGAGCTTTCCTGGCTACTATACTGCCAAGTCCAAGACTAAACGCTGAGTTTGAGGGAGAGTTCTTTTTGTCAGGGTGAGGAGGAGAAAAGTTACAGGGATTGTAGTCAGGAGCCTGCTGCAATAACCTGGGAGCTGAATAAAGTGAGAGCAATTGCAGACATTTATATTTTTTCCCTAAAGTGGCAAGTAGACAGCCATGCAATCTAAAACACCAACATATATGTGCAAAAAACTCAGGAGGCCAAGCCCATGCACACCACATACGCTTTACCACTCTCATTTAAACCCCTACCATAGGCGAGTGGCAGAGGAATTGTTGGAAGCAATTCAACAAAGACTTATTAGGCACCTACTGTGTACTGGGCTCTGGACAGAACACTGGGGTAAATCAATAAAAAGGCCAAGTATGCAGCACCCCTTTCATGTTGCAGTGTATGTGAACAGTGTTCCCTGAAGTTGTTCAGTGCAGGTCCTGCGTGGCTGTGTGCAGTGGCTCCGTGAGTGTGGTCTGTGCCCTTGTGGAGTTTTCAGTTTAGTAGGGAAGACAAATATTAAGCAATGATTTGAGTTGAAATTGATATTATTTCATAGTAGTATTATTGTTGTCTTTGTTGGAAGGGGACAAGACGAGGGAGGAAGGGGATTGGAATCTCTTACCCATTACCTATAGCCCTTTCCTATTTTAAATACCAGAAACACTGTCTTAGTCAGGTTAGGCTGCTATAACAAAACAAACATAGACTGGATGGCTTAAACAACAGTCATTTATTTTTCACAATTCTGGAGGCTGGGAAATCTGAGATCAGGGTGGCAGCACAGGCTAGTTCTGGTGATGGTTTGAGGGTTTTCTTTCTGACTTGCAGATGGCTGTTCTCATGCTGTCTCTTCACATGGAGGATGGAGGAGACAGACAGAGTGGGAGGGGGAGGAAGGAGGAAGAGGGAGGGAGGGAGAGAGAATAGAGAATAGAGAATAGATTTCTCTTCTTATGAGGGAACTAATCCCTTTATCCCCAAATGTTACTCTCCAAATACCCACACTAAGGGTTAGACCCTCAATATGTGAATTTGGTGTGTGCGTGGGGTGTGTGTGTGTGTGTGTGTGGAGACACATATTTCAGTCCATAGCAAACACTAAACTTGGCTTTGTGTCAAGGGCAGCTATAGGGACAGTGTAACTATGAAGCAAATGAAAAGCTTCCCACCTTGCCCAATATTGCCCCTCTCTTGCAAGTTATAAAACACTACATAGCCCGGCTGGCATGGCTCAGTGGTTGAGGGTCAACCTATGAACCAGGAGGTCATGGTTTGATTCCCTCTCTGAAATCGGTAAAAAATATATTTTAAAACAAAACAAAACACACACACACACACACACACACAAAATAAACATTACATAAATGGGAGATGGTTTTCCATGCCTCAGTTAAACATACTTAAATGCAAACAGGAGGAAGGTAGTCTATTGGTGTAGATGAGTTTTGTTGTGTTTGTGGGCAGCTGTGGAAGTATGGGTAGCGGGGGGGACAGCAGAAAGTCCAGGTAGCCACACACCAAAGAGCAGCTCCAGGGGAAGGAGGAGACAGAAATCCTGCCGTGGGCCAGGCTTCTGTTTATCTCTGCTGTCCCTGTTTTTGTATACAAATAACTGTGATGGGCCAAGGTCCCTTTTTACAGTCAAAGGGGTTTTGTGTCGTGCAGTGGGAATGGAGGCAAAGGGACAAACCCTAAGAAAGGAAAGAATTCAGTGCCAGATGGAGTGGAGGAAAGGGAAAGGCCAAGGACAGCTAGCTAGGGAGATAGGAGAGCAGTTCCCCTCCCCACCTCCAACCCTAGAAGAATGGAGGCGCCGGGGGAGGGAGCAGGTTCTGGCAAGAGATGAGGAAGTGGCTTTTGGACAGGTGTTTGAGGTAAGGCAAGATGCCTGTCCTTGGGTCAGAACACAGGACCCTCAGAGAGACAGTGACGGACCAGAGGGACAATGACGAGCCAGAGAGCCCAGGTGTCCGGGTCGGAGGACTGGGTCTGGAATCTATGAGAACAGCAATCCAGTCTCAAGGGAGAGGGAAGTGAAAGTGTGAGGAAGGAGAGGAGCAAGCGTCTTGAGGGGTGTGTGCATGCTGTGGGCCCTGCAAATCACAGCTAGAGCCTCATTGGCATTCAATTAGGAGAGGTCTCCCTTTTTCCACCGTGGATCCTCTTTGCCCCCTGGAATCCATTTCTCCACAGATGTGCTCCAGGAGGGTCACGGGAGCACTCGCACCGTGGGGCTACTTTCATTCCAGGTGGGTTCCTGAGGGAGTCTCACCCCTCACAAAGCCCCAGAACCAGGCAGCCTGCAGGCCCCCGAGATGAGAGCCCAGTAATTGGTTCCCCTGGCCTTTCTCGCTTCTGATTGCAGTCTTGAGTAGCCTGAAGTCAGCCGCAGATGAGAACATCATTCTACTCTGTCTGTGCCAGCCTAAGACGTCTATCATCCTGCAGGAAAGCCAGCCCTCCTGGTTTGGTGTGGATAGGTGATGGCGGAGGCTTGGCTGTGCCTGCCTCAGCCTGGAGCACGCTGGTCACCACTTCACAAACTGGAATTCTTCGCTGCCAATTTTTCCTTGCACTGGCTGCCCCTTGCAACTCAAATGCAAATGTCACCCCTGAGATCCTATCACTGTGGGGCTTTTTTTTTTGTAAAGAAATACCATATTGAAAAGGACACTTGTCCTCTCTCCTGTTAAATTGCGTTCCATGGGTTCGGGAGACCTGGCTATTATTTTTTTTCTAGACAGCAGCGCAGGCTTTGTGAAGATTGCGGCTTATTAACTTTTGGAGAAGAGCTGCTTGAATTTACCGAGGAGGTTCCAGCCTCTTTTCTCCTCCCCTATCTTGAAAAAAGGCTTTATGTTTTGTTTCCAAATCTCTGCCATCACCTGGTCTGTTTAAAAGTGACTTCCCTGGAGAGGATGGCAGAGAGGGTGTTGGATGTCACATTTTTGCAGCTTCAATCTTTAATACAGTTGTTCCAGTCCCCAAGAAGCCTTTTCTGTTTACATAAGGGAGGCATTATCCACACAAAGATTACGTTTAAAAATACACCCCCAGCACGCCTGTTACTAATAACATTGCATGTTATGAACGTGGAAAGTATTTAGGATGAAATTAATTTTCACTCAGTGCACCCCTTTGTTTGACTTTCTTGTTCCATTCCGCATCAGGCACGGACTTGGCCCACCTCATTTTTCATTTTCTTTTCTTTTTTTAAAATAATATATTTTTATTGATTTCAGAGAAGAAGGAAGAGGGAGAGACAGAAACACCAATGATGAGAGGGGATCACTGATCGGCCGTCTCCTGCACGCCCTCCACTGGGGATCGAGCCCGCCACCTGGGCATGTGCCCTTGACTGGAATAGAACCCAGGACCTTTCGGCCTGTAGGCCGACGCTCTATCCAATGAGCCAAACCAACTAGGGCATTACTTTTCATTTTCAGCAAGTTCACTTTCTTGTTCCTCTCTTTTGGATTGAAGCTGTTTTCCAGCATATCAGGAAAAGTCTAATTTGAGAGCCTACTAGAGATTTCTTTTAGTCTTGGCTTCCAGAAGTTTGTTTTGAAAATGGAGACCCTCTTCTCTCCAGTCGATGAGTTTTAGTGTACAATTTTCTTTCTTTCTTTTTTTTCTAATGGGTTATCTTTTTTGCAGACTTTCTGGGGTTGGGATAGTTGATACCTCTTTTGGCAATCTGTCCAAAGATTGTGGGAAAACAGATAACTGCTTCTCCCATTGGACACCTCCCTGTCACGTGTTCTTTCTTGTCAGTTCTCATCAGTGTGGGATGGCTGGTCGCTGTGTGGTGGAGGGGAGCTGGAGCATCCGGGGGCACCCTAGCCACGCAGTGCCACCTTGCCTGGGCTGCGCTGCCGTGGAAGTTCTGTTACACTGAGCTACATTGCTTTAGCGGGAGGAGACATTTAAGCTGGTGGGACTCACATGTGGAACTTTGTAGGAATGTTTCCTTATTTTTGATCAATCTCATGATCCTTGTTACCAGCCTTGATTACATCGGCATATGTATTGTTACGTTTTATAGCATTTAATGGACTTTCATCTCCTCCCCGATTCTGTTGCAGCTGTGTAATTATTATAATTTGATTAGTTTGATTTTCAACTGCTGGGACACTTTCTGAGCACGTTTGGTCTTCCTGGTGGGTGAAGATATTCAGAGGTAAAAAAAGGAATAAAGAGCTTTTTTTTTTTTAAGGGGGCATATCAGTAAATAATTTCCAAATAATGCCTCAGAAGCTACAAGGATTGTATCCTCCCAGAGTGAGAAATTTGCGTCCACTGACTTAACAATAAAAAAGTGGGGAAAATTTCATTTAAAATTTGCTTTCTTTATCCCTCTAAATATTTTGGTTAAGAGATATATTATTTTTAGCTTAGTGACTTTCCCTCCCTGATTTTGGCTTTTCAAATTGACAAAGAATCAAAATAAAGGGACATTCATAATGCTGCTGCAAAATGAGCTACTCGATTCTCCCTTTGGCCCTGCAGGCCCAGGCTCTTCCCTTCCCATCTACTCTTCTCCGGGAAGAGAGGCTCAAGTTCACCGGGCAATGACTACGTTAGGATATGTGTATCTCAGGAGCCAGTTATTAACCTCCAACGTGTGCCTATCTTTCATTTCTTAGGTATTTAATCTCATTGGTTATTTTTGTGATTGACGTTTCAAAATTTGACTCTTTATTAATTTGGTAGGCAAAATGAATATTATTGCTATAACTTTAAACATTTCATTGAATTCTTTTCAATTACAGTTGGCCTTCAATATTATTTTATATGAGTTTTAGATATGTGCCTTACATTTGATCAGTTTTTAATCAATGTTATATTTTTGGCCTTTGAAAATGATACTATCTTAAAATTAGTAGCATCACCACATGTCCAAGGATACTAAAGATTCAGGAATATACAATTTACTTAATTAAGTGGTGCTTAATCAGATCACCACTCCAGAAAACCAGAAAGGTCTTTCTAGGTTTTGAATTGAATTATTTTGAGTTCAAAATCAACTATTATTATTTTAAATGCTTCTTTATCATCAGAAAGCTCTTTTTCTTTTTTTTAAAGCTCTATTGAGCTGTTTATTTATTTATTTTTGTTATCCTCACCTGAGGATATATATAGATATATATGTGTGTGTGTGTGTATATATATATATATATGTACATATATATATAAAGTATATATATGTACATAAAGTATATATATATACATAAAGTATATATATATGTATATACATATATACATATATATAATATTTTATTGATTTCAGAGAGGAAGGGAGACGGAGAGCGAAATAGAAACATCAAAGATGAGAATTATTGATCAGCTGCCTCCTGCATCATGCCCCCACTGGGGATTGAGCCCGCAACCTGGGCATATGCCTTGACCAAGAATCAAACCATGACCTCCTGGTTTATTAGTTGGCACTCAACCACTGAGCCGCACTGGCCAGGCCTGAGGACATTTTTTCCATTGATTTTTTGAGAGAGTAGAAGAAAGTGAGGAAAGCGGGGGAAGAGAGAGAGAGAGAGAGAGAGAGAGAGAGAGAGAGGTGAGGTGAGAGAGACACATTGATTACCTGCATATCAGGTAGGTACCCTTGACCAGGAATCGAGCCTGCCCGCCTTTGGTACACAGGCCGATGCTCTATCCACTGAGCCCAACGGCCAGGGCAGGAAGTTATTTTTCTGTAAGTGTGTGGTTTTCAAAGGCTGGTTCATGCCCCTCTTCACCTCCCTTTCACCATAGCTTTCCTTTCAGGGATTGTCTCTTCTGTCCTTCTCAGTCTGCTATTTAGAGAGTTTCTCTGCTGTCGTAATGGAAATCTGTGCGCCTACGCCGGGGAGTGGGGTGCATCGCGGACTTTGCTGAAACGAGGTGTGTCTAGCGCGGGATGTTGACGAGGGCGCCCCGGAAGCCCGCCCTTCCCGCAGCTCCCACGCACAGGGTTGTTGCAGAGCTGCCTCCCTTTTGAAACGGAACCGCACGCTTCCTAGAACAGGGTCTTGTCACTCTTTGGTTGAACACACGGGCCAGGTCATTTCTCCGGCAAAGTTGGCTCTTCGGGGAAGCCACGCCAGAGTTGGCAGTGCTGGGCCTATCTAAGGGGGGAATCTTGTCCAAGTCCGAGAAGCAAACGGAGAGGAGCAGTTTCTGGGCCGGGGAGGGGCCGTTGGAGTGGAAGAGTCCATTGGCAAGACGGAAAGTTGGAAGAATCGTGTGACTTCTCGTGGCCCGACGCCGTCCGCCCGCCCGCCCGCCCGCCCGCCGCCCATTGGCTGAGCGGCGGTGGCGGGCCGGGCGGCGTCTCCCGCGGCTGAGGCTGGGCGCGCACCACTTCCTGCTGGAGGCCAGAGCGGCGCGTGCTGCGGGCGGGAGGACTTCGTTCCCCGGGGCGGCTCGGTCCTGAGAAGAGTCCTCACTTCTAGGCTCCAGACTCGCCTCAAAAATGAGGTCTCGGTTTATGAATTCCCACCGCGTAGTCTCGCTGGGGGCCCTCGGTCCTGGGCGAAAGAGGATTCTGTTGCCCGGCGGGCTCCTGACAGGGCCCGGCCCGGCCTGGCGGAGGAGGCCCGGCACCCAGGTGGATCCGGCCCGCGGGCCAGGCCCTGGGTCCGCGTTAGCCTTCCGAACTGCCAGCTCTTCCCAGCAGGGCAGGCGGGCGGGCGGGCGGGTGGCGTGCCTCGGGCCGCCTGCGGGTCGGTGCCCGGCCTCACCCTCCTCTCTGCCGCCTGCAGGCTCGGGGACCAGTTCTACAAGGAGGCCATCGAGCACTGCCGCAGCTACAACTCGCGGCTGTGCGCCGAGCGCAGCGTGCGGCTGCCCTTCCTGGACTCGCAGACCGGGGTGGCCCAGAACAACTGCTACATCTGGATGGAGAAGCGGCACCGCGGCCCAGGTGAGCAGGCCCGCGCCCCGGCCGGGCCGGGCCGGGCTGGGGGGGGGGGCTGCCGGAGGGCCCGCGCCCGCCTGCGGGTCCCTCTGCACGCGGGCCGGGGTGGGGCCGGCTGTGCCGCGGGCCAGGCGTCTCCCCAGAAATTCGCTGCTTTTTGTAGCTCTTGACGGGGATGGGGGTTCGATTCCAGGTCAAGGGCACATGTCCCCGGCTGCGCGGTTCTATCACCGGGACACACGGGAGGCAGCTGGTCAAAGTGTCTCCTTCCCATGGATGCTCCTCTCTCTAAAACGAATAAAAAGTTACTCTTAAAAAAAAAAAAAAGGGCTGGGTGGAGGTTAGGGGGGTAATCGAAACTGCCCTGTAGATGAGAGTGAAGAACCCGTGCAAAAGCGGAGAGAAGAATCAAACGAACCGCCGTGTCTTTGTCACCCAGAGTCGACCGTGACCGACTTAGGGCCCGCCTTGTTTCACGCACACGCTCCTCGCCCCCATCCCTCCTTGACCTCAGGTCATTTGGGAGCTCGTCAACTCTGTGTATTTTGTTGTTGTTGTCGTCGTCTGTAAATGTTTCGGTAGGTATGTCTAAACGGTAATGACTTGCCCTAGCGGGTTTGGCTGAGTAGATAGAACGTTAGCCCGCGGACTGGAGGGTCACGGTTTTGAGCATCATCAGCCTGGGGACTGAATTCAGGGTCTTGGGCTTGATTGTCCTCCTCTGCTGGCCTGATTGCCCCCAAATGCCCTCCCTTATAGGCCTGGTCCCTCCCAATTGCCCTCCCCTGATGGTCATCTTGTGGTGGCCATCTTGTGTCCACAGGCGGGCAGCCATCTTGTGTGTTGGAGTGATGATCGTTCCGCATATTACTCTTTAATTAGATAGGATAAAGGCCTGCATGGGTGGGGGCCAACTGGTTTGCCCTGAAGGGTGACTGAGATCAGGGTGGATGTTCCCTTGGGGCATGGGGCAGCCTGGGTGAGGGGCCTATGGTGGTTTGCAGGCCGGCCATGCCTCCCAGCGACCCAGGTGAAGGCCCTGGTATCTGGGATTTACTTATCTGCTACAACTGAAACTCTGTAGCCTGGAGCGGAGGCCTGGGCCCTGCAGGGTGTGTGGAAAGTTTCGCCGCAGCCATCTTAGTTGGGTTAATTTGCATACTCACTCCTGATAGGCTGGTGGGTGTGGCTTGTGGGTATAGCAGAGTGATTATGAATTTGCATATTACTCTTATTAGATAGGATATGCTTTTTTTTCCTGTGGTTTTTTTTTTAAATTTAATAAATCTTTATTGTTTAGATTATTACAATTGTTTTTTTTTCCCCCATAACTCCTCTTCACCTGGTTCCCACCACACCTTCTGCCCTTATCCTCCCCATTGTCCTCATCCATAGGTGTACGATTTTTGTCCAGTCTCTTTCTGCAACCCCCACACCCCTTTCCCCTCAGGAATTGTCAGGCCACTCCCTTTCTATGCCCCCGATTCTATTATATTCACCAGTTTATTCTGTTCATCAGATTTTTTTTTATTCACTTGATTTTTAGATTCACTTGTTGACAGATATGTATTTGTTGTTCATAATTTTTATCTTTATCTTTTTCTTATTCTTCCTCTTCTTAAAGAATACCTTTCAGCATTTCAAATAATACTGGTTTGTTGGTGATGAATTCCATTAGCTTTTTTTTTTTTTAATATATTTTATTGATTTTTTTCAGAGAAGAAGGGAGAGGGATAGAGTTAGAAACATCGATGAGAGAGAGACATCGATCGGCCGCCTCCTGCACACCCCCCACTGGAGATGTGCCCGCAACCAGGATACATGCCCTTGATCAGAATCGAACCTGGAACCTCTTAGTCCGTAGGCCAACACTCTATCCACTGAGCCAAACCGGTTTCAGCCATTAGCTTTTTCTTATCTGTGAAGCTCTTTATCTGCCCTTCAATTCTGAATGATAACTTTGCTGGGTAGAGTAATCTTGGTGGTAGGTTCTTGCTATTCATCACTTTGAATATTTTTTGCCACTCCTGCATAGTTTCTGTTGAGAAATCAGCTGATAGTCATATGGATAATCCCTTGTGGGTAAGTAACTGTTTTTCTCTTGCTGCTTTTAATATTCTCTCTTTGTCTTTTACTCTTGGCATTTTAATTATGATGTGTCTTGGTGTGGTCCTCTTTGGATTCCTTTTGTCTGGGGTTCTGTGTGCTTCCTGGACTTGTAAGTCTATTTCTTTCACCTATTTCTTCAAATAGGTTTTCAGTATCTTGCTCTCTCTCTTCTTCTGGCATCCCTGTATTCAGATGTTGGTATGCTTGAAGTTGTCCCAGAGGCTCCTTACACTATCTTCATATTTTTGTTTTCTTTTTTCCGGTTGGGTGTTTTCTGCTTCTTTGTATTTCAAATCTTTGACTTGATTCTTGTGATCCTCTAGTCTGCTGTTAGATCTCTGTATAATATTTTTTATTTCAGTCAATGTATGCTTAATTTCTAGTTGGTCCTTTTTCATATCCTCGGAGATCTCGCTAAATTTATCAGGCTTTCCTAGAAAATTCTTGAAAAACCTTATAATCATGTTTTTGAACTCCAAATCCCGTTGTTTACTTTCCTCCATTTCTTTCATTTGTGTTCTGTTTCTTTGTCTCTGCATTTTGGCTGCTTCCCTGAGTTAATAGAGGGGCTTTGTGTGCTAGGTGTCCTATAGGGCTCAGTGGCTCAACCTCCCCAGTTACCTGAGGTGGACACTCAATATTCAGGTCTTCACATTTCTGTCAAGTTTATCTCTAAGTATTTATAATATTTTTGATATTGCTGTAATTTGATTTTTAAAAATTTAAACTTATTTTTCTTTGTTAGTATAGAGTACAATTAAGTTTGTAAATTGATTGTATATCATGCAACCTTCTAAACTCATTAGTTCTAGTACATTTCTAGAGATTCCTTAGCATTTCCACATAGTTGATTATGTTGTTAGTAAATTAAGAAAACTTTTCAGTATAGATGAGTTTTTTTTTTTTCTACTGCACTGGCTGTAATGTCCAGTATAATATTAAGTAAAAGTGGTGAGAGAAAGCATTTATTGTTTCATTATTTAAAAAAATATTTTTATTGACTTCAGAGAGGAAGGGAGGGGAGAGATAGAAATATCAATCATGAGAAAGAATCATCGATTGGCTGCCTCCTGCATGCCCCTACTAGGGATCAAACCCCAAAGCTGCCCTTGAACCCAGGACCCTTCAGTCTGCAGACTGAAGCTCTACCTACTGAGTTAAACCAGCTAGAGTCATTGTTTCTTTATTAAGCATGCTGTTAGATGTAGTTTTTTGTTTTTTTTTGTAGTTATTCTTTATCAGACTGAGGGTGGTCCTATTTCTAGTTTGAGCGTTTTAAATCAGGAATGGATGTTGGATTTTTCCAACTGATTTTTCTGAGTCTATTGAGATGCTCATGTAATATTTCTTTTGTGGTTTGTTAATATGATGTTACATTGATTGATTTTTTTCCCCCTGCAGAAAACTTTATTGTTTCAGTTGGTTCAATGCATGGAGAGGGCTTCAGGACCCTTAGAAGAATGGCTAGTAGTTTTGGGAAGAGGCTCAGGTAAAAGCCAGGCACCTGGGGATGCAGAGGGGCCTCTGAAAGGGATCCTAGTCCAAAGGCTCCTAGTCGTGCTTGAAGGTGAGCCTTTCGAAGAGATACTCGCCCAGTCTGGGGCGGGTGTTAGTCATGTGGTGGCCCATCTTCTTGATGAGTTTCACCTCCTCATCCAGGAAGTGGCTCTCCAGGAACTCACAGAGTGGAGGGTCTGCGTGGTAGAACCCAGGGCCCCTAGATCTAGAGGGCCTGGTTCAGGTGCCTCTCCAAGGCCAAGGCGGCTGCCATGGCATCCTGAGTTGTGCCCACTCACCCTGGGTAGGCTCCATCATGTCCTGGAAAAGAATGTAGCCACCATGCTTGTTTTGCCCCTTTAAGAGATGCTCAGCGCCTTTGTGCTTTTTCTCCACCAACTCGTGGAAGAAGTGGCCTCCCCTCCTCCCCCAGAGCCACATCGTGGCAATGGAACTAGAAGCCAGGAGAGGTAGGTGTGGGAGGCCCGAGGATGCAGGTTGGCTAGGCGGTTGACCGCAGCCTCTATCCTGGTGGAATAATTCTGACGAATTTGGGAGCTCATGGTCATTCGGCAATAAGGAGTTAAGGTAGGAAAAAACCCCAGTGTGTTGGCTGGTCCGGAGGTGGTTCCGAAGGTTGTGACTCGATAAGTTGCAGGAGAGTGGCCAGAGGCCAGAAGAAGAGGCATCTCTGGGTCTGTTCCATCTAAACACCATTGAAGCAAGAGACACAGATCCTGGACCTCAGAGGGTACTCTGATGTTTATTATGTTAAATTGACATTGCATTCCTAGGATAAACCCTACTTTGCCATGATGTATTAATTCTTTTTTATATATGGTCAGATGCACGCTGCAAAATTTTAATAAGAGTTTCTTACGTTTTTTGAGAGATATTGATCTATAGTTTTCTTGTGTCTATGTAGTTTGGATATCAGGATGATATTGGCCTCCTAAGGAGTTGGGAAGTATCCTCTCCTTTTTAGTTTTCTGGATGAATTTATGTATAATTGGTATTTTTTTCCTTAATTGTTTTGAGCATTTGCAAATGGGTCCATTTGGACCGTGCAATTTCTTTCTGGGAATGTGTTAAATGACAAGTTTAATTCCTTTGAAAGATACCTACATATTTAAGTTATCCATTTTATTTTGAGTGAACCTTGGTAGTTTGTGACTTATAAGGAATTTTTTCCATTTCACCAAAGTTCTTCACATTAGTGGCAGAAAGTTGTTCATACTATCATTATCCTTTTAATATCTGTAGAATCTGGGATGGTAATTCCTCTTTTATTTCTTACATTGATAATTTGAAATTTTTTATCTGATCAATCTGACTAGAAGTTTACCAATTTTATTGATATTTGTTGTTGTTAATCCTCACTGGAGGATATTTTTCTAGTGATTTTTAGAGAGAGTAGAAGGGAGAGGAAGAGACAGAGAAAGAAAAACATTAATGTGAGAGATACATTGCTTGATTGTCTCGTGCACAAGCCTCAACCAGGGCTGGGGATTGAACCTGCAAACTGGGTATGTGCCCTTGTCTAGATCTGAACCTGGGACCTTTCAGCTCTATCTACTGACTCAAACTGGACAGGGCGCAATTTTATTGATATTTAAAAAGAAATAGCTTTTGGTATAATGGATACTTTTCAATTTTTAGTATGTTACAGTTTCTTCTCTGACTTTATTTTCACCTTTTCCTCATTTTGTTTACTTGTATTTAACTTGTTCTTCTCATTCTTATTTCTTAAGGTAGAAACTGTGGTCATCGCTTTGACATCTTTTTTCTACTATAGACACTTAAAAATATAATTCCTAAATAGAAATACTACTTTAGCTTTATTTCATAACATTTGATACTGTGTTTTTATTTTACTTTAATTCACATATTTTCTAATTTCCCTTTTGATTTCTTCTTTTACTCATGGATCATTTAGAAGTGTGTTATTTAGTTTTCAAACATTTGGAGGATTTTCAAAGATATGCCTGTTAGTTATTTCTAATTTAATTCCATATGGTCCAGAATATGGTCTCTCTTGGATAACTATTCTCTTTGGTCTGGAAAAGAATGTGAATTTTCTCTGTTGTTGGAAAATTCTGTAAGTATCAATTAAATCAAGTTGGTTGATAGTGTTGCTCAAGTCTTCTACATCCTTACTGATTTTTCCCCCAGTTGTTCTACGGATTATCAAGAGAGAGTTTTGAAAATTTGACTGTAATTGTGAGTGTCTATTTCTCCTTTCAATTCTATTAGTTTTTGCGTTATAGATTTTGAATCTTTGTTTAGCTGCATATTTAGGATTGTTATGTCTTCTTGATAAATTGATCCCTTTATCATTATTTAATGATTTTTATTTCTACTGATACTTTCTTGCCCAGACCAATTTGGCTCAGTGGATAGAGCGTCAGTCTGTGGACTGAAGGGTCCCAGGTTCGATTCTGGTCAAGGGCATGTGCTTTGGTTGGGGGCACATCCCCAGTAGGGGGTTTTGCAGAAGGCAGCTGATCAGTGTTTCCCTCTCATCGATATTTCTAACTCTTCCTCTCCCTTCCTCTGTAAAAAAACAATAAAATATATTAAAAAATAAAATAAAACCTACTTTCTCATATATATATATATATATATATATATATATATATAGCCATTCTAGCTTCTTTTCAAAATTAGTTTTAATGTGTACCTTTTTCCATTCTTTTTACTTTTGATATATTTGGGTCTTTATGCCATAAGATTTTTATTTTTTATAGGCAGTATATTGTTGTCTCTTGCTTTTTTTTTTTTTTTTTGTTAATCCTCACCGGAGGATCTTTTTCCATTGATTTTTATTTATTTTCATTACTTATTTGTTTATATAATTATGTATTTATTTTTTTCTATTTTTATTGATTTAGAGAGGAAGGGAGAGGTGGCAAGAGAGAGGGAGAGAGAGAGAGAGAGAGAGAGAGAGAGAGAGAGAGAGAGAGAAGGAAAGAGGGAGGGAGGGAGAGAGAGAGAATCAGCGATCGGCTGCCTCCTACACACCCCTTACTGGCGATACAGCCTGCAACCTTACATGTGCCCTTGACTGGAATCGAATCTGGGACCCTTTGGTCCACAGGCCAATGCTTTATCCACTGATCAAATCAGCTAGGGCTCCATTGATTTTTAGAGAGTGGAAGGGAGGGGGAAAGACGGAGAAAGGGAAACATCAATGTAAAAGACACTTTGATTGGTTGCCTCCTGCATGTGCCCTGACTAGGGTCAGGGATTGAGCCTACAATCCAGGTACTTGTGCATGACTGAATCGAACATGGGACCCTTTAGTCTGCAGGCTGATGTTCTATCCATTGAACTAGACTGGCTAGAGCCTATCATGCTTTTTAAATGTAGTTTGATAATATGTTTTTAAAAATTAAAAAAATATTTTTATTGATTTCAGAGAGGAAGAGGAAGAGAGATAAAAACATCAATGATTAGAGAGGATTATTGATTGGCTGCCTCCTGCACGCCCCCTACTGGGGATTGAGTCCCAACCAAGGCATGTTCCCAGTTCATAGGTTGATGCTCAACCACTGAGCAACACTGGCCTGGTGTTGCTTTTTAAATTGGTCTTTAATATGCTTTTTAAATGGGTCTTTAGACCATTCACATTTAATGTGATTTTTGTTATAGTTAGATTTAAATCCATCATTTTGCTATTTCCCATTTATCAATCTCTTTGTTCTCTTTTTCCTCATTTTCTTCTTTTTTTTTGAATAATATAATTTTTATGATTTCTATCTAATTTCCTCTGACTATTCTAATGACTATTTTGCTGTTTTTGTGATTGCTTAATGATTATAGTATGTATCCCTAATTACAGTTTACCTTCAAGTGACATTTTACTAGTAAATATTCTATATTAGTAATCTTATGGTGGTAAACAAAATAATGCTCTTCTACCCCAAAGATGTGTATATCTTTCTTTTTTTTTTTAAATTTAACTTCTTTATTGTTTAAAGTATTACATAAGTCTCCTTTTCCCCCCATTGACCTCTCCCTGGCTGCCCCACCCCCCAAGAATGTCTACAAGTTAATCCTGGGAATTTAGGAATATGTTCCCTTACATGGCAAGAAGGACTTTTGAGATGGGGGGGGGGATTATTATACATTATTCAGATATAATCATAAGTGTCTTTATAAGAGGGGGCAGGAGAGTCAGAGTTAGGGCAGAAGATGTGACAACAGAAACAAGTTGAAGTGATGTAACAGAGGAAGGGGCCACAAACCCAGAATAGGGAAGGAAATCGATTTTCTCCCCAGACACTACAGAAGGAATGCAATCCTGCTGATACCTGTAGTTCAGTGAGACTGAATTTGGATTTCTAGCTTCTAAGATAACAAATTGGTAGTGTTTTAAGCCTCTCAATTTGTGGCAGTTTATTACAGCAGCAATGGAAAACGAATACAAGTAAATGTATCTTTATTTTCTCCTTGTTGACCTTTGTGCAATTGTTGTCATAAATTTTATTTTTACACATGGCATTAAACCTCATATTAAAATTGTCTTTATTTTTGTTTAGTCAGTAATCTTTTAAAAAGTTTTAAATAATAAGAAAAACATCTTATGTAATTGCTCATGTACGGTAGGTCCTTGGGTTACGTCAGAGATCCTTTCCTACGGTGCGTTGTAATGTGATTTTCTCCGTAAGTCGGAACCCATCTACATAAGCACCGACGTCACTCACATGGAGCACATACACAGCATTAATGAAGTGAAACAGTAAAAAATTTAAAAGAAAAATAACAATTTGTGACCTTTACTTGTGGTAAATAAATAATAATAAAAAACATAAAGCACATATGTACATATATTGAACTGACAGAACTTTTTTTATGTAAATAAATGGGAGATGGCGACGTAACCACAAAACAATGTACATGGAGTCTGACATAATCTGAGGACCGCCTGTAGTACTAACCATTTTTGATGCCCTTCATTTCTTTGTGTTGATCCATGATTAGATCTGGTATCATTTTCTTTCTGTGTAAAAAACTTCCTTTATCATTTTTTGTAGTGTTGGTCTGCTGATAATTCTTTCAACTTTTGTAATATCTTTAGTTTGTCTTAGGCTTTTGAAAGATTTTTTGCTGGGTATAGAATCTAGGTTGACAAGTACTTTTCAGTACTGTAGTGATGGTGAGTGAATCACTGTTTTCTTGCTTGCATTATTTCTGATGAGAAATCATCCACATTTTTGTTCTCTATATAATATATGGATCCTTTTTCTGCTTTTAATATTTTCTCTTTATTAGTGTCTTTGGACAATTTTTATTATGATATCCCTTCCTTTAGTTTTCTTCATGTTTCTTGTGCTTAATTTGGTTGAGCTTCTTAGATCTGTACATTTATAGTTTTTATCAAATTTTGAAAATATCCGGCCATTATTTCTACACATATTTTTATTCCCCCCACTTTGGAAACCATACATATATTTTACTATTTTAAGTTGTCCCACAGCTCACAATGCTCTTCTTTTTAAAATACTCTCTTTTCCTATGGGTTTTACTTTGGATAGTTTCTATTGCTGTGATTTCAAGTATACTAATCTTTTATTTGGCAATATTTAAACTGACATTAATCCCAGCCAGTATGTTTTTTATCTCACACATTGTAGTTTTCATTTCTAGAAGTTAAGTTTGAGTTTTTTAAAATATCCTGTTTTTTCTAAACTTTTGAACATATGAAAAAAATAATAACGTTTAAAGTTATTGCTGCTAGTTCTAACATCAATTTCAGTTTTGTGTATGTTTCAATTGATTTTTTTCCTCATTATAAGTCATTACTAGAGGCCTACTGCATTAAAACTCATGCACTGGAAGGGGGGGGTCTCTCAGCCTGGCCTGCCCCCTTGTCCAGGAGCCCTCAGGGGCGGGAGGCAACCCGGCGATCAGGTGAAGGCGATGCCCCCATCACACCTCTGCTGCTGCCACTGCTGGCAGCGCAAGCCTCTGCTGGCCCTGGTTACCTGAGTCTTGGGTGGCCCTGGGCGGCTGGGCAGCCACCATCCAAGGCTTGACTGCGCCTCGGGCTGGCCCTGGGTGGCTGGGGGCTGAAGAGATTGGGGAACTCCAGAGGCAGGTGTGTGGAGTGGCTGGGCCCACCTGGGGGCGGACCCAGCCTTGCTGCACACCTGCCGCCCCTGTGGGACTGAGGACACTGGGTGCCACCATCTTGTGGCTTTGGGCACCACCATTTTTGAGGGCGTTGTAGTCAATTAGTATATTCCCTCCTTATGGGCTGTGGGCGCCACCATCTATGGGATGGTGTGAGGGTCAATTAGCATATTCCTGCTTTATAGATAGGATGTCCCACCTTCTTTACATGCCTATAATTTTGGATTGGATGCTAGACTTTGTAAATTTTACCTTGCTGGGTGTATTGTATTCCTGTAAGTGTTCTGGAGATTTGTTTTGGGACAGTTAAGTTACTTGGAAAATGTTTGATACTTTTTGTCTTGCTTTTAAGATTTCTTAGGTAGAACTGGAGCAGTGCTTAGTTTAGGGCTAATTATTCTCCATTAGTGAGGCAAGACCCTTCTCCATACTCTACCCAGTAATCTGTGAATCACGAGGTTTTTGGTGGTAGGAACAGACTATTTCCTGCCCCTGTTCACACCAAGCACTATTACTTCTGTTCTTACCAGATGGTTCTTTCCTCAGAATTGAGTAGTTTCTTCACAATCATGCACTGATTAGTACTGAGCAGAATACACAAAAGGGGATGCTGTGGATCTCAGCAGCTCTTTCTCTGTGCAACTGCTGGGCTCCACCTGGGTTCCTCCTCCTTATGTTATAATCTGGATACTCTCTCAAGGCAGTATGCTGGGCAGTAATGGGGTCCATCTTGTTTGTTTCCAGTGTCTCGGGGATCATTGTCCTTTATTGCCTAATGTCCAGTATCTTAAAAATTTTTGTTTCCTTTTTTTCCCTTCTATTTCAAGTGGGAGGGTAAATCTAGCCCTGATACTCCATCTTAGCCAAAAGTAGATGTTTCCTTTTTTTCTTTTTTTTAAAAAAAATACTAGAGGCCCTGTGCACAAAATTTGTGCACTCAGGGGACGGGGGTGGCGTGTCCCTCAGCCTGGATTGTGAAATGGTGCAGGCCAGGCTGGGGGACCCAACTGGTGCACAATCAGGGTTGGGGAGGCACATGGGAGGTTGATGAGCTCAGGAGGAAATGTGGGAGGGTTCCAGGGCATGTCTGGCCCATCTCACTCAGTCCCTATCAGCTGGGCCCCAGCAGCAAGCTCAAGCTAACCTACCAGTCTGAGCGTCTGCCCCCTGGTGGTCAGTGCACATCATAGTGACTGGTTGAGTGGCCTTAGCATATCATTAGCATATTATGCTTTGGTTGGTTGAATGGCTGACTGGACACTGAGCATATTAAGCTTTTATTATATAGGACAGCACTATTTTGTAATCATATAAAATATTTACATGGTTCTAAATCAAATCTATAAAGCATAGTATATTCAGAGAAAGTCTATCTCTATTCTTTTACTTTGTTTTCTTCCTCTTTCTATAGGCAATGTTTTCTTCTTTTTCTTGACACTATTTTTTTTGCTGTGCTCTCTCTTTTTTTATTTTTTTTATTTATGTATATTTTTATTGATTTCAGTGAAGAAGGGAGAGGGATAGAAAGAGCTAGAAACATGAATGATAAAAGAGAATCGTTGATAGGCTACCTCCTGCACACCCCATACTGGGGATTTGAGCCTACAACCCACGCATATGCCCTGACGGAGAATTGAACCTGGAACCTCCTAGTTCATAGGTCGACACTTAACCACAGCTGGGCTACTGTGCTCTCTTTTTAAGTAACTTTTTATTTTTAGGTTTTTGTTTACCTTTACATTAAAAAGTATGCAAACATACAACATATTTATGTATGTGTATGTGTATATGTGTGTGTGTGTGTGTGTGTGTGTGTGTGTATCCCCATCTGTTCAATAAATGATAGTATATTAAACACATATTTTCCACCTTGCTGTGTTCACTTAATAGTATATTCCATAGCAATGTATACTTCCCTCTACCCACCTCCCCTTTTTTTATCTGTTTCTCAACAGCTTCATAGTAGTCCTTTGTGTGGATATACTATTGTTTATTCAACCAAGTCCCTATAGATGTACATTGGGTTGTTTTCAGTCATTTTCTAGTATTGAAAATACTACAGTGAACACACATTTTTGTATTTTTGCATGTGAATCTATGATATATATTCCTAGAAATGGAATTGCTAGGTCAGAGGGCAAATGCATATATAGTTTTTCTGTATATGCCAAATTCTCCTTAATAGGATTGTGCCATTTTGCATACTTACCAGTGGTGGATAAGATTGGTAGGCATATTCCTAACAGAACAATATTTAAGAGTGCAATAGAATGCTTCATGAAAGGGTGAAAGCTAGAATTTTTGAGATAGAGGCCGGGGTGGAGCCTCTTGTCTGGGATGTTGGTGGAGCACCTCTGGGAGAGGCTGCAGGGAAAGCCCTTCTCTGGGTGGGCTCCGCTTTGGATGGGAGTAAAGGAAGTTATTACAGTTCATCTTTTAAAATTCTGTTCGTATCCCATCCTCCCTTCCCTTTTCTATCCCACTTCATCTTCTGAGTTCTTAATAGTTCATGCTTTCAAAGATGCTCACGGCACTAAGTATCCACCTGCTGAAATTGGGCAATGCTGGTAGCAAGCAATTTGTCTGACTCTGCTGATCATAGAGGCATCGTCCATCCTGCTAAGTTTTTCGGTGGAGCCAGTTCTTCCCCACCCCTCCAGCAAGTGTGTGAGTTTCTGTGTGTGTGTGAGATGCTTGCACACGCATGTGTGTTGTAACTAGCGTTGCACCTCAAAGTAACAGAAAGGCAGTTTGCTTAGTGGGGTATGTGAATGGAGGGCCTTGGTTCCCAGGGTGGACTGATCTGCCCTCTAGTCTCCCTTTTCTCTCCTCCATATCCCCCCAGCCTCAGGCTGACTCCTTCAGCTTAATTTCCCAGGCTGCAGCAGTGATTCCACCCTCCTTTTGCCTTCCCCTCCTCCTTCCTCCACCTACCACACACATGGGCCTTGAGTTATGTGCCTCCTGTTCTAATGAGATAAACAACGTAACTCTCACGGGGCTCTGTTCATCCCTTTATAAGTGGAACTCTGGGGCTGATTGCATTGACCCTATAAACGCACCCTGGTGCCTGTCAGCCTATGGAGGAGGGTGAGGAATGGGGACAGGAGCCTCCAAGAATTGTTGGGGCTATATGCCTGTTGAGCTGAGGTGGAGTCAAAGGAGACCTCACGGGAGGCCTGTTTCTATTCTCGTGGCTACAGAAGCAAAGGGACACGGGGGAGGGAGGCCTTGTCATGTCATGTGGGCATGGAGTCTAGACTCATTTAAGTCAGCTTCCTCAGAATCATTACTAACTGACATTTGTACAAGTCTTCATGATGATAAAGAGCTGCTTCTTGAATATAAGCGAATCCCCATGACAGTCCTTATAAGGTCGGTGCTATTAGCTCCCTTATCTCACAGGTGAGGAGACAGTCTCAGAAAAGTGTGATATTTCTCAAGGTGACAGGGAAGGGTGGTGCAAGGACTCATGGGCTCTTCCTCTGCACTGTGGAGCTTCTCTAACCCATCAGAGAAAGTGAAAGAATGAAATAAAAAGCGTCCCCTCTTCTGGACCTTCAAACCACTTACTAAAATAGACTCTCCCAGGCGAGTGGGCCCACAGCTACAAACTGAGGGGTCCGGTTGCTGCTGACCAAAAAGTGCAGTGACCACATTCTCAAGGCGCGGGCATAGGACCTGGAAAAATGTTGACAGTTTTGACCTCTTGTCACTTAGACCTTTTGAAAGTATTGGTTGGGACCAGTTCCTTCTCACTTGTATGTTTTTGGTCAGGTTGGAAATACCATGTAACAGCCTGTGGAATAGAGTCTAAGGTACAGAGACTACCATGCTGGGATGGGTCGGGGTTCAGTTCTGAACCCACCTCCTGGGGTCCCTTTTGGATAATTTGGTTGTGGGTAGATGAGTCTCCTAGTAGTCAGGAACAGCAGGGGCCATAGTCATTCACTTTCTGTATTTCTGAGTCTGGTTCATTTCTGGTTGATTTTATTTGATAAATATTTCTTGAAGTACCTGCCAGGCACTGTGCAAAGCACTGGGGATACTCCAAATGGACATAGTTTCTGCCATCCTAAATCTTACACAATTAGTAGGGGAGACAGTCTAGTAGGAAGGCAATTAATGACCATATCTTGGGGAAATACAGGGAATCTTGGGATCCAACAGAGAAGGTCATTCAACCAGTCTTAGTACATCAGAGAGGATGTCCAGGCAGTAACTAAATGATGCTTAGACATCCCGAGTTCTCGTGCAGACATTGGAACCATCTATAAGGTTTTTAAAAAAGTAAATTGCTCAATCTCCCCACCTACCTACATTTGGATTGGGTGGGTCTGGCATGAATTTTGGCTATTGGTGTTATTAAGAAGTTCTTCAGGTGACTTTGGTTTTAGTTTGGTTTAAGAGTTTTTGACCGAAGTGGAATGGGGATTGGTAGGACTAGTTCTGGAACAGGAAGTAGCAGGTCAGCCCATGTACTTGGCCTTCACTGGATACACCAACCCAAGAGGTGGCCAAAACTTTTGTAAGGGACCAAGAATTATTATGCCCATTCAGGAATTACAGGGTCAGAGATGATATGGTCCAGGACTAAACCACATCAGAAACATCGAATTATTCCTCAAAGAGTGGTCAAAAATGGACCTCCAGGGGAAGTAGAGGTATCTTACTTAATTTGATTAATTTGATCATCTATATATTAGCACAAGTCTGATTCCCAGAGTGCAGGGAGCCCAGAACTTCAGGATACTCCTACTGTGCAGAAGGCCATGAAGTTATTAACAAAATCAAGTATTAAGTGTAAGGATGACTCTTGTACATGACAAGCCCTTAGCTCATAACACCAGGCTCCATCACCTTAATGGTTTCTAAGCATCAAAAGAGGTAGAGCTAGGGACCTCCAACTTGTTCATTGCTTTGCAGCTTGGTGATTAAAAGTAAAACTTAGCTCATCATAAAGAGAATTTGAAAAATTTGGTTCCTTTAGTGCTGGAATAGGTGCCTCTGATTTGAACCCACACTGAAAAACGGGTAGCAATGACTAGTAAAAATGAAAAATGAAAAAATGGGTATATAGCAGACATTTCTATTGACTTTTGAAGCCAATGTCCCTCTTAACATTTTTTTCCTCCACATTCTCACCTGAGGACATGCTGAGACAGACACACACACACACACACACACACAGAAAGAGAGAGAGAGAGAGAGAGAGAGAGAGAGAGAGAGAGAGAGAGAGAGAGAAATCTATATGTAAGAGAGGATCATCCATTGGTTCTGTACGAATCCATTGGTTCTGGGTGCCTAACCCTCAACCCAGGGGTGGGCCCTGACTGGGAATTGAACTGACAACCTTTTGGTGCACAGGACGATGCTCAACCAACTGAGTCACTCCAGCCAGGCCGTTTAACTTCTGAAGGCCCTCAAATGGCAGACACATGGGAATCTATTCCTGATGTTGTCTGAACCCCATGGTTCTAGATTTAGGAAAGGACCCTCTTATGTGAAGTTACCTGCATCTAACAGTTGTCATGTGTCATATTTATCTGCAGAGGATTGAATTGTGACCCCAATTAAAGTAAAGCTGGAACATATTCATCCATTAATTCATTCAGCAAAAATTTAGTTTGATTGTTCAGTGTGTTACATTCAATTCTGGTTCTGGGGATTCTGACAGGGACAAGTCAAAGTCCCTTTCCTTGCCAGTCTTTCCACTCTAGCAGGGGTGGGTTAGTTGGCTTGTTTATTTTGGGGTGCATCAAGTAGTCTTTTTAGTCTGCAGATCACCTAACCAGTCTCAAGCCCTTCTCCCTTACCCCTGAACCTCTACCCCTTGCTCTTTTCTCTGGGAATAGACCATGGTCTAGTGTGGGGAGTCCATGATCCTCCAAGGCTCCTGGCTGCCACTCTATGTGTCCTAGGAGCCACAAGAGTGTTGCCTAATGAGCAAGAAGGCTCTCATGTGTTACTTGGCATGACAGATGATGCTGGTGTGGAACTTTGGTGCCAGAGGCCAATTTAAATGGAGAATCTTGTTGGGAGACAATGGGTGCATAACCCAGCCATAGGACTCCTGGTTCCTTTAGTGCTGGTATAGATGCCAGGCAGGTAGGTGGGGAATACAGGTTTGCTGGCTTTGCAGGCACCCTGGTCACCAGAGAGGCCTATATTGTTATCGCGGTTGCACAGGGCTCCCTTTGGCTTCAGCTAACTGCCAGCAGGTAACTGGGTGGAGGGAGCCAGAAATTAGGAGGTCTGGCTCCTTGATCCTGTTTCCTTGAAGTGTTTCCTAATCTGGACTGACCATGATAGGCAGACTGACTTCTGCTGCTCCACCTTGAAGGGAACTTGTTTGAGTTGCACAGAGGGCTAGTCAATGGGCAGTAGCTGAGATCTGTTGCTTTGGAAATACTGGGGACTATGAATCTGGAAAGGTCTCTCTTATGGTCCATAGATCCACAGGTCCCTCTGACTTTCTCCCCAGGCTAGAAAAAGAGAACTGGTTTTGGAAACAGTGATGGCTCTTTCTGGCATGGGCTCACTGAGACAGCAAGGCGCAGTAGAAATAGCAAGGGTTTTAGGATCAGGTGACCTAGATTTTACCTCAGCTCTACCATCTATCAGCTGTGTGACCTTGACAAGTCACTTCACCACTCTGGGCTTCTCTCCCTGTGATTGAGAGAAGGTTAGACAGCGTGGTTTCCTAGGCCCCTTCCAGCCTGGAGCCTTTAATCTTTACACTGTCTCTGTCCACAGGCCTTGCTCCGGGCCAGCTGTACACATACCCTGCGCGCTGCTGGCGAAAGAAGCGAAGATTGCACCCTCCTGAGGATCCAAAGCTGCGGCTGCTGGAAATCAAACCTGGTCAGTATTGTCTGGAGCTGGGGTGGGCCCGTGATGGGAGAGGTGGGGAGCACTGGGCTGGCCCAGGGCAGGGCGGCTTTGCTCCTTTGTCTGTAATGCGGAGTTTTCCAGGAGCGCAAACATGTCCACATGATGTTCAAAGGTGTGCCTGCTCTCAAATATCAATATGTCCATGTGTCCACCAGAGCTTCCCTCCCCTACGGTGTCTTGTGCAGGTGCAGGGAGGGAATGGGCCCAGGATGAAACACGTTCCCACAGAGCAGAAGGAGCTGCGGCTCTTAGGGTCAGGTAATACCTTCCTGTGGCTTCAAGTAAAGAAACCTTGTGTTCCTAAGAAGGAGGGTGTGTGATGTACCCTTTCCCACCCTTACTGTGGGTGAACTTTTGGAGCATCTTACATGAAAGGGCCATTCACTCAGATAGAACCATCTTGGACATGGAATTGGAAGTGTTTGAGCAAAACATTAGCCTGTAGGTGATGCTGATTGCTTTGTGACCTGCAAAAGGAATGGGTTGGAAGTCTTATCTGCTTCCTGACCTTTTATTCTACTTCTGACTAGATGGCCATCTTCAGACCTGTGTCTGGTTGCAGCAAGGCCAAGTGATTGCCCTGGCACTTGGCTTTAAGGGAACCTTTGGTTTTGGGGATGCTGGGGCTGGAATGTGACTCGGGGAGGGGTGGTGAGAACTGTGCTGTCAAGTAGAGCAAATGTAGAACTGACACATTTTGTCTCCCTGTCAACAACACCATGCAGACCCAGCCTCATGCCTGCCTTTTCATCCTGACCTCTTAGGTTGTGTTTTCTCTGCAAAATCTCTACATAGAGTTGTTCATAATGTTTTCACTCCCAGTTCCATGGCTAGGCCTGCTTTGATTGTGTGCTTCAACCTAGGCATTACCTGTAAACAAGTGTTATTTGCCAGGGGTGGGAGGGAGGGGGCTATATTCTTCAGTGCACTTCATCCAACCTCTCAAATGGCCTTGCACAATTTACAGGCCTTTACATACACTCAAGGGTAATGACTGAGGTGGTTCCACCCCTCAACCCCCCGACAGGTTGTAGGAGAGCCAAGTGTCTTGGAGTGGCACAATCCAGTAGAAATAGAATGCAAGCCACAGGTGTCATCATTTTACATTTTCTAGTGGCCATATTAAAAACAGGAAAAAGAAACAGGTGCAATTAATTTGACTGACAGATTCTATTTCACCCAAAATATAAAAACATGATCATTTCAGCATGTCATCAATATAGAAATTATAAATGCGATAATTTCCTTTTTTTTTGGTATTGTTTTTGAATGCCTATGTGTATTTTACACTTTCAGTCTCTTTTATTGTGGACTAGCCACATACAAGTGCTCAGTTGGCCACAAGGCGATAGTGGTGCCCATTTAGGTCAGTGTGGTTCTAGCACTACACTCAGCATATGGTTTTGACCAGGCAGGCATCATCTGGGAGCTGGGCAGAGATGAAGAATCTGGACCTCACCCCAGACCACTTCATGGGCAGGCAAGGCAGCCAGCAGCTGGGTCAGAATCTGCATTTTATTTTTAATCCTCACCCGAGGATTACACACACACACACACACACACACACACACACACACACTGAGTGGCCAGATTATTATGATCTCTGAATTTATATTTATCTGGCCACTCAGTGTGTGTGTGTGTGTGTGTGTGTGTGTGTGTATGTGTATTTTAGAGGTCCAGTGCATAAATTCGTGCATGTGTGGGCTCCAGCCAGCCTGGCCAGGGGAAGGGGACATGGGTGGTTGGCTAGTCTGCCTGCTGATCAAACTCCTGGTCGAGGGGATAATTTGCATATTAGCTTTTTATTATATAGGATATACACTAAGTGTTCAGATTATTATGCACACACACACACACACATACATATATACATATACATATATATATATATATATATATATATATATATAGTAAATGTCTTTTATAGAACCAAAAATATTTAGCACTGTAAAATACCTCAGACATTATTAACTCCAATTCTTAGTTTTATTGAGGTTCAGACAGGTTAGGAGACTTTGCTCAAAGTCACACAGCAGTTCCTGCGGGAAAATAGCAGAGAATTCACGTTGCTTGATTTCTTTGTCCACTGCTTTTTCTGCTTTCTTATGCTGCTGGTAAGTATTCTAAAAGAAACTTGAACAAGACTTTCCCCCTAAAATCCTTGTTTATAAAAAATATATATATTAATTATTAAAATGCACCCAAGAGATAGTTGGAATTCCTCCAGTCAGTGAGGTCAGCCTTTCAAATCAAATCAGCCTCTACCGAAAAAGGGAAATTGGTTTATGTAACAAGTAGGACTCAGAGTTCACTAGTTTCAGGCTTAGCTGAATCCAGGGGCTCAAGCTTCATAGTGAGGCCTCTGTGTCCCCTTCCACCAAACACTCTTCTCTTCATGAGCAGGCAAGGTAGCCAGCAGCAGCCCCAGAATCGTGCTCAGCCACACCCAGCAGAAAGGCAAGTCTCCTTCAACAGCTGAGCTGGCTGAGTTCATGTCCGACCCAGGGCATGGGGCGATCTGATGGACTCATCATCATTATATCACCAGTGTCTGAAAGCACACTAGTTTACAAAGCCCTGTACAAAGCCTTTTCATTTATGTCACTTCCTTGGTCCTGACCCTGGGAGGCAGAGAGGGAAGGACAGGGTAAATAAGCCCATTTTACAGGCCGGGGAAGACAGAGCTAAGGAGAGTTGACTGTGCTGCTCACATATCTGAGAACCAGGTCTCACTGTTAGTGGGACTGAGGCAAGAAGCTACTTACGAGTGTCTGGTCCTTCCACGTACGGACATTTACAGTGGGCACACTGGCCTCCTAGCGGCAGACTATGGAGCAGCTGGGGTTACAGCTGGCTTTGGACTGCCCCATTCCTGGGCCTGCCATGGCTTGTGCGGGGAGGGAGAAGATGAACCCTAGGGTCTGCTGTGGCCAAGTGCCCACCAGCACATGGTGTGTATCTGTGATCATCAGGAAGTTTTCCTTGGCCTCTCCCTCATGCTTGGGCAGAAGCTGAGGGGGCTGTTCCTGGTCTCAGGTAGTAAAGGCCCAGCCCCTGAGATCCCCAGAGTCCTGGGGGAGGGATCTCTCTGGAAAGATAGTGCCAATCTTGACGAGGATGATCCTCAGAGGCGTGGCCACATCCCAAGGTGGAAAAACTAAGTTGGGCGCACCTGAGGCAAGCTCACCCGACAGGCCAGCCAGTGCCCAGGCTCCAGAAACAAGGACCCAAGGCTGGGTTGAGTAGCTTTTCAAAGGACAGAGCTCCTTTTGTGGATGGCCGTGTTGCCCCTCTTTGGGTAATCAGACCTACTATCGAAAACAAAACCTCCAAAGCCGGGGGCCAGATGTTTGCCATTTCCGTGTCCTGTGCTGAGTCTGTACTACTAGGCCGGGGCTGGCTCTCAGGATGTACCCCGACCTCAGTATGCGACCTCAGGTCATGAATCGAGACGCCAAGGAAGTGTCTGGGAGTCAGGCATTGGCCCTCAACGCATCAGGGCCCCTCTAGAAAAGCCAAGCAGCCTAGAAATGCACCACTGGCATACGGCTGCATTTGCATTTCTCACACAAAGGACCTCCCTCCAGGGCCTCAATGGGCCCGGGTGGTGCCTCAGACCTTTACAAAACGATGCCCCTTTGGTCGGTTAGTACAGCACATGCTGGGTCTCAGCCCCTTGTCAGTGAGTGTTTCTGCCTCATCGTTGCTAAAATGCAGTTTCCAACGGAGAGGATCTCTTCCCTTTTTTGGGTTATATCCTTCTTAAGCACAGGGCCCACTTGGGCAGTATTTTAAAATGATTCTCTCTTACTTATTTGTATTCTGTTTGATTTGGGTTCAAATGGAGAGGCCTGTTTGCCCGGACTAGGTTTTTCGGTTGGTGCTTTTAGGTGTGACTCAGGGTAGAATCATTGCTCAGAATCCCTGGAGAACTTGTTGCGAATTCCTGGTTGCTGTGAACAGTCAGGTGGGTGGACGGATGATGGAGACTGATGTTTTCAAGTGCAGAGGAGCAGGTGAAGGAGACAGATGGAGGGAGAGGCTAGGGATCTGCTCTCTTTTACTCACTGCAGTGGAATTGGGAGTAACCTTTCTGAAGATCAACGCATAGAACCTGTCAGTATTTAAAAAGCATAAGCCCTTTGACCTAGAAATTCTGCTGCTAGGAATTTAGCCTCTAAGTAAATATGTAGTAACAAGGTAGAAGGTTGCCCTTTGTGGTATTGTTTGTAACGATGACAGCTAACGGAAACAACCAGAAGGTCCATTGATAGGACACTACTTAAATATTATAGCACATTCATAAAATAGAATACTCTTTTGTCTTATAAAGGAATGGAATGGAAAGATGTCCAAGATCTATTGTCAAATGGAAATATACAAAGCAAATTGCAACATTATGGGCAACCCTTGCTGAAAATCAATAACTGGGCCGAATCTCTTTACATTGATGGAAAGTGGAAGACTGAATTTATGTTGAAAGAAAACCCACGAATGAACCAACCCACCCCTCGGCCCCTATAATTCTCTCTCTTCCCTTCCAGCCTTCTAGTGTGGGCTCTCCCGAGCTCCCCTGGACAAGCCCTCAGAATCTAGTTATGTCTCTGACTCTTGGAGCCTTCCTTGGGCTCCGCCATCAGCACCCTCTTCTCCTTGGGGGGAGGGATGTAGAGGTAGGGGGAGGGGTGTAGAGGTGGGAGGAGGGAGAGGCATTCTCCTGATTTGTGAGAGACAGGGGACACTAGCCTGGGGCAACATTGTCTCAAGGCATGAGTTTCCTTCCATGTCAGACCCTTGCACAGAGAATGAGGGGGTGCCACAGCAATTTATCATGCTGACACCCAGCTTGTCCCTCCAGTCTCCTTTGTTTCCTTGCCTGAGTCTAGCCAGGGACAGGCAGCTCTCAGCAACAAAAGCTGGGGTGTCATGTGGGTCAGAGTTGTCCTTCACCCTAGGTCTGCAGAGCTGAGAGCTCAGGGAACCAGGTGCATATTCAGGAATCTTGAAGGACCTTGAGAAGGTTGAGATTGTTGGTGCTGAGTAGACATTGCAGGGTTGGGATTGGAGAGCCGATCACTGCTATTTGTGCTCGGGCTAAATTAGACAGCGATGGAGTTCACCTGCTGTCCTCATCCCATCTCCCTCACTGTGAACATTCCACCCCACTATGTTTCTTTACTGTTTGCTGAAGATAAAAACGTGTCTGTGTGGGGGGTAGGATGAGGCTGAGAGCTGGGGAGAGCTCTTTGGAATTTGAAAGCCTTCTCAATGTCCCTGAACCTATGTGTTTCTCACGCCTAACATCACCCCTCCAGTCAGTCTTGAATAAATATCTCGCAACCTCCTACTTGCCTGGGCGCCTGAAGGACAACACACACGACATTATTTCTCTCCACTGACTGACAATGGAGTTCAGTGTTCTCTGCAGCTTGCACTTGGCTGCAGAGGCGACTGCAAGGTGTCTCCTGTTGCAGCCACCATAATTCATGCAACGGGAAGACTTGGGCCAGGGGCTTGGTGCCCGAGAGCAGCGCCCTTGGACCTTTCCCCAGAAATGGAGCTCTGTCCTTGGGCAGGGGGAGCCGAGCTGGCAGGAGAGAAAGGTGGATAGTGAATCTCCACCAAAGGCCCTGAAGCAGGACAGAAGTTGGGCAAAAGCCAGCTGATGAGAAAAGAGGCCTTCAACTCCCCCTACTTCCTCTCTCTGTCTTTTAAAAAAAAAATTTTTTTTTTTTTGAATGAAGAAATGAAAAAGGTTGGGAACAAACTTCTACTTGTATCCCTCTGGATTAAATGCTCGGATCACCAGCTTAGATCAATTTAGCCTCTTCCAACCCTGGACTTTCAGGTCCCCATCGTCTAGGGCAGATTTTATCTTTGTTGCAGAGGTTGGGAAACTGTGGCACAGAATTAGGAAGTTAATTTCCCAGGAGACACAGCGGGGAAGCCAAGGAAGGAACCCGAGGGGAAGCCTGTTGGAACTGGCTCCATGCTGCTCCAGGACCCTCCACGCATCTGCCCTGTTGTTCTCAGACCAATAGGGCTTTTACCACAGACATTCATTCTGCGCCCGAAATGTACCTGCGGCCTTGTAAATCTCCCTGCTCCTGGGGAGCAAGCACGGCCCTCTGCCACCCCGGCCAAATTCCAAGGGTGACCGGAGGGAAGGCAGCCAGGAACCAAGTTCTGGTTCTTTCTCATGGTTTTCTTTGGCAGCCACTCAGTGACAGGATGAATGACCAAGGGAATCGCCCTGCCACACATTGTTGGGGGACCATGAACTGCAGGGTGGGGACCATGAAGAGAGAGCAGCCTGGGGTGCTCAAAAGCAGAAGGTGCCATAGCTGGCCAACCACAGGTCACAGGGACCCTCCGAGGGCCGCCCCCCCTTCTGCGCTCCCCCTCTCCCCCCCGGAGTGATCCCTGCAGAGAGCCCGAGTCCTGGCTGCTGGGCAGGGCTGGAGAGGCCTGTGTGCTGGCCTAGGGTGCTGTCCCCACAGCCCAGAACTGCCAGAGCTCTGCAGATGGGAGCGGGCTGCGGCCAACTTCCCCAGCTTTTGAAAATCCTGCATCTTAATTAGTTCCCCACTGCTTTTGTACATGGCCCACATTTTAATGGTCCCCAGGCTTGTTCCACAGTTTGCTCTCGGATGTTCGGCGTGATTTCTCTTCTCCGCAAGACAGTCCCCCTGGCTCCTCCGGCACCCTCCCAGTCCGGGAACAACGTGAGGAGTGCCGATGTGCCAAGCGTGTAGCTGGAGATTGATGAGCCTGTCAGGCCGGCTGCCCCTGCCCCCGGGCCCTCCCCCCACCCCCGCCATGTGCTGCTCACAGGGATGAGGCAGGCTGGGGTGGGTGAGCTGGGGGAGGCGGATGAAGAGGCCGGTGGAGCCCTAGCCAGGTGCCACAGCCAGTGGACAACGTGACCTTCTCCTGGCTCACAGAGGAGTCTGGCTGTGTCCTTCCGAGGGGAAAGGACGTTCCAGCTCCCACCCCATCTGTCAGGGCTTATCTGTCTCTGTGGGGGGCTGGGGGGGGTGTGCCTGGGCTTGGTAGTCTGGGAGAATGGATGCCTTCAAGTGCATCAGGGGGAAATGACCAGTCATTTATCTCTTTCCGGCAGTGTCAGAGCCTGCAGCCATCCATCCATTCCGGGGGGCCTGCAGCTTGCTCTTCAGCTCTTGTTGGCCTCCTGAGTGTGAGAGCTGGAGGCAGGTGGGAGGCCACGGCAGCCCCTGCTTCATGCTATGGCTGTTCGTGGCTTTTTAAAACCTTCCTGGCAGTCTCAGGGAAGGGGCTGGATCTGGGGACAGCCCGTGCTGCCTCGCTTTGAAGGCAGAGGAGCATCCATTTTTTCCATCTGTATCCTAAGTGCTTGGCACATAGTAGGTGGACAGTAAAGATTTATTAAAGGGATGAAGGGAAGAAAGGTGTTTGTTGTTTGATCTCAGGCTTGAAGATCACGGCTTAGCGCCCATCATCCCATTTCGCAGATGAGGGAGGCGGAGCCAGAGAGGAGCCGCCTGCAGCAGCTGGCCTTGCCTTCCCAGCCAGTGTCCAGCCTGGCCTGTGGGGCCTGTTCCAGCGTTGCGTCTTGCCTCTCTTTGGTAGGCCCGATAGCTGTGCTCTGCGGGAGAAAATACATCAAACAGGGATCCCAAGGTTTGGGTTCAAAGTTCAGACCCCTCCATCCACTGGCTGTGTGGTTCTGGCCATTCCCTAACCTCTCCGTTTCTTCATTTGTAAAATGCAGCTCTGCTCACCTCACAGGGCTGTTCTGAGAGTCATGTGGATGGTGGAGCTGAAGGCGCGGCAAGTGTGAGGAGGCACTGGGATGCCCGCTCCGTGCTGCCCTGCTGGGCGGCTGAGGGGACCTCTGCCATACTGTCCTTGTCCCCAGCACCCAGGGTGCCCTTGTTGAGGGAGGTCCCTGCCCAGCTGGGAGGTGTGTGTGATCTGGCCCAGAATGGAACCTGTTCTGCCTGGGAGTCTTTTCCAGGTCCATTGTGTTCCTCTCTGAGGAGACAGCTCTGGCGTCTGGCTGTGGGATTCATTTGCCTGGCACAGAACCACAGCTTGCACTAGCTCCCGCCTGGCGTCCCACAGCTCAGCCCTTGGGCATCTATGGCCCGGGGCACACAGATAAACTGGGCAAGACTTCCCTGCTTTTATCAACACCATGGTGTGCAAGGCAGTGCCCGCCTGGCTGAGTCTTTTCTTCTGTCCTTGGCCTCGGCTGGTCCACCTTCTTCTGCGTACTGGGCACCTGGCCTCCACACCTGGCCTTCATTCTGTTCACTCTGGGATGCCTGCCTGCTGCTTGGGGGCCCGGGAACTGTACCTCAATACGTGCTGCCTCTGGGTGTGTCTGCCGACCAGGAAGCAGGTGCATGAGGACAAGGCTTATCTCTGTCATGAACTGACCTCACCTGAGCACCAAGCTTGGCTCATAGGTGCGGCTGCACACTCAGCCCTGCAGTAACTACTGTTTCCCCACTCCCGCCCTCGTCCCCCGTGAGTTATTGATCCTGGTAAAATGACAGCATTATCATGTCACTCTTTGCTTGAGACCTCCAGTGGCCTCCGATTGCAGAAGCCAGCTTTCTCACAGGGACCTCACCGCCCTTTAAGGCGCCCCTCACTCTGAATGGGGCTCCTTTCCCCCTGGCTCACTGTGCTCCAGGCAGAAGAGCCTTGGCACCGATAGCTCCTTGGCCTGGAATGCTTGCTTTAGGTATTTTTTTCTCTCCCCCATTTGAATATATCATCTATGAAGCAGGAGGTTTTTACCTCTTATGTTCACAGCTGTGTCCCTAGCACCTAGAAAAGAGTCTGGTACATAGTAAATGTTTAAAAATTATTTGTCAAGTGAAGGAATAGAGCAAAGTATCCTCTAGGTGGTTCTGTCATGGTTTCCGAATCTGCAGACCAATGCTCACCCTAGAACTGAAGCTGGGCTGGCACCTCAGCCTTTGAGCTCTGCCTCCTCCTCAGCCTCCTCTATCCTTTGTGGGCGATGGACTCAGCCTCTTTGCTTCCATTCTCTCTGGGCCCATGCCCGGGTTGGGTGGAAAGGTGTGCCCCACTGTCTCTCAGGCTCTGAGAGTGTCAGCGGTTGAGTTTGTGGAGAAGTGCAAGGAGAGGGGGACTTTAGTAGTCAGGGAGCTCACAGTAATTGAGCATGCCCCCTGTGGGGGTGTTTTTCTAGTATCCATGATCTTACCTGTCCCATAACAACACCAGGAAGTGGGCTTTGTTCTCCCAGTTCTACAGATGAGATCAAGGCCAAGTGTGTGTTAAGGGCACTGGGGCTGACATTTTACCCCAGAGGGGCCTCTTGCACTTCCCAGTTATCTGTGTTCTCTTCAACTATTTTAGCATTCAGTCATCCATCCCATCATCCTTCCTTTCCTCCCGTGCTGCTAAGCTGCTCTGCCATGGTGTGGTGGCCAGCACGGAGGTGAGCTTCCTTTAACTGTGTGTGGGTGTTTTTCTATGTCTCAGGGGTGGGGGGATGCTTATCTGTGGTTCTGGCCTCTGTGTTGGCTTACGAGTGGGCGGGAGGTGTGGGGGGAGGTTGGTAGGTACAGCAGGTTGTGGGAGCCAGAGGCCATTTGGGGGAATGATCAACCCTCCTGTTGTGTGGATATTCTCAGATTAAAAATATTTTTTTTAAAGTTTATTTCAGAGAGAAAGTGAGAGGGAGAGAGAGACAGAAACATCACTATGAGAGAGAATCATTGATTGGCTGCCTCCTGCACGCCCCACAAACTGGGCATATGCCCTGACTGGGAATCAAACCGTGACCTCCTGTTTCATAGGTCGAAGTTTAACCACTGAGCCATGCTGGCTGGGCTATTCTGGGATTCCTGAACACACGATAACAAGGGCCTGAAAGGTGCAGTCTGGGTGATGGGTCCTCAATGTGAATCTTATCTATTTTGAGCTTTATTAATCACAAAACAGGGAGTCAACGGCAGCCAAGAAAATGGCACCCCTGAGGAATGAGCAGATGGATTCCTGGGCCTGTCACCATCTCAGGAAATCAGGTTTTTGGCTCCCCCCAATCTCTTCCCCCGTGGGGTGAGATAATATCCTCCCCTCCCCCCATGAGTCCTATGGGAATAAATGAAGGAATGATTCTTAAGCTCCTTGATCCTTAGTGTACGTTGATGTATAATAAACCCAAGGAAATATGATGAGTTTAACTCCTCGAAATAATAAGCACCCAGAGAGAAAACTGCACATTTGTATTTTTAAAGAAAAACTAGAGACAGGTTAAAAAAAAAAATCTGAGCACTCAGGATGTAGCAGGAGGATTGTCTGTGGGATTTCTCCCTCCCTTTTGCACCATAACTCTACCTCCAGGCCCCTGCCTCGCCGAGAGCTCGTGATGGATGGACGGATGGATGTGCCTTGTCGGGTGTTTCACTGCAATTTCCCCCGGGGCAGTCTGTCTGTTGGCAGAACACAGCCTCCCGAAAGATGGTATCTCTTGCAAACTCGACAGCTAACAGACAGCTCCTCTCTTTGTATATTTCCCCAAAGAAGAACTGTCTTAATCTGTTTTTTATGTGGCATATTTTATTATAATCCATATATGACTTGCAGGTTTTCTGTCCTCCATCCTGAGCCAAAAAAACCCCCACAAAAAACAAAACACACCAAAAAAACACAACAAAACAGAACAAAAAAAACACCCCACAACAACGCATGAGGAGTCAGAAGCTCCATGAGCCTGTGACATCCAGGCGTGTGTGCATTTGTAAATGACCTGGGATTTAATTACTCACTGTGCTCCCATGTTGTACTTTCGGGCTCATCTTGCCTGCTTCCTGTTAATGAGCTCAGAGGCTCCAACAACCCAGTGGGAGCTTTGCTTTTGGTGTATTGGGTGGTAGGCTTGGGGCACCTGTGTCCAAAGCTTGTGGCTTTGATCTCCATCCAAGAGGGTGCTGCCTGCCCACCCTGTCTACAGCCCTAGGGAGAAGCAGGTCATTGCTCTTTACTAGGATTTTTTCTTTCTTTGCCTTTTTTGTGATTTGTGAGTTTCCTTCCTTCCTTCCTTCCTTCCTTCCTTTCCTCCCT
>JAAGEH010000076.1:14064667-14093200 GCA_011751065.1 Lasiurus cinereus
TTTTTTCTTATTTGGAAACTGATTTGCTTCGGTTTGCACAGAAGCTGTCTCTGGTGTGATGGATCGTGCTGGAAGTCACCCAAGGAGTATCTCTGTTCCCAATTAGAAGTGGAGGCAGAGCTGCTTACGGGGGCCCAGGGAGGCGGCTGGCTTGGGTGACAGCTGCTGCCTCTCTGGAGAGAGTAACGATCCGTGGGTTTATATCCATGTCTATAAAATCAGGCTAATTTAAAGATGAATTATGTGTGTGTTTTGGACCATTTTCTTTCAATGTTCAAGGTTTGATGGCTCCTATCAGGTTATGTGGTCCCTAAATTTGTGTGAGATTCTAATTGAGTACACTTTTAAAGAATGACTAAGTCCTACATCTAGATGAGGTATACTATATTCGGATAAAAGGGAATCAATGAAATCCCTCAGGGATTTCAACAGGGAGCATGTCTGGACATACATCGTGCAAAAGTGTGGGCCTATTATCTTCTTTCCCCTTCAGTCTGGACCTCCTGTGGTCTGGGCCAGAGAATGTACCCTGTGCTGGTTTGCTGGGAAGCCCTGGTTAGCATGTTACCCTGACCTTGTGAGCCTTACCCGTAGTGCTTTGAAACCAGGGTTTGCCAGAGGTCAGCTAGACTGCTGTCTTAGAATGGCAGTTGGCCAGGTATTAAGCAGCCAACATTAAGAACTATGTTTAATGTTTTTCCTGTTTTTTGAAAGCAAATTATAGCAATCATTGCTTTTAATGGCTACCAACCTGCCCTAATACAATAGCCACTATCTACATGTGCTTTCTGAATACTAGAAATGTGGCTAATATGAATTGAGATGTGCAATATGTATATAACACACCAGATTTTGAAGACTTAATGCAAATAAAATAATGCAAAATATTGCATTAATAGTTTTATATTGATTACATGTTGAAATGATAAAATTTATATATATTCAGTTAGAGAAAATGTATTATTAAAATTAATTGTATTTGTTGCTCTTTACTATTTTTTATTTTATTATTATTTTTTAAAAATATTTTATTGATTTTTTTACAGAGAGGAAGGGAGAGGGATAGAGAGTTAGAAACATCAATGAGAGAGAAACATTGTCAGCTGCCTCCTGCACAACTCCTACCGGGGATGTGCCTGTATCCATGGTGCGTGACCTTGACTAGAATTGAACCTGGGACCCTTCCCTTCAGTCCCCAGGCCGATGCTCTATCCACTGAACCAAACCGGTTTTGGCCCTTTACTATTATATATATAGAACCCCCCATTTCCACTGAGAATCATCAGTCTGTTCCATTTTTTATGCCTCTGATTCTATTTTATTCACCAGTTTATTCTGTTCATTAGATTTCTTATTCTTTTATTTTGGTTTTTAGATCCAATTGTTGATAGTTATGTCTTTGTTGCCATTTTATTGTTCATATTTTTTATTTTTTTATTTTTCTTCTTCTTCCTCTTCTTAAAGAATACCCTTCAACATTTCATGTAATACTGGTATGGTGTGATGAACTAGGTTTTTCTTGTCTGTGAAACTCTTTATCTGACCTTCAATTCTAAATGATAGCTTTCCTGGGTAGAATAATCTTGGTTGTAGGTCCTTGCTATTCATCACCTTGAATATTTCTTGCCACTTCCTTCTGGCCTGCATAGTTTCTGTTAAATCAGATGACATTGGTATGGGCATTCCCTTGTAGGTAACTGCTTTTCTCTTGCTGCTCTTAAGATTCTCTCCTTGTCTTTTGCCCTTGGCATTTTAATTATGATGTGTCTTGGTGTGGTCCTCTTTGGGTTCCTCTTTTTTGGGACTCTCTGCTTCCTGGACAGAGTAAGTCTATTTTTTTCACCAGGTAGGGAAAGTCTTCTGTCATTATTTCTTCATATAGGTTTTCAATATCTTGCTCTCTCTCTCTTCTTCTGGTACCCCCATAATGCGAATGTTTATACACCTGAAGTTGTCCCAGAGGTTCCTTACTCTATCCTCATATTTTTGGATCACTTTTTCTCTTGCTTTTCTGGTTGCGTGTTTTTTGCTTCTTCATATTTCAAATGGTTGATTTGATTCTCAGAATCCTCTACTGTTGAATCCCAGTATGTTATTCTTAATTCCATAAGTGTATGCTTAACTTCTGACTGGTTCTTTTCCATTTTTTTGGAGGTTTCTAGAAGATTCTTTAGTAACTTTATAATTGTGGTTTTAAACTCTATATCCAGTAGTTTGCTTTCTTCCATTTCTTTCACTGGTGACATGTTTCTTTGTCTCCACATTTTGGCTGCTTCCCTATGTTTGTTTCCATGCATTGGGTTTAGCTGCTATGTATCCTTGAGTTGGTGAGTATCCTTGTGTAGTTTGTTTCCATGCATTGGGTTTAGCTGCTATGTATCCTTGAGTTGGTGAGTGTCCTTGTGTAGTAGGTATTCTGTAGGGCCCAGTGGCTCAGCCTCCCTAGTTTCACCTGAGCTGGGAGCTCTAGGTGCATCCCTTTGTGAACTGTGTGCACAGTCTTGTTGTAATTGAGACTTGATTACTTTTGGTGTCACTGGAAGGAATTGGTCTCTAGCCCAATTGGCTGTGAGGACCAGCTGCGACTACAGTGGGAGAGCTGCTTTGCAGGAACAACCCTGTGGAGCAGGATTTGCTTTAGTGCTCACTGTATCTGCTTCTTTGGTGCTCACTGAATCTGCCCCTTGAGTGTGTTGCTTGTAGATGTGTAGAGTTGTAATCTGGTATGGTCTGACACTGCCCATAGTGGGTAGACTGGGTATACCGGCTCTTGGGTTTCCAGGGAGGTGCAAAGTCAACCACTGCCTGGGGCCACCCAGCAGGAGCGGCAGAGAGATCTGCAGATTCCTCCTTTTTATATCCTCTTTGGAAGTGCCCAGTGAGGCCCAGCTATGAAACAAGGTAGGCTGGTGCTGGTGCTGGGTCTTGGGCCTTTTCTTGATAAGTTTGGGGCTCCCTAACCCAGTTGCAGCTTGTTTGAGTGATTTTTTAACCTGAGCAAGGACAGGCCATTCATATGCAAAAGCTGCTGCATCCAGCTTGGGTGGGGTTGTAAATTGGATGAGGCGGGATCTTAGGAAATCACCAGGGTGGAGCAAACAGAAATGGCTACCAGTCAGGCCTGCTACCAGTGAGGTTCTAGCATAGGAAAAATGACCCCTGCAAGCACCTCCATCTGGGAGAAAGCTGTCCCTGAATTCCTGCCCCAATGCCAGATAATCCAGTTCTTTCTCATATATATTTCTGCTCTCTAGAGCCTCGCCCTGGTGCTGGAGCTCAGAGGAAGTGGGACCTTGTAAGTTCATTTTGTGGTGCTGGCCTTTTAAGAGGAACAGCTGGGTCTCCAGCAGCCTCTGTGTCACTGAGCCTCAATCTGCACTGGTTTTTACATTCTGTAGTTCTTACTGCCATAGGGACTTCTTTTCCCAGCTCCGGGACCCTGGGCTGGGGTTCCAGTGTGGAGCTGGGACCCCTTGGATCTCCAGGCCACCTCCACAGAGACAATCTCCCTTTCAATTAAAAAAGCGGCACATGTGGAGGCTGTAATAGCCGGCCAGCCCATTCTGTGCCTCCGCACCTCCTACCAGTGTCCGTGTGCTTTCTTTACTTTAGCTGTCAGACTTCCATTCAGCCAGCTTTCCAGAGGTTCTGGATGATGGTTGTTCTGTGTTTTAGTTGTAATTTTGATGTGGTTGTGGGAGGCGGCCAGTACAGATGTTTACCTATGCCACCATCTTCAAATTTCCACTCTTTACTTTATAAATGTGGCTACTAGAAAGTTTAAATGATATTAGTAGCTTGCATTATATTTCTTTTGGACAATGCTGCTGTACCATTAAAATCATTATTATTCAAACTTTTGTAATAATAATATGTTACATTTAGAGGGCACTTAAAACATTCCGGGCTCTTTACATATGTCATCTAATTTTGGATCTTAAATGTTGAATAGAAAAATCAGCATAAGAATTGATACATCTCAGTTTCCACTTGTTTCTCACACTAGTTTTGTGTGTGGATCTTTCCTGTTTCTTTATGTGGTGTATTAACTTATTAATTCACACACCAACACTGTGAAATAGTGTGATCATACCCATTTAGCACAAAAGAAAATGGAAACTCTGAGGTTTACGTAACTAGCCAATATATGGCCAGGCTAGGGTTTGACTCCAGGGCTGTCTGAAAGCAGAACTTCTAGGAGCCAATGAAATATCTCGACAGTTAGGCAAGAATGATGCCATTTTATTTCTCTGTGACCCTGGGAAAGTCTCATTAATCTCTCTCTGTCCACTTTCCTCATTAAGGGGTTGGACTTCAGATGCTATTTGAGGTTCCTTCTAGCTCAGTGGTCGGCAAACTGCGGCTAAAAAACCTCTTGAGTTTTTAGCAAAGGCCAGCTTAAGAATACCCTAATTAAGTTAATAATAATGTACCTACCTATATAGTTTAAGTTTAAAAAATTTGGCTCTCAAAAGAAATTTCAATAGTTGTACTGTTGATATTTGGCTCTGCTGACTACTGAGTTTGCTGACCACTCTTCTAGCTCATTTCATTGTTGCCATTTTGGTTTCCTTTCCCCCTCTTGATTCTTCTACTGTGCCCATCTGGTAAAGGACCAGAAGGCCACGGGAACAGATTGAATTATAGGAAAGCAGGATGGAGAAATATTTAGCATGAGCGTAAGAGGGAGGTGGAGGAAGAGAAAGTTCAGTTGATGAGAAATTCTGTGTGAGGTCAGAACTGTGGTGACAAGGTGAACACCACATGGGGATATTCAGCTAGAATAGCCCAGAGCCATGACACAAACCTGCCCTCCACCTCAGCAGAGATCTGCGTTTTATCTCAAAATAGGAAAACTATGGAGAGAGCCTAGGAATGCAATGAAATATACAAAGGTTTTGGAGAAAGACTTTCCAAGAGAGGCAAGATTAGGTGAATGGAGGCAGATTGGGGTCAAGGCTGGACTTTATCCCTTACCAGCTGTGTGATATTAAGCAAGTTCTACACCTCCCTAAGCCACAGTGTCTGCATCTATAAAATGGGATCACTGTACTTTCCTCTTGGGTGGTGGTGAGGATTAAGTAGCAATGCCAGCTGTCCCATTTGGAATGTTTACTGTGTGCCGAGCACCCTGCATATACATACAGATATCAATACCCACTAGGTCATTAGGGCTCAGTCTGGGCCTGCAAACTACTAATAAGGATGCATTAACTGGGGCTCTTGTCATGATCTTATTGGCCTCTAGAAAAGATGATTTGGTTGCATTCTTGCCCTACTGTGTTACTTTGTTTTATTATTTAAAAATATATTTTTATTGATTTCAGATAGGAAGGGAGAGGGAGAGAGACACATACACATCAATGATGAAAATCACTGATTGGCTGCCTTCTGCATAACCCCCACTGGGGATTGAGCTTGCAACATGGGGCATGTGCCCTGCCCAGGAATCAAACTGTGACTTTCTGGTTCATAGATTGACACTCAACTACTGAGTCATGCCAGTTGGGCCTACTGTGTTACTTTAGATGAAGTTACTTCTCTGAGCTTCTCAAGTGATCCATTTATAAAATGTGATGATTAAAAGAGGTGATCTATAAGTTTTTTTTTTTCCCAGCTCAAAATGTACTATTCTGGAAGAAGGATTTATTTAGCGTTGAGAAGACTAAGGGGATACTAAAATATGAACTTCAAGTATATAGATATGAATGATTATTGTAAGTTTGAGGGATGGTGAGCAGCTGTTCTCTTTTGACCTTGGATAGGACATGAGGCGGCATACTTTAATTGTTTTAAACCTGGCATATGGAAACCTTCTCTGATTTGGGAGGAAGGAATAGCATGTTATCGGAGCAGGCTCTGAAGTTGTACACTCTGAACTCGTTAAAGCAGACAGTTGACTTTTTCTGACACTCAACTTCAATGTAACTTCACAGGCCTTCCCTGATCCTGTGATCTAAACAGACCCCCACCTATTATTCTTCCTTCACATTTCACTCTGTTGGTTTCCTCCAAAGCTCTTACTATAGTTTGTAATTGCATGTTTATTTTGGATTTAGTGTCCAAATATGAACACTTGTAGCTGGAGTTTCTGTCTTTAATGAAACAACAACAACAAAAAAACCAAACCTTCCTTTGAGTTAGCAGTGTCGGGGACATACTGAGAAAGGGATTCAGCTTCTTTCGGGTCTCTCTTTAGATGATAAACTACCTGAAGGCAGGAACTGTCTTTGTTTGGCTCCCTTCCTGTGAACCTAGTTCCAGCACAGCCGTTGTCACATGGTAGTGCCTGGTAAATAATTGTTGCATGACTAGATGAATGGATGAGTTTCAGAGGTGTTTGATTTGGTGGCATCGCTTCTTGATGGAGTTGGGTCCTCTCCTTGCCCTTATTGGTGAGAGAAATCCCAGAGACCTCCTTGTCTTGCAAGGGACATTACATACTGTTCCTTCTTCCCACTTTCTTCTGGGGCTGGTCACCATGAATAGGTATTTCTTCCATTTTAATGGGTTGCTTAGTGCCCCTTCCCTGTGGACTGTCAGCCTGTAGCTGGTTTTGGTGGAGGAGTAGAAGGGGTAGGTAGAGTTCCATTTGAGTCAGAGCAGAGCCCAGGGAAGCCGGGCTCTGTTCTTGCTTGTTATTTCTATTTGCTCCCCCAGATCCACTCTCTGTCCCTTTCTGTATCGTCCTGGGCTCCAGGAAGTTGACCTCCATGGGCTGCATCAACATGGATTCTTTGCTCTCTGGCTTCTGGTTGAGGCTGGCCAGTGGGAGCGTGAGCAGGAAGATGATGGAAGGTGAGAGAGGCTGGACTACATGTCCCCATGCCTTCGTGCTGTGAACCTCTCTGACCCCAGAACTCAGCAGAGAGGAAGGGAGGCTCCTCTGCTGCAAGAACAGCTCCTGCCTGGGAGCTCTGCTGTGGCGCCCCCTCCAGGTTCTTGCAAACACTCCACTCTGCCCCTCCAGGAACAGCAATGATGACTCCCCACTGTTTACTCTCCTGGGCTGTTTCACCATTCCCCTTTGTTCCCTTTGTCTGCCCACACCTCTGTGAAGAGTCCCTACACTAACCTCTCAACCCCCCATACAACCTGGCCATTCATTTCCTCTGACTGTTTTGTAGGACACCATTCCCTCATATTCTTGCACCCATTTTATCTGATACAGAGGAGGGACCTCATATCTAATTGTCAAGGGTGGGCATGAGGTACAGGATCCAAGGAGAGGTTGGAGGAATATTTTGTAGTAAGCCCAAATATGATCACTTGTACCCGAGATTTCTGTTTTTAATGATACAACAACAACAAAAACCCCCCACAAACCTTCCTTTGAGTTAGCAGTTTCGGGGACATACTGAGAAAGGGATTCAGCTTCTTTCTGGTCTCTCTCCTGGGCAAGGCTGGCTCTGGCTGCCACTGCTCAGCTGGCCCCATGACCTCAAGCCCCAGGTAGCCGATCAAACTCCTGATGTCTTCAGAAAACACGCCCTGGTGTGCGGACACTGCAGCTCCCAGCTTCGGATCTGGGTCTCGCTCTTTTTCTTCCCTTGGCTTTGCAGGCCTTCGCTTCCCTGGTGAGTTCTTAAGCACAGCCTCTGAGGCCGAAATAGCTTTTCATGGAGCAGACCTGAGCTGGCAGCCAGCATGGCTGAGGGGAGGTCACCGAGTTGCCAAACGAGAGGTGGGCTGGAGGGAGAGAATAATAAGACGCGAGGCTGGCATTGATGCACCGCGTTAGAGTTTTCAAAGAACTGACATGTAAAGGAGCACATTTTTGCCCCACAAAATGGCCATGTGGGGTGCTTGGCACTGTTATCCTCACTTTGTAGATGCAGAAAAGGTCTGTAGGGTCCTTGAGTGCTTTGCCTGAAGTCCCAGGGCTGGAGAGTGGCAGAAGCTGGACTGAGTAAGACCCAGGATGTCTGATCCCATATCCATCATCCGGCACCCTTTCTGCTCTACCTCTGCCATCTCTGAGGGTGCAGGCAGGGCTGGAATTAATCTGGACTCAGGGATTATGAGCTGGGCCCAGAAAAGCTGGACCCAACCACAGTGTCCTGCTCCACTTGAAGGAGAGAGCACAGGCTGCTTTGGCCTCGAGCCTTACGCAGGACCTCTGGTTCCTGCATGCCCTCAAGAGCCATTTCCTGCCCCTCCTGCCCCTCTTGCTCCTCCTGCTTCTAGTGGCCTGACCCTGCTTTTCTGTTCTTGTTTTTCAGAAGTAGAGCTGCCCCTGAAGAAGGATGGGTTCACCTCGGAGAGCACCACACTGGAAGCCTTGCTCCGAGGCGAGGGGGTTGAGAAGAAGGTGGATACCAGAGAGGAGGAGAACATCCAGGAAATACAGGTATTTCTGTGCCCACTGCAGGAGGAGGGCGCACTCAGCACTGGCTTGGGTCCTCCTCTCCAGGGTCAGGCTGCATCTCAAGTTGCCTCGAGGCATCTGACTTAACATGTCTCTGGGAAGAAGTCATTGTTCCTCTCAAATCCGTTTCTCTTCCTTGATCTACTTGTTTATGTATTCAAAATATATCTTGGGGGGCCTGTTGTATGACAGGCATGGTGCCACATCCTAGGGGCTCTGTGGTGAGCAAAACAGATGGAGTCCTCACCAACCAAGTCCTCACCTCCCCCCCACCCCACCTGGAGTGAATATTTCATAGTCCAGGCCCAAAACCTCAGTGTTGTCTGCATTGGTGAGTGCCAAGGGAGTCCCTGGTCCCTGCCTCACCTGGCACATTCCTTCCTGGGCTATAGTCCCCTCAGTTCTTCCTCAGCACCTCCCACCCCTCCCTCAGGGCCAGTGTAGGAGTCACCCTCTGGGGAGGGTAGGTAACCCATGTGTTCACACTAAGAAGGCTCTCATCCAGTGAGATTACTAGTATAATGGTGTACTCTGACCATTCCTTAACTATTTTATTTGTCTTGACCCCATTGTTGAATATAATGATTGGCACAGTGTTGTAATAATGTTAAATAATACAATATTAAATAACTAGAGGCCCATTGCAGGAAGATTCCTGCAATAGGGCTTTCTGCTGCGGTCTCTGCTGCCCCGCCTGCTTCCCTCCCTTCTCCGCCTGCCCTGCCTGCTTCCCACCCCACCTGCTTCCCTCCCCGCCTCACTTGCTTCCATAGCTTCCCTTCCTTCTGCAGCACATCGCTTCCTTCTATGCTGTCTTCAGTCTTTGCTCTGCATCAGGATATGCAAAGTAACCACCATCTTGGTTGGGTTAATTTGCATACTAACTCTGATTGGCTGGTGGGCATAGCTGGTGAGCATAGCGGAAATACGGTCAATTTGCATATTGCTCTTTTATTAGATAGGGTAATGTGAATAATGAAATACAATTAAAATCACATTTCTATTAAATTTATATTTTAATGTTTTATGTTATGATATTTTATATATTTATTAATTTCACATCCAATTTAATATTTACACATTAATTTATCAACATTATAATTAAATCAGTAACAGCTGCATGATTTGTGTGCTCTATGGTACTTCTAGTCTGAGTTCCATTGAGTCAGGGAATGTGTGGCTGTGCTCACCACTCACTATGTGCCCAGCAGAGTAGGTCTCAGAAAATACTGAGTCTAGTCACTTCTACCAGCCCTGTGTTCAGATGAGTGGCCAAGTCTTTTCCATTTAGTTGTCACAACATGGCTTATGGTTGTTCCTTCCTCGACCTCCCAGAGCCCCAGCCCTAGTACAGATCTTTATTAACTGCCACTTTTATTTGTCTGACACACCTTGGAGTGATCTTCCATGCCTGTCTTCCTTTCCCACCCAACCACCGCAACATACACCCAGGGCATAGCCCCTTCCCGCCACGTCCACTGCTACTCCCCTGTCTCCTGTTTGACCTGCTGTGACTGCTTTCTAAATGGTCCCCCTGCTAATTTCAACATTTAAGTCGGATCCTGTCATTCCTGTGCTCAAGGCCCTTTAAGGGCTCCTGTTTTCCCAGATCAAGTCAAGGCCCTCTACCTCTCTGTGACTGTGTTTCCCTTTTCCCTTTCTCACTCTGCTCGGGTACTCGCCTCTTTGTGCTGCTAAGGAGCACACTGGGCACACCCTGCCTCTGGCTTCGCTCTGGTGTTTCCTCTGCTGGCAGAGTCCTTTCCCCAGTTGTTCTCTCTCTCCCTCACCTTCCTCAAGTGTTTGCTTCCATCTCCTCTCCTCTTTTCTCCAAACTGCATGCATCCTGACCACTGACCCCTGTGTGGAATACCACGTTCTGTGCCCTGCTCCCCTCCCCAGTACTCCCCACATTCTCCTATTCTGCTTTTCTTTTTCTTCCCTCCATAGCTCTTACCACTGTCTAGTACTTTGTTTGTTTTCTGTTTTCCTCCAAAAGAATCAATTCCTCAAGAGCAGGAGTCTTTGTCTGTCTTGCTCATAATATATCTCAAGCACCCAGCCAGTGCCGGGCACACGCTAAATATTGAATGAGCGAAGCCTGAGTGGACAGATACCCCCAATTCCCATCTCCAGTCCTTTCCCTCTCCAGCACTGCCTGCTTTCTGAGCTGATCTTTCATCCCAAAACAGTTCCTCTTGGCCACCCGTTGCTGAAGAACAGAGAAGACACTTTTGTTTCCTACTAAATCAATCCAGAATGATGAGTGTGTCCTTCTGGGGTCTTCTCTCTGCTCCTAATTTGGATTTCAGGCTTATTTCCCACTCCCCTTTTCCCCTCTGTTCTTCAGCCTTCTTCCCTCTGTGCATGTGGTCATGCTGTGTCCTTTATCTGCTGTGCCTTTCTTCCTTCTCCACGTGCACAGTCCCACCCATCATCATTTAGGCTCGGCTCCAATGCCACCTTCCCCATGAAGCCTTTGGTCATCTCCCCACAGTTGGACAGACTCTTCTTGCCTCTGGCATTTAGAGTATTCTAGTACTATTGTTTTTTTTTGTGTGTGTATGTGTGTGTGTGTGTGTGTTTGCTATTCATGTATTACCCTCCACTTTTGGATCTTCAGATCTTTGAAGCCAACATCTGTCACATTTGTATTGCCCATTCGAGTAATTTTTGCTCATTTGGTGTAATGTGCCTGAATCCGTGAGTGGGGTAGAACCATTACTCAGAAGTCTTGATGCTCTAGTGTCTGGTGACCCTGGCAGTGGGTTTAATTCTCAGGCAACACTGGGCTAACCTATGGGTTGTTACTGTGGACTCATCATCATCATCATCACCATCACCATCACCATCACCTCTCCCTAATATAAACCAAATGTCAACTATGTACAGATCATTGGGCTTACCATCTACTGTGCTAGAAGCTGAGGCCAGCACCATAAGCCAAGTAAATTTGCATGTTTTTATTGGCTTTGCTATTTTTAAGTACATATGTAGTAAAGGGACAGTTTTGTTAGTATTTTCCATTCATTCATTCAATTCATTCATTCATTCATTCATTCATTCGACCAAAGTTTATTCCCTGCCTCCTCTGAGCAGGTACTGTGCTAGGTTCCAGGAAAGAGATAAACCACCATGAGAGACCTTATATTCTGGTGTGACATGTAGACAGAAAACAAGTAAACAAATAGAATAGCTGCATTTCAGGACCAATACTATGAAAAGACAGAATATGAAGATATAGTTATAAGAGAACAAATATTTTAAGGGAGATGGGAATTTAACCTCAGTCCTAAGGGATGAGAAAGAGCCAATAAAACGAGGGCTTTAGGGAAGATATTTCTGGGCAGAGGAACAGTTTGGTTGAAGGCACAGATAGATCTCAGCCGGTGTTGAAAGAACAGAGGGCTTGTGTGGTGGGAGCACAGTGCCAGGGAGACAAAGGCCTAGGATGGCATTGGAAGGGTGAGTGGGCCAGACCACTCCAGCCTCCCAGGACATAGGAGAGGCTCTTGGTTTCATGAGAAATGAAACAGGAAGCCACATGGAGGATTTTAATCAGGGCGATGAATTTGTGTTTCATTAAGATCCCTCTGGCCCTCACGGGGAGGGGAGACTGCCTACGGGGCCAACATTGGAAGGAGGGAAGTCAGGAGATTTCTACAGTGTTCCACACCGGAAATAATGGAATATTTACTTTTACTTTTTAATTTTTTTGTTAATCTTAACCTGAAAATATTTTTTCCATTGGTTTTTAGAGAGTTGAGGGGTAGGGAAAAGGGAGAGGGAAAAGGAAAGGGAAAGGGAGAGGGAGAGGAAGAGAGACTGATTGGTTGTCTCCCTTGTGTGTCCCTGCTCAGGGATTGAACCTGCAACCCAGCTATATGCTCTTGACTGGGAATTGAATCTAGACCCTTCGATCTATGAGCTAATATTCTATCTGCTGAGCCACATCAGCCAGGGCTGATAATAGAATCTTTAAATAAGAATTTCTTCATTTTTAAAAAACACAACCACATACCATTGTGGTCATGACCATAAAGACTGTTTAGAGTAACAGGGAGAAAGTTATTTTAAAATGTGTTTATTTCCCAGATAATGTCCTTGGATGGGAAGATCAACTGCATCTCTAGTTGGACACTTCTGCCTTTCACTCCCAATACCGGATACTCCTCTTCCTCCCTCACCCTGAATATGGCCTTTGTTTGTTAGAAACTCTTGCCTCCTCCCAAGTTATGGAGAGAGGCTTCTGGTATCAGGGTCTTGGTGCAGGAAATGCAAACACACAGGGCGGTTGCTGTCACATCTGAGGACTGGCTCACACACAGGAGGTTCAGGAGACACAGGGGAGGAAGCTGATGGGAAGAGGGAGGGATGGAGCCTGGGGGAGAGGTCAGTTTACTCCTGGACATCGAGGCCGTATAGCACTTCTGGAGGCTAGCTTAGCTGCCTTTACCAGTCTTTCACTTTCCAACCTAGAATCCATGTCACAGATAATAAATATCTTTATAATAAAAGTGAGAGGAGTCAGAATTGTGCTTAGGTGCTAGAGGCAATGACCTTTAAATTCGAGGCACTTAGAAATTACAATGATTAAATGACTTCAAGACTCAGAAAGCTTCCAAGATGGCTGTAGGACCAGCAAGAACAGTCGGAATAACTATATCCTTTTAACGAAGGGTGCAGAGCATTTTACTTGTTCTTGTCTTGCTTGGCTTTCGCTCATATTCCCACTTTCCGTTCAAAAGCTAAGATGCAGGGAGGCTAGGAGGCTTGCTCTGGGCCTGTACCAATGTCTCCTAGCTGCAGGCCAGAGGTCGTGTCCAGCAGACAGTGCCCCTCAGTTAGATGGCTAAGGTTGACACAGAGATTCATAAGTGCTGTCAGCTGATGACTTTCTGGGTAAACCGAGGAGAGAAGCCAGAGAAGAATTTACTAGACTGGTTTTGAGTTCTTTGGGAGGGTTTGGTAATTAGCAGTATCCTGACCCCTGTGTTTAGAAGAGAATTATCTGAGAAGGAGGTGGTGGGAGAAGGCCACTGGTAACTTAATTCTTGGGCTTCCTGCTTTGCGGGCAGGCCAAAGGCATTGTCCAGGACACTTGGACAATGATGGTGATACCAGATGTTGGTGTGGTAGGTGCTGCTTTTTAACCATAGCTGTGTGATTGTCATACTGTCACCACAGAGTGGATGCTGTTTGTTATCCTTTATAACACAGGGTCCACCACTTTGGTAGCCTCATCTCATGCCAGTCTCTTCCTGAGCCACTGAGTTCTGGTCAGTCACATGGGCCTTTTTTCTGCTCCCTGACTCAGAGAGTTTGCTCATGCTGTTCCACTGCCTGGAATACTCCCCTCTCTTCCTTCTCCCTGTCTTCATTCCAACGCTAGTCTTTCTTTCCTTTAGAGCTCTACTTGCTTAGGTCACTTTCTCAGGGAAGCCCTACCTGACCCTCAGATTAGTTAGCTTTTCTTCTACCAACCTCTAGTAGCAGCTAGAACTTGCTTGTCACTGTTATTTATAGAAGTTGTAATTACATGGTTATATATGTTGTTTAAATCTGTCCTCCCTTCACTAGACTTTCAAAATCCATGTAGAGCCAGGACTATAACCATTTTCTGGCTTGGCTAGCATAGCACTTGCTATGTAGTCAGCACTAGACAAATGTTTGTTGGTTGACTGAATGAGCGAGTTTCTGTTTTATAATTAGGAAAACAGGCATGAAGAGAGGATAACTCAGCCTAGGTCACACTGTGAGCCCATGAAGAAACCCCAGGGTTCCTGACATGGAGTCCAGTGAGGTCCATGCTCTTCCCCCTTATGCCACTCCCACTCTGGGGGCTGGGTCCACTGCCACAATACCTTATCTTTCCCTTATATCTAGAGATGTAAACCTCCCGCAACTGGAGTGAAGTGCTCAGGTTCCCTACAGGAAGGGTATGCTGGCACACACATGGGAAACTTCATATACAGGGCTGATAAACATTTGGGAAACTCTGAGCTGATGAACCTGACCTTGCTTTGGTCATGGATTTTCTGTATGATATTGAATAGTGAAATCTGTTTTCAGTTTATTTATTTACTAGAGGCCCGGTGCATGGATGTGTGTGTGTGTGTCTCTCAGCCCAGCTTGCATCCTCTCTAATATGGGACCCCTCGAGGGATGTCCCACTGCCTTGTAGGATCAGGCCTAAACAAGTAGTCAGACATCCCTCTCACAATCTAGGACTGCTGGCTCCCAATTGCTCACCTGCCTGCCTTCCTGATTTCCCCTAACCGCTTCTGCCTGCCAGCCTGATCACCCCCTAACCACTCCTCTGCCAGCCTGATTGATACCTAACTTCTCTCCTACCGGCCTGGTCACCCCTAACTGTTCTCTCCTGCAGGCTTGGGTCCCTCCCAACTGCCCTTCCGTGCAGGCCCAGTTGCCCCCAATTTCCCTCGTTGCTGGTCTGATTGCTCACAACTGCCCTCCCTTGCAGACCTGGTTCCTTCTAACTCCCCTTCCCTATTGGCTATCTTGTGGTGGCCATCTTGTGTCCACATGGGGGAAGCCATCTTGTGTGTTGGAATGATGGTCAATTTGCATATTATTCTTTTAATAGATAGTATAGAGGCCTGGTGAATGGGTGGGGGCCCGCTGGTTTGCCCTGAAGGATGTCCCAGATCAGTGTGGGGGTTCCCTTGGGATGTGGGGTGGTCTGGGCGAGGGGCCTCTGGTGGTTTGCAGACCGGCCATGCCCCCTGGTGACCCAAGGGAGACCCTGGTATCTGGGATTTATTTATCTTCTGTAATTGAAACTTTGTAGCCTTGAGTGGAGCCAAGCCTTCTGCTTGCTCCATGGCTGCAGCCATTTTTGATGGGATTTATTTATCTTCTATAATTGAAACTTTGTAGCCTTGAGTGGAGACCAAATAGGTCAGGGCTGCAGGAGCTTGGCTTCCTCCATTGCTGGGGGCAACTCAAGCCTCCTGCTCTCTCCAGCTCTGTGGCTGCCACCATTTTTGTTGTTATTTATTTATCTTCTATAATTGAAACTTTGTAACCTTGAGTGGAGGCATGGGCCTGCCAAAGTGTGCAGAAAGCTTGGCTTCCTCCATTGCTGGGGAAATCCAAGATTCCTGCTCGCTCTGTGGCCACAGCCATTTTGGTTGTGTTAATTTGCATACCCACTCCTGATTGGCTGATGGGCGTGGCTTGTGGGTGTAGCAGAGTGATGGTTAATTTGCATACTGCTCTCTTATTAGATAGAATTTATTTTTAATCCTCACTCTAGAACATGTTTTTGATTGATTTTAGAGAGAGAGGAAAGGGGAGAGAGAAAGAGAGAGAGAGAGACACACACAGAGAGAGATATTGACCTGAGAGAGAAACACTAATTGGTTTCCTCCTGTGAACACCCCAACCAGGAATCGAACAGACAACCTAGGTATGTGCCCTGACTGGGATTTGAACGTGCAATCTTTTGGTGTACATAATGATGCTCCTACCAATAGAACCATCTAACGAGGGCTAGGCTTAGTTTATTCTCCTGCAAAATGGAAATGAGATTCTCTTCTACAATGACAGAGCTGTTGGAGAGAGAGAATGAAATTTATGTCTTTAAGTCCCATGATAAGTAATGTTCTGTAATGAAAATAGACCCATTTTTTTTTTTCTTAAAAAATAACAATGGGTGATTAAGAATAACACATTAATGTCAAATTCTGGTCAGATGAACAGGAAGTTACTTGTTTTCATCAAACAGGGCAGGGTTCCAGCGTGGCAGGGAAAGGAGAAACCTATTTTCATATTTAGAAACAAAAGGAAAATTACTTAAAGTAAGTTTTGACAAACTTGGGTCCTCACAGAAAATTGCTCCTACCAGTGTATTTTCTTTCATTGTTTAAAGTATTGAGTATGTCTCTTTTCCCCCCTCTCCTGGTTGACCCGCTCTCCTGCTACTCCTCCCATCCAGGGCATGCTCCCACCGCTTCAGTGTCTGTATCCATTGGTTATGCTAATATGCATGCATACAAGTCCTTTGGTTGCTCTCTAACCTGTCCTCTCCCCTGCTTTCTCTCTGAGGTTGGACGGTCTGTTCAGTGTTACCTTGTCTCTGGATCTATTTTTGTTCATCAAATTATGTTGATCATTATATCCCACCTATGAATGAGATCATGTGATATTTACCTTTCTCTGACTGGCTTGTTTCACTTAGCATAATGCTCTCCAGGCCCATCTATGCTGTTGCAAATGGTAAAAGTTCCTTCTTTTTTTTAGTGGCATAGTATTCCATTGTGTAGATGGACCAGTTTTTTAATCCACTCATCTGCTGATGGGCACTTAGGCTGTTTCCAAATCTTAGCTATGGTGAATTGTGCTGCTATGAACATAGGGGTGTATATATCCTTTTTGATTGGTGTTTATGATTTCTTGGGTTATAGTTCTAGAAGTAGGATTACTGGATCAAATGGGAGCTCAATTATTATTATTATTATTATTATTATTATTATTATTATTATTATTTTTAGAAAACTCCATACTGTTCTTTACAGTGGCTGCATCAGTCTGCATTCCCACCAGCAGTGCACGGGGGTTCCTTTTTCTCCACATCCTCACCAGCACTTGTCGTTTGTTGATTTGTTGACGATAGCCATTCTGACAGGTGTGAGATGGTATTGCATTGTTGTTTTGATTTGCATCTCTTGGATTATTAGTGACTTTGAGCATGTTTTCATATGTTTCTTGGCCTTCTGTAGGTCCTCTTTCTAAAAGTGTCTATTTAGGTCCTTTGCCCATTTTTTGATTGGGTTGTTTATCTTTTGTTAAGTTGTGTGAGTTCCCTGTAAATTTTGGAGATTAAACCCTTATCTGAAATAGCATTGGCAAATATGTTCTCCCATTCAGTGGGCTTTCTTGTTGTTTTTTTGATTGTTTCTTTGGCTGTGCAGAAGTTTTTTATTTTGATGTAGTCCCATTTGTTTATTTTCTCCTTAATTTCCTTTGCCCTAGGAGTTGTATTGGTAAAGATATTGCTACGACATATGTTGATATTTTGCTGCCTATGGAGTCTTTTAAGATTTTTATGATTTCCCTTTTTACATTTAAGTCCTTTAATCATTTTGAGTTTGTGTATGGTGGAAGTTGGTAATCTAGTTTTATTTTTTTTGCATATATCTGACCAAATTTCCCAGAACCATTTATTGAAGAGATGATCTTGACTCCATTGTATGCTCTTGCCTCCTTTGTCAAATATTAATTGAGCATAATGGCTTGGGTCTATTTCTGGGTCCCCTGTTCTGTTCCATTGGTCTATATGTCCTTGTGCCAGTACCAGGCAGTTTTGATAACTGTGGTTTTGTAATATAGCTTGATATCTGGTATTGTGATCCCTCCAATTCTGTTCTTCTTTCTCAGGATGGCTGTGGCTATTCAGGGTCTCTTTTTGAGAGTATTTTCTTTCTAAAAACACATCTTTGTCAGAGTTGTAAAAGGTCAGTGTTCTAGGTTGATTTGACTGGAAGGGGCTCAGAGGTTTGAAAGAGAATTGCTTTTGCCAAGTGCTCAACTCTGGACAGCATCTTCACTTTGTTAAAAAATAGCAAAATGGGACACCCCTAAAGTAACCTTGATTCGTTTTCTCCTTTGCATTTTATTTCTTAACTCCTCTATATTTTCTTGTCATTTCAGAGGGTCTTGGAAAATGATGAAAATGTAGAAGAAGGAAATGAAGAAGAGGATTTAGAAGAGGATATTCCTAAGCGAAAGAATAGGACCAGAGGACGGGTAAGCTGGGATGCCAGGAGGGATGAAAGAGATCAGGGAGGCGAGGTCCCTACCTTCAGTGTCTCATTGCAACTAAAGAGAGACCACATCCATGGTCTTCCTTGCAGGATTCCCAGAGAGGAAAACATCAGAGGGCTCTGATCCAGGTGATAGCCTGTAAGAGTTTAGAGCTGGCAAGAGGGAGAAGATGCACGGGCTGCTCTGAGGGGAGGGGGATGCTGAACTTCTGGGGGAGGTTGCAGATGGGAACAGAGGGAGGTAGAGAATAAGGAAAATGTGACAGCTGTCCCTGTTTCTTGTCCTTAAAAGAAGGCTGAAAGTTTCCTGCCCCTGGTGCTGCCCCAGAATGACAGAGTCAGGACACCTACTTTGGGGTGTGTTTCATTAGTAGGGTAGGCCCACAGCTGATGGTTCCCAAACAGGTATGGCCTGGGCTTTGGAGGATGGTGGAATGTGGCAATAAACCTGGGGAATGGCAGAGGGGAACTCTGTGGTTGAAGGAATCCTATCTAATAAAGAGGAAATATGGAAATTGCCACACCACCACAAAGATAGGGGCGTCCATAGCCACAAGATGGTGGCGCCCAGTCCCCTCAGCCCCGCCAGAGTTCCCCAGTCCTTTCAGCCCCGCCAGGAGGATGGCAGGTGTGTGGTGCGGCTGGACCCGTCCCAGCCCCCTAGCCACCCAGGGCCAGCCCAAAGCAGAGGCAACTCTCGGATGGTGGCTTCCCAGCCACCCAGGGCCACCTGAGGCTTAGGTAACTAAGGCTGGCTGAGGCTTGCACTGCTGGCAGCAGCAGCAGCAGAGGTGTGATGGGGGCATTGCCCTCCTCTGATCGCCGGGTCACCTCCCGCCTCTGAGGGCTCCCAGACTGTGAGAGGGGACAGGCCAGGCTGAGGGACTCCTCCTCCAGTGCATGAATTTTTATGCACCGGGGCTCTAGTTAAAATATAAGAATGGCTCTTGAGGAGGAGGGAACCAAACCTGGGTGGTGGTCTCAGTATTCAAGTTGGTCCTCCATAGTGCTCATGTTCAAGACCCAAAAGGCTTTTTCTGGCCAGCTTCATGGGTCTGCAAGGGCATTTGACAGTAACCAGGTGCAGAGGATTTCTGGGTGTAAACTGCTGCTCGTCATCTAGAGAATTAACTCTTAGTCTTGTCTGGCTCCTTCAGGCTCTAGGCAGGACCCTATGTTTTTCTTGGATAAGAGGCTAGTCTTGGGTGCACCGTGAGTTTTGATCTAGAGCAAAGTATGGCATATCTCTCTGTGGTTCCCGTGCCTTAGTATACAGCAGAACCACCAGCAAAGCTTTTCAGAATGCAGGTTCCCAGGACCCAATTTTAGAAGTTCTTCTTTGAGAAGTGTGGGGTGGGGCCTGGAAAGCTATATCATAATGATAGGTCACTGGTATAAGTGCTGCAGCTCTGCCCACACTGAGCTGAATCGCTCCAACCTGTTGACAGAAGCCAGACTTTCTGAGTCTGGGGAGGGCAGTCCTTTGATACTGCATACCTTATATAGTTGGCCTCCTGCTTTAGCGCTGATCCCCTTTTGACAGTCTTGTTATATCTGTTCTTTTCTCTCACTTTTTCTTGGTTTGTATGTTTTATTTTATTTTTAAAAATAAAATATTCAAGGATATTTTTTCCCCATTGCTCTTTAGAGAGAGGGAAGGGAAGAAGGGAGAGAGAGAGAGAAAGGGAGAAACATCAATGTGAGAGAGACATCTATTGGGCTGGTAAGTGAACTGGCAATCCAGGTATGGGCCCCTGACTAGGAATTGAACCCTCGACTCTTTGGTCTGTGGGCCAACACACTAACCACTGAGCACACCATCCAGGGCTAGCATGTTGTACTTTTTTTTATGTGTGAAATATTTGAAAGCAATTCCTAGACATTTTATCATTCAACTTGCGCATACCTCAGTGTGTATCTCTAACATATCACTGTCATACCCAATAAAAAAGAACAACTATTCTAATATCTACTATCAAGTCTCTGATTACTTTTCTCTGGTGCACCCTCCCACACACATGCATATTTTTCTCCATGCCATTTATTTGTGGAAGAAGTTGGATGGTTGGTCTTGAGGAATTTCTCACATTCTAGAGTTGGCAGACAGATACTATTTAAAGTGTTCCTCTGTCCTCTTTATTTCCTGAAAACTGGTGGTTTGATCAGGGACTTGATTAGATTCAGGATATTTATGTGTATAAGTATTTTTTGGTGGGGCAAGAATCTTCCCCAGGTGTGATGTATGCATCTATTGCATCTCATCAGGAGGCACATGTTGTCGAGGTGCTCTGCTTCTGGCTGTGCAAAGATTGATCAGGTGGACTTGGGTGTTGTCAGCCTGGCCCCTTTCTATAAGCTCCCCATTGAGTTTTCACCTAACTGTTGTAGCAGCCACTGATGAACTTGCCTCGACCCATGGGTTCATTGGAGGTTGCAAAATAATGAATATCAGATTCTATCATTGAAGGAGGCTTTAGAACGTAGAATTTCTGGGCTTTTTGTGAAGTTCAAGAGCTCTGTGTCACCTCCAAGCCTGCTTCTTTCTCTTCCCTCAGCCCAAACCAAACTTAGGCAAGTCTATTGTGAACGGAGAATGGTCTTCATATCTTCTCCATTCCCAACCTAAGCATCAGTGATTTGAACTCGCAGTCGTTGAATATGAGCAGGGGGTCTTGGTAGGAACTTTAGTGGTAGCAGCAGCAGCCGTTTTTACTTACTGTACTTACTGTATACCAGTACAAGCTAGCTATAGTAACGAGGAGAATGATGACTGAGCACTTCATACTTCATCTATTTATTCCTCGGGCCACTGTGGCTGTGAGTACTTACAATGTTGCTGGTTCAAACTGAAATGTGCTGCAAGTGTAAACTACACACCAGATTTCGAAGATATAGTACGAAAAGAATGCAGAACATCTTCATATTTTTATATTGATTACATAGTGAAATGATAATATTTTGGCTATATTAGATTAAGTAAACTGTATTACTAAAATTAATTGCACCTATTTATCTTTTTACTTAAAAAAAAAGGTAAGACGTGTCTCCTGGCATACTTAAGATGACATGTGTGGCTTGCATTGTATTTCTGCTGGCCAGCACTGCTTCTTCCATTCCATAAGTTGGTGTTATTATTTCCAAAGAGGTTAAATAACTTGCTCAAGGTCATCCAACCTAGTGAGGAAGAAGTCAGGATTTGAACATACTCTGTGGTTTTTCCACTGTGTCACACCAGTCCCTAGCATGTGGCCAGTGACCACTTTTTTGAATGAATGATTGAATGATGGGAAAAGAAAGAACAGTCATATTTCAGCTTGTGAGAGCTGAGAGAAGGTCTAGGGCTGGATGGGGCCTAGCCCAGCTCCTTATGATGGCCAAGAGGCAGTTGAATGGCTCTACATTGTGCAAGTGACATTGTGGACCTGTCACCCATGGTGGGAGCCAGATGAGAGTAGGTGGGCCTGTCTGGGCTGGAATAAGTATATGAAGCTGCACAATTAAGTCATCCTTTCCAGTGGTGTGTTCAGGCTGCTGTTGGCTCTTGGAGAACAGTCACACACAGTTCTGTTGCCAGGACTGAAAGGCAGTTTAAGGCCATGCATCTCAGCATCAGTATTACCTGAGAGATTGTTAGGAATGCAGGACCCCACACTTCACCCTGGATTAGTGGTCGGCAAACTGCAGTTCTCAAGCCACATGTGGCTCTTTGGCCCCTTGAGTGTGGCTCTTCCACAAAATACCACGTGTGGGTGCACACACACAGTGCGATTGAAACGTCGTGGCTTGTGCGCAAAAGTCAGTTTTTGGCTCTCAAAAGAAATTTCAATCGTACTGTTGATAATTGGCTCTGTTGACTAATGAGTTTGCCAACTACTGCCATAGATGGACTGGATGATAATCTGTCCTTTCCTAAGACCCCCAGGTGCTGTGTGCTCATTGAGGAAGCCAGGTTTAAGGTAGTGTTTATAATAACAGCCTCTGTCTTGTTTGAACCATGAGTTCAAATCCCAGCTCCACCACTTACTAGACTTTGGTTGAATTATGTAACCTCTGTGACCATGACCAAATTATTTATGAACACTGAGCTTCAGTTTCTTAATCATTAAAATACACAGCCAATTTTGAATGCTTAAAGGCTAGATATTATTAGGAGGGTACACCCAAAGGGAACAACTCCCAGAGTTCTGACAATGGAGATTCCCTGAAGGGTGAAAGAAATTCGGACCCAACAATTAGTGATTGTGTTTGTGGTAACTTCAGTCCAAGAAATCTAAGCTCTTTAAAATTCATAAAATTTTTGGGAATCATCCATATATTATCAAGAAGTGGATCAGTCAGTAAGGATTTATTGATGCATTGTGGTGTAGTTCAGTGCTTCTCACACTTTAATGTGCATACGAAGCACATGGTGATCTTACTAAGCTGCAAATTATGATGCAGTTGGTCTTGGAGGTGGGGGACTCAGATCTGGCCTGGTCTACAAGCTCCGGGCTGATGTCAGTGTTGCTGGTCTGAGGACCACAATTTAAATAGCAATGAGATAGAGCAGTGATTCTCAAAAAAAATTTGGGGGGGCGTCTCAGGAGCTCTTAAAAATAACAGAGGGATCCCCCCAAAATCTATTGTTATGGTAGGTTATAACTAGTGCTACTAATCAAGACAGAAAAAGTGTTAAATGTAAGTATTCACAAGGACACAGTGATGACCTCATCATGTCCTGTGGCCTCTAAAACTCCACTGTACACTTGTGAGAGAATGAGAGAAAAAATTTCAAAGACGTTTAGTACTCTTACAAAATATTTTTGACATTGAAGACACCCTGAAAGGATTTCAGGGACCCTCAGAATTTCTTGAGATACTATTGGAAAACAACTGGTACAGAGAAACTAGCTCTCTGAGGCTGTCCCAGTTGAGGGCCTTTTACTTGCAGGACATTTAACAGCTTAAGCAAAAATGGGAAGTATTTGAAAAGCTGGTGGGACATTACCCCAACTTTGAGCAATGTTTGAAGATTCAAACTTCAGGAAGGGTAAGAGAGTAGCAGGGATTCAGGATTGGGAAAGAGGAAAGCATCCTGGAATCTTCTGGCCTCTACTTCTCATTCTTCTCTCGCACAACTGCCTTTTCTGTTTCTTTGTACACATGATCCCCATGGCTCCTGAGCTGATAGATCCTTAGGTCAGCTGGCCTGTACTAACCAACTGTTTTCCAATTCCAAGTTCTTTGGAACTAGAATCTGACACCAACTTAGGTTAGATGTCCACTCCTGAGCCAGCCAGTCAGCTGTGGCCAGGCAGAGCAGCGCCATGTGGTGCAGTCATGGCTGCCATGGCCTACCAGTGTGTGAATGAGAAATGGGGTGGAGTGGGTAGGCACTTCTCAAAGAGGGAGAACTGGTTTCTTTTGGATAATCAGCCTCAAAGTTTTCTGTAACAGTTTGGAAACCTTGGTCCTATTTCTTCTACTCGTTCAATGACTAGGGACAAGTTATGAACCCTCCCTGGACCTGTTTTATCAAGCGCCAAATGGGAATAATAGTATTTGCTCTAATTCATAGGTTATTGTAGGAATTAAATGAACTAATATATGGGAAAGAGCTTCTGATGCCATAGTGCTAAGTGTTGGGGGTACATAATAAAGTATGAATGATCTTTGCTCTCAAGGATGTTGGAATTAAATTGAGGAGAAAATACCAACAGCCATGATACAATTAGAAAGCACAGGCTTTTGACTGTGCACTAATCAAATGCAGTGCGAGTTCAGAGGAAAGGGAGAGATTAACTTGGGCAGGGAGGGGAACTAATTTGTTGAGCACTTCCTGTAGACGTAGCACTATCTGGTTTCATACACCCTTAGTTCTTTTTGAACAACCTTACAGTAGAGATGTTGCCATGCCCATTTTACAGTTAAGAAAGGTAAAGATTAGAGAAGTAACTTGTCCAAAGACACATAGCTGGTATTTAAACTGGTGTCTGACATTAAAGCTGGTGTCTGACATTAAAGCTGATATTGTTTTTACTTATAAATGTGGCAAGAAGATTCTTGGAGGAGTGGAATTTAGCAGGGCTAAAGCATGGATCAGATGGGGATAGGCAGAGAGGCTAGTCTAAGACAGGGATCATTAAAAATAAAGGCGTGAGTTTGAGGTGAACCTAGGGGCATTGGCATCAGGTCACCATTGGATGTCAGTGGGTTTTAGATGGCAATGAATGAATGACCATGGGTTTCTGTCCTTCACTTCTTTTTTTAATATGTTTTTATTGATTTCAGAGATGAAGGGAGAGGGAAAGAGGGATAGAAACATCAATGATGAGAGAGAATCATTGATCAGCTGCCTCCTGCAGATCCCCTTCTGGCTATTGAGCTTCAAAGCCAGGCACATACCTTGATAGGGAATTGAACCATGACCTCCTGGTTCATGGGTCTATGCTCAACCACTGAGCAACACCAGCCAGGCCCTTCACTCCTTTTGGCTAATTGGTCTAGGAGTCATACAGGGTGGATTGTGTAGGACGATAGAGGTAGAACCCCAGCATGTGGGTTCTTTGAGCAGTGCAGAGGTCAGTTGATGAGCTCCTGGATTAAAATGTGGACTGGAAGGGAAATGCAAAGCCAAAGCCTAAGATGACCTTTGCAGGAACAAACAATAGCATTTGGATATAGAGGATAAAAGAGAAGAACCAAAGATGATTGACATACTGATCCACCCACTGACTGATTCATTTCTTCAGCAAATGTTTATTAAGTGCTTCTTGAATGGTTGGCCCCATGCCAGGTTCTAAGGACCATTGTGGCCAAAAGAGACATGTGCTCCACCCTCATATGCGGGTGACAAGAAAATCACATACACCAACACACGTGTGATATGATATCAGACAGTGTAGGATAAAACAGAAAGCAAGGTCGGGGAAAGAGAACAAAGGAGAGGGTACAAGTGGACATATGTTGATCAAGGAGCCCAGTTGGTGTAGCTCAGTGGTTGAGCATCGACCTATGAACCAGGAGGTCATGGTTTGATTATGGGTTAGGGCACATGCCTGGGCTGCGGGCTCAATCCCCAATTGGGGTGTGCAGGAGGCAGCCAATCCATGATTCTCTCATTATTGATGTTTCTATTTCTCTCTCAAATCAATAAAAATATATTTTAAAAAATGTTGATCAGGGAGGGCCTCTTTGAGGAGGTGGCATTTGAATAACATGAGTAGGATTCTGAGCTTGAGATATTCTGGGGGACTAGAGAGCTACTGCCAGGAAGAATCCCTGGCACGTGCCCTTGGTGTTCTATAGCTATGGCTCTCTCCCTCCCCTCTTTGCAGCTGAGGAAACTGAGGTGCAGAGAGAGTGTGGGAGCCTGTAGTTACCTGGCTGGGCAGCCCTGCAGAGCAAAATGAAGCCCTGGCTCTCAGCAGGGCCCTCTCCTTTCCCCTCTGAGCTTCCAGTTCCACAAAGCTCCTCCTGGCCCTGCCGGTATTTTTAGTCTCTAAGAGCCCCTTCCCTGGGACTGCTGCCGCCTCGTCATTCTGCCTGACTTGCTTTCACTTGCTCCCAGGCGACTGTGACAGGGCTGCGGGCTGCACACGTCAAGCTGTTCCTGGCTTCACCGAGGGGGTGTGTGTGTGGGGGGGCAAGGGCAGCTGAGGGTCACCACCCTCCGTGTCATGGGCAGGCAGGGAAGCCTGTCAGTGCCTCAGGGTGACTGCCAGTGCGCCTCACAGCTCCCTCTTTGGGTCAACTCTGAGTAATGAGGGCGAGGGGAGGGGGCTGCTGGCTGTCATGTGTATAGGGGTGAGGGGCTGGGAGGCAAAGGGAGGGAAAGAGCAGTGGAAGGGAGGGAAGAGGGGGTGGGATTCTGTAATGTGTGGTGGAGAGACAAGCTGAGGAGGTGGTATCTTGCCAGGTGGTGTTGATTGTGAAGTGTGTGTGCAGGTTAGGTGGGTGAGAGAGGGAGAGAGCGAGGGTGGGTGGGGGAGTGGAGGAGAGAGAGAGAGAGAGGTGGGGGAGGGGGGGACATGCATACACAAACAACCATCCCAGGCCTTTTGACCCTGAAGTCCCCCAGGGCTACTTTTCCAGGCCAGGCCCCTGGGACTACCCCCTCCTCCCTGCATTTCAGGTTGCTGCCATTTTACCTCTCATCTGCTGTGCCTTTCTCTCTGCCCCCAAAGACCCAGCAGACCCTTTCCTGGGTTGGGAGTTTCCTGCTACTCATTACCAGAGAATGACCCCGAGGAGGCTAGGGTGCTACACACGTGACCAGTGTGGGACTTCCACAGCTTTAAAAATAAACCTTGCTGCATTCTTGCAGCTCCTGTCCCGGGCTGCAGAGCCGCCTGCTCCTCTCTAGCTGGTCTCTTCTAGCCTCGAGGTAGAGCTCAGCCCACCCCCTGCCCAGGCTATGCCAACCCTTTCTGGAGGTGCACACGGGTGCTGGTATCAGCGGTCCAGCTTCAGGAGGCCGTGAGCAGCTAAGGGTTCAGTCACTGGCTGGAGGCTCACGGCAGATCACAGGAGGCATCAGCTGAAGCCCACCCCTCTGGAGTTGGCTGAGCTGGGGGAGGGGAAGTCCTTACATCCCCCAGGCTCATGCCCTGTGCCCTGGTGCCAGGCCTGGCTGGCTCTTGAGAGACTTGAGTGTGAACAAAGGGGCTTGGCCTGATAACTGTAATTATGCTACTTGCTCCAACATGCCCATCATCTGGTCAGCTGACGGGAGCCAGTTGGCATCTCCATTGGGTAGCAACAAAGCTGCCAGGCTAAGGAGTTGGAGGAAGAGGTCCCACTAGCAGCAGGAGAGTTATGGACATTTGGTCAATAGAGGCTTTGCAGCAAGACTGTCCTGAGTTAATTTCCTGGCTCTGCACTTAGTAGCTGAGTGACCTTACCCAGGCTACTTACCCTCTCAGTTGCCTCAGTCTTCTGATCTGTTAAGTGGAGCCCCTAGTAGTGTCTCCCTCTGTTATCGGTGAGTACCTGAGTGATTTGGGGTAAGTTACCTCCCTTCCCAGGGTCTTAGTCTCCTGGCCTGTAAAATGGGGTTGGGATGGGCACAGATGTGATGGAAGTAGAATGAGGAGGTGCAGGTGAAGCACACGGGGTCTCACAGAGTGCATGCTTAGGACCTGTGGTGACGATCAGAATAACAAGCAGCCATAACAAGCAACATGAAACCCCAATGTCTCCCCAGGCTCGTGGCTCTGCAGGTGGCAGGAGGAGGCACGACCCCGCCTCTCAGGAAGACCACGACAAACCTTACGTCTGTGACAGTAAGTACAGGCGCCACCGCCTTCCTTCTCCTGCCCTCGCCCTTAGCCCTGTCCACACCATTCCTGTGCTTCCCTGCCTGTCAGCCCCCAGCCCCAGGCTTGCTGGCTCCTCCTCTGGCGCCGCACCCCAGCGCCCATGCCTGCACCTCCCCTCAGTCACCACCTCCTCTCTGCCCTCATGTTTCTGCATGAGGAGAGCAAGTGGGAGGCCTGGGGTGCTGTGTTCCTCTCTCTGGCAGTCCCCTTCTTTGTGGCTTTTCTCTGTCTCTGTGTCTTTCACTCTGTCTCCTTAAGATCCCCTATTTCTTTCTCTGCTTCAGAGAATTCCAAACAAAAGCATAACTCAGAATCCTCCAACAAAAGTACTTGGTTCCTGTGGCTTTTCATTTGTTTCCCTTTAATTTTCTTTTTCTCTTCCTCCTGTCCTACATTGGGCAAGTTACGACTTCTTTACTTAGTTACTAACCGGGCCTCGATCCATCTCCAGCCTCTCTTGCCTGATTCAGAAACATCTTTTGGACAAGCGACTCCCTGGCTCCTGGGTTTGGGGTCTGCAGGCAGAGCTGTGGAGGACCAAGGGAGAGAGTGCAGGAGCAGTGGTAGTGGGTGGGCCAGGGACTGGTGTCAGTGGTTTAGGCTTTGCTGTCAGCTGGAGAGCTTTTGTCTTTCTCACCTGCCAGAGCATTGGACGGTGGGTGTAAAGTCTGCCCTAGTTATCTTCTCACTGTATCAAGCACCATCTGCTCACGCCATGGCAAGGGCAGCCCTCAAAACCACATTCCCTGACCATCTTCCCTTCCCATCTTCTCCTCTCTCTGAGGATGCAGAGCTCTGCCACGGGCGAGGATGATGAGGATGGCAGCAAAGTGGCTGAGGCAGGGCCCTGGTGCAGTGGTCCCTCCCGGTGTCCCCTTCTGGTGCAGTGGTCCCTCCCGGTGTCCCCTTCTGGTGCAGTGGTCCCTTCTGCTATCCCCGTCCGGTGTCCCCTTCCAGTGTCCCCATCCTGATGCAGTGGTCCCTTCTGGTGTCCCCTTCTGGTGCAGTGGTCCCTTCTGGTGTCCCCTTCTGGTGCAGTGGTCCCTTCCGGTGTCCCCTTCTGGTGCAGTGTCCCTTC
>JAAGEH010000076.1:14093210-14144146 GCA_011751065.1 Lasiurus cinereus
TCCCTTCCGGTGTCCCCTTCTGGCGCAGTGGTCCCTTCCGGTGTCCCCTTCTGGTGCAGTGGTTCCTTCCAGTGTCCCATCCTGATGCAGTGGTCCCTTCTGGTGGTCTGTCCTGGTGCAGTGGTTCCTTTGGTGTCCCATCCATCTCGTCAGTGTTTGCAGTCTCTGTGAGAGCAGAGGGAGAACTTGGGAAGATGGGGCTTAGCGGGAGGTGGTGCCATTTTCCTCCTTTTTCATGACTCTTGATTTCAAAAAGTTGTTTTGTGGCCAGTGAGGTTGGAGAACATCTCAAACTCCATGACCCTTACTTGGCTTATTATTTTTTAATTTATCTTTATTTTTGAAAATATTACAAATATCTCTGCTCCACCTCAGGTCCGCCCCATTCCTCCTGCGCCCCCCCCCCCGGCCCCCCAGGCCTGCACCACACTATGGTCTGTATCCATGGGTTACACACATATGTATATAAGTTCTTTGGTTAATCCAATTGGCTTCTTAACACACTGTGCAGATGACATTCGTGACACAACTGCAGGTAACATCTCTGTCCCAAAAGCAACTCCATTTTAGGATGAGGAGAGAGCAGGGCCTGGGCCTGACCTTCTTGCCATACCAGGAGGTGCCTGCTTTGGCCTGGGTCTTGCTTCCTAAATGGGGTTCATCAAAGCCCAAGCTGGCCCTGGAGAAGTCCTCAGGCCCCCACCAAATGGGCTTCCCAACTGTGTCAGCAAGTTGCCAACAAGAGTGCCAGCAGCTGCTTTGGAACTGGGGCTTTGCCTCGTGATCCCTCTTTTAAAAACTTTATTTTTAATACGTGATTTTTGTGCTATCATGGATAGTGGAATTACTTTTTGCTCTATCACTACACCTTTCAGTGGGTTCTCAGCCAATGATGGGCCCCTGTCTTCCCAGACACACCGTGTGTCCTGTGTCCTTCACTCGCCTCTCACCCCTCTCCTCACTCCTTTGTCATCTGCCTCCACAAAGTGCCCTTTGTGGTGGCCCTCTCTTGCCTGCCCCCCTCTTTCTGCACAAAGTGCTTGCATCACACCCTCTCCCCCATCTCCGGTGGCTTTGTTTAGGGCTCGTGATGCCATTCGCTTTTCCTGTTCCCCTCCCCACAGGGTCTTTTCCTCCTCCTGTTTATGCTGTGGAACTTGGAGGCCTGATTACAGGCCTGATGTGGGCTTTCTGGAAGTCTCCCTGTCGGACTTCTTGGCTCTGCCTGCATAGGCACTGCCTCCCTTTCCTCTCTCGGGGGAGCAAGGTCCACCCTGGATTGCCCTTCTCTTTCTGGCTCTCTTAGGAAATTGTGTGGCAGCTCAGTGATTAATGGACTTTATTTTTATCTGGTGCCCTTCGGACATGTGATCCTTTGGGATAGAAATGACCTTTGGAGAGGTCATGAGGCCCACTCTGCACCCCAGTACTCAGCAAGGAATGCTTTTAATAATCTCTAATGCATCCTAAGTAGAGAGGTGTCTGGTCACCTCCTTGAATGTCCCCAGGGATGGTGTTACCATAAGCTGACCTTTCTTCCATGCTTCTAATAGTGCTTGGGATGATTGTTTCTCCCTAACAGGAACGGAAATGTTTCTCTTCTGTAGGCTCCCTTTCTTTCATGCATCTTTCCCCATCACACAGGTACCCTGAGATTTTGTCTGTTCTGGAGGCGCTCCTAACCTCTCCTTGTATCCTCAGTTTACCTGGGTACATCCCCTAACCTCTGCGACAGCCTGCTCTGAATCCCCTTCCACACTCCCAGGGGAAGTAGCACCAAGGCTGTTTGGCTGAAAGAGTAACAGACACGTTTCCTTGTTTATCTTACACATCACTTCTTAACGCCTTCCGCATCTGTAGAGTGTAGAAGTATCTGACTGCCCCATTGCACTGTGAGCCGTGACTTCCCACACGGTCAGAGGTGGCCAATGCCTCTCTGTGTATGTATTCTTTTCGACTGATGCGTTTGATTATTTCTTTGTCCATAAATCACTTTGCATTGGGCCCTACCTAGTCTCAATAAAGACATATAATAAAATGTGACTTCAATATATAGGATTCAATAAAGGCAATTTTAAAGACATTGCACAATATTAGTTAAATTTTATTCTCCACAGATTCCTGATTGCTACCATTTTTGTATCATCTGTGGTTTGATTTGCATAATCCCTACTCCATCTTTCAAGTTATTTTTGAAAATATTAGGCCACCTGGAACCCCACTACCTCCTTCCGGGTTTATGTGGAATAGCAATAATTTCAGATGTGACTGTATTTAACCCTTCCTGGGTTATATCTAAATATAGTTGCCCTGTTATGTTCTTGGCCCAAAGCTTCCCTTTCAAGATGGGTGGTTGAAATATTAGCTTAGCCGTTAACTTCAGGTGATAGATAGTTTGCCTATTGCCTTTCACTCAGCCATTGAATTTATTTCATCTCAGAGAAACATTAAATCATCTGAACATAATTTATTTTTCCCCCCAACTCATGGTGTGTGTGTAGATGGATACTTCATTTTCTAGTCTCTATTAATTATTCTGAGCATTTACCAGGCTCAAAGATTAAAGTTCCGCTTCTTCCCTTTCAGTCTTGTGCTGAAGGAGAAGTGTTCATTACCCACAGACAAAGCCACTGAATAGAACTTTGTGGGCAAGGCGGTCATGTTTGTCAAAGTGTGGCTTTGGACCATTGGCCCAGAGATAACCTATATGTTTATTATAATGTAGATTCCCCGGCCTCACGCCAGACCCCTTGCATCAGAACCCCTGGGAGCAGGCTCAGGACCCTGCATCTTTTGAGAGCCTCTGAGGGAGAGCCTAGGAATACTGACTCTTCAGAATGACTGATTTATTTCATCCGAATTCCAAGGTTTCTGGCCGACTGCTCAGCCCTTTTTTATTCCCTGCTTTTCGCATCTGGAAGTTCTGTAGTCTCCAGGAATTCTCCAGGCAGAGTGCCACTGGCTTGCATCACTGTTTTAGTTGGTCTCTTTAGAATCTTTCCAATTCGTTCAGCATTGATATAAAACTCAGCAGTCCCATATCAAACTCAGCAATCCGGCACTTGACATTAATTAACTTAATAGCATTAAATCCTAATAGTATTGTTAGCTCCCTTTTATATGTGGTATGATAACTGGAGAGAGACATATGAAAGGAATCCTCGGGCTTGGGCTACTGGGATGTTTTAAAAATCACTTTGAGAGTTTGCCTCTTCTCTTCCTACCTGCGCCTGACCTTGCATTTTCTGTTAGCATCATTGAGGCAGATTCCTGAGGAGAGACTTGAGTGTCCATTTTCTTTGTTCAAGGTGCATCATAAGAAAGAAGTGGTAGTAATAGGGTGAGATTCAGGGAGAGGAAGAACATTTTGTCTTTAAGCCTTAGCCATTTGGGGAGGAGCAAAACAGGCATTTTCCCTTTTGCTGAGCACAGTGGAAATGATTTGTGAAGTCCCCCCCCCCCTTAAAAATTAATGGTAATATGAAACATTTAACATGAAAATGTTTAAAGAACATTTAACATGAAACCTACCCTTTTAACAATATGCATCGTTGCCTATAGGTGCAGTGTTGGTAGCAGATTTCTAGAGCTTATTCCTCTTGCTTGATGCAAACATAGGCCCGTTCCACTCTTTATTGCTATGAATTTGACTTTTTAAGATACTTCATCATTGTGGAATCAGTCAGTATTTGCTTTTTTTTTTTTGTGATTGGACAGTTCAGTTAGTGTAATGTCCTCAAGGTTCATCCATGTTGTCGCATATTGAAGAACTTCCACTTTTTTAAAGGACAAATAGATTTCCATTGTATGTACACCCCTCATTTTCTTCCTTTTTATTTACCAGTTGGGCACCTAGATTGTTTCCACACCTGGCTCTTGTGCATAGAGTTGCAGTGAACGTAGGAGTGCTACTATCTCTTTGAGACCCTGCTTTCGGTTCTTTTGAATAAATACCCAGGAGTGGGATTGCTGGGTCTAATTGTAGTTCTATTTTTAATTTCTTGAGGAGTCTCTATACTGCTTCCCACAGCAGCCTCACCGTTTTGCATTCTCACTGACAGTGTGCAAGTTTTCCAGTTTCTCCACATCCTCTCCAGCACTTAGTTTTTTGTTCCCAGTTTTTTCCCCCCAGTCACAATGATGACTCGTGCTAACGAGTGCTTACCATGTGCAGAGCACTGGGCTAAGCATTGCACATACATTGTTTCTGTAAATCCTCACACGAACCTTGAAAGGTAGGGACAGGTGACCTCACTTTTCTGTGAAATAAACTGAGGCTCAGAGAGGTGAAGGGATTTGTCCAAGGCCACACAGCTGGTTGATGCTAAAGCTGGGATAAGAGTCCTGGTTTTTCCAAGTCAGGAACTGGCATCCCTCAGGAACCACCACACAAACTGCGGATGAAATGTGGATTTTGGTTCTCCCTGCATGCCTGGTCTATGAGGTGAGGCCTGGCTCCTTGTTGACAGGTGGCTTCTTGGTGTCAGATTAGCAAGCTGGAGTCAGATAGTCATGACAATTGCAATGGAATAGAATGGATTATAGAACTCTGAGCCTTATAAATTCTCCCTTGGGGGGGGGGCGCGCCCCCCTCACCTAAACAGGCATCAGGTAGATTAATGACAAAAGGCTGGGAGCGTGACTTTTCTCTGAGTCATGGCCTGTATTCACAGGTCAGGAGTGAGTCTGTCCACTCAACCTCCATTCTGTCCACTTCTCCTCCATTCATACCCCACAGACATGCATTTCTGATTGGGTATGGCCTCTGACTGCAACCGTGACCTCTGCGTTATTACCTCCCTTCTGGAAACCCAGTGCAGTAACCATGTCCAGTTGGGGGCAGTGGCAGAATAAGGTCTGGGGTCCCTTCTTGCTCTTCTTGGCTTACTGGAGGGAGGAAGATTATGGGGCAAAAAGCCAAGAAATCAGGGTCTGGCCCTGGTTCCACCCTCAATGGCCATGGCACCACTTTCCTCACTGGTCAGTGAGGCAGCTTCCTTTCTTGAGTCTTTGACCTTCCCGATCAACACTCCTTCCCTCCAGGGTGGGCTCCTTTCTTCCCAGGCAGTGGCTTCACAGCGAGGCGCCTCACCCAGGAGGCAAGTTGTCAAACTGTGGGATATCACAGGATCTCTGCCTTGCGCAGGCGCAGAGGAGCTGCGGGATGGGAGGGCTGTGCATGGGGCAGGCACAGCTCGCACCTAAGTCAGTCCCAGAAAATCTGCTTGACTGCAACCTCCTTAAAATTCCTCTCGGTTTCCTCATACCTGAGCGCACAGGGAGAATCAGATGACTATTGCAGTCTTATTAAAAATTTTTTTGAGGGCATTAGGCTCCACATTCTCTAAGACTCATGCGCTTTTAGCTTCAAGCTGCAATGGAAAAGCCAATAACTGCGGCCTTCAGGCTGGCTGCCCTTGTCACTGAAGGGAAGCCGCGCTCATCACTCAGTTGTCACAGCTATTATCTTGCAGGTCCATGCGTGGGGGGTGGGAGGTGGGTGTGAAAGGCTCTGCGCCCCAGAAACTTGATTTGTGGAGTAGGGCCTGTGGCATGAGATTGATCCCTGGAGATTGAGTGCATTTGTTATAGTGAAGCTGGGTCTGTTTAAATATTTAAATGCCAGCATGTCATGGACACAGGTTGGAGTGTCCCAGCAGGGCTGGCCAGAGGCAAGGGCTGGAGAGAGGCTGAAGTTGCTCTTTGATGTCCTCATTTCCCTTTTTCCTTTGCTCCCACTGCCTCCCTTCCCCCTCCCGCTGGCACCACCCCCTAGCATTCCCAGGAATCTTGCCATTGGCCACCAATCCAAGGTTCACCTCTTCTGGGCTATAACTCACACTTTGTCGAATTATTGTTTCATCCAGTTAGAGACCTTGTTCTCAGCCAGCTGTACCTTGATGGGAACTTTGTGGCAAATGATTGCTATTAAGATGTGAATGACCAAGAAGAGGGTAGATAATAACATTTGTCGAGGTTCTTTTTATTTAAAAATTTTTATAGAAATAGTACATGTTCATTGCAGAAAAATCAGAAATTATAGAAAAGCATAAGGGGAAAAGTAAAAATCACCCATAATTTTACTCCTCAGAGATACTTATATTTTGTTTTGTTGTATACTGTTGTAGCTTCTTATATCTGTCTACACATCACACACACACACACACACACACACACACACGTAATATATGATACATGTCATTTTAATCTCTCCCTCTTCCCCCATTCAAAATACATGAAGAACATCTTTCCTTGTCAGTAAAGTTATTTTTATGATGACATTTTAGGGCCATCCAGTGCCTAAGTACTAAATGCCACTGTTTGCTCAGAGTTCCACTTGTGGATGTTTAGACAGTTTCAGATTTGTTCATTATTACAAACAATATTGCAGCTAGATCTTTGCATAGCACTTCTATTATTTCCTAGAAGCAGAATTGAGGGGTCAAAGAGCCTGGTGCACCGCCTTTGATCTCTCATTTGAAATCGCGGTGCGGATGGAGGGAAGCAGGCGCAGGCCATTGCCGCCCAGGTTAGAGAGAGCTGGGTGAAAACAGTGAGCACTGGCTTTGGAGTGAGAAGGCTGAGGTCAAAGTGTGGCTGTTCGGCTTGTTACTGGGGATTTTAAACAAAATCGCTTGGGCTCGGAGACTCTGTTTCCTTAGCAGTGGAGTGGGGATGGTAGCTGGTTGGGAAAACCCCCCGTGATAATGAGTGTAAAGATGTTTGCACTTGGCTTCATGAATGCTTCTCCCATCGTATCTCCTTGATTTTCCCTGTTTTCTCAGACTCCGATATAGTTGGAAAGATAAGGCTGATATTGCTCGGGAGGAGACACACGGCCAGGCACTATTTTGTTGAGTGGACACCGAGCGCTGCAGGAATCCAGGGGAGGGAGTGGTCAGGGCTTGCTGGCTGGTGTGTCAGGATGCTTCTCTGGGATGCCAAGCAGGTCCTTGGGGAGTGACAAAATTTTGACATTGTGGAAACCTGCAGGATACCCAGAAACGTCTAACAGGTATTAATGGACATTTGTTTCCCCAAAGAAAGTGAAGCACTTATACCATTGCCTCAGGTAAGGCTCAGTGAGACACACTAGAGAGCTTGGGGTTCACAAATAAAGCCAGCTCTGTGTTGAGGCAGCATTTATGCCAGGCACACACCTAGAGAGCCCGAGAGAGGGGGCATGCTGGCCAGACCCAGATATTTCAGGGCTACCACACCTTAGGGCAACTGGTCTTTTTACCTTTCTCCATTTACCTTCCCCCCAAATATTGACAATTATATTTATTTACATTATTTTTAATTGTAGGTTAAAAGAGAATTTATACTTTACCCTTCGAGCTAACTAGAGGCATACTAATGTAGAACTCAACTAGAATAGGAATCAAAGATACTGTCTCTAAAGGGATGGTGGTCAGAAAAAGATGGTTCTCCAGTCAAAAGCCCAGGGTTTGAATCTTTGCTATGTCACTTCCTAGCCATGACCTTGTGCAAATCCCAAAACCTCTCTGAGCCTCGGTTTCTTTTTCTGTCAAGTGTGGAAAATAAGATTAACCCTAGAAGGTTTTCAGTAGGGCTAATGCATGTAAAAACAGCTCACTTCCTCGTTCACATGCTTCATAAGAATTTATTTTCTTTATACTAAGTTAAGAAAGTTGCAATTATTTTGTACCTAAGTTGGTTCCTAGTTCTGTTCCTGTGCATTGGCTGTTGGAATTGTCAGGACCAAGGAAGCAATCTGATAAATTTAAAGATCTGGCCTGTTTGGCTTGGTGGTTGAGCGTTTACTTATGAACCAAGAGGTCACAGTTCGATTCCTGGTCAGGGCACAAGCCCAGGTTTGTGGGCTTGATCACCAGTACGGGTTGTGCAGGAGGTAGCTGATCAATGATTCTCTTTCATCATTGATGTCTCTATCTCTCTCTCTCATTTTCCTGTCCTCTCTGAAGTCAATAAAACTATTTTAAAAAATAGCTTAATGGCTCTAGCCTATTTTGCTAAGTGGTTAGAATCTCAGGCTGGATCCCTGGCGAGGGTCAGGGGTCAGGTTTGTGTGGGAGGCAGCCAATTGATGTCTCTCTCTCACATCAATGTTTCTTCTCTCTCTCTCTCTCTCTCTCTCTCTCTCTCTCTTTCTTTCTCTCTCTCTCTCCCTCCCTCTCTCCCTCCTTCTCTCTCTTCCTTCTCCTGTCCCCTCCCTTCCTCTCTCTCTAGAAACCAGTGGGAAAATATCATCGGGTGAGGATTAAAAAAAAAAAAAAGCTTTATTGAACATGTGTTGTGTGCTAGGCGCTCTGGTAGGTACCTTATGAGAATGGACTCATCCAGTTCTTACATTTAGATGAGGCATGGGCTATTATGATCCCATTTTATAGACAAGGAAACTGAGATTGGAAAAATTAAGTCACACAGCCTATTAGCTGAACCAGGAAAGCTGACCCCAGAGTTCACCAGAAGTCTGTTACTGCTTCCCAGCAGGGCAGAAGAGTCCCACTAACACATCAAATGCTTCGGTTTTGAGAGTTTCTGCATTTCTCTGCCTGGGATCCAGAATCAGATTATACAGTATTTTGAAATGAAAGGTTTGTTGCTTATTTATGTTCTTCCAAATTTTTGTTTGTTTGTTGTTTTTTAAAGCCAGAGTCACATTCACATACAATAAATTCCTAAAATAAGCAGATTCCCTCCTTTGATAGAGACACAGGACTTCGGATTCTACAGAGCCAGGGTCAGAGGAATGTGGCTTTGAAAAATTGGGGTGTTACATCCCACCCCTGCTCTAGCCACTGTATTTCTATCTAGAAGAATTCAGTTTAAAATAAACATCTGTTGGCGCTGAAGAAGAAATAGGTAAGCCACAGGAAGGCAGCTGTGGACCTGGGGCGAGGGGTGTAGGCAGCGCCTGAATGGCTGCTATGGCTGGGAGCCTACACTGTTTTCCTGTCACAGGTGAGGGAATAATTGCTTTAGGAGGCACACAGGCCTCAGGGCACCCAGAGAAACAAAGGTGTGAAATGCTAGAATGGAAGATTTAGAGATCATCTGATCCAACTGCCATGTTTTACAGATGTGGCAACCCAAGAAGTATGGGATTTGTCCACCCGTGTTGGTGTCAGAGCCAGGGCCAGACTCCAGGTCTGCAGAGGGCCACGCTCTGGGCTCGCAGGGGTGGGTGAGGGGGAGCTCACCTGGACTTGCCCAGGAGGAGCTTCTTGGTACCTAAATGTTGTAGGAACTGGGCCAATCTCTAAAATTTGTGGAGCCCTCATTGGCTCTTGAGAAAAGCCATGACATTTAAAAGTCATAGGTCTTGCCCAGTTGATGTGGCTCAGTGGTTGAGCATCGACCCACGTACCAAGATGTCCCCAGTTCGATTCCTGGTCAGGGCCCATGCCCGGCTTGTGGGTAGGTGTGCAGGAGGTCAATTGATGTTTCTATCTCTTCTCTCCCTTCCTTTCTCCCTAAAAGAAATTAAAAACATAGTTAATAAAAAACTCTTGACAAAAAATAAAAAGTTGTAGGGATTGACACTACCCTGAGCACACAAGTCAGAGTGGATGGCCTTTTGTAGTATCCCCTGGATTTTGTCCCCAGCTGAGCCATGGCAGGGCTTAATCACTTGGGGGGTTGGTGATAGGCAATCCTCCATTCCCTAAATCAGTGGTCAGCAAACTGTGGCTCGCGAGCCAGAAGCGGCTCTTTGGCCCCTTGAGTGTGGCTCTTCCACAAAATACCACATGTGGGTGTACACGTACAGTGCGATTGAAACTTCGTGGCCCATGCACAGGTCAGTTTTCAGCTCTCAAAAGAAATTTCCATCGTTGTACTGTTGATATTTGGGTCTGTTGACTAATGAGTTTGCCAACCACTGCCCTAAATGGTTGAACAGAGAGAAGACAGGATTGTCTCCCAGGTTTGGGGAGACGAAAATGCCTATGGAAGGGTGTGATTATCCTGTCAAAATGGCCTTTTGTTTTATCTGTGTCAGCCCCAGAAGGATATAGGGTTCCACTCAGAAAGGCTGAAAGGAAGAGTATGTGATGGGGGAATGATTGTGGAGGGATGGGCAAAAGAAAGGGACTGACAAGGGAGGGCGTGTGCCTTCCCCATCCTGAGTCCCAAGGAACAGAAGCATAAGTGGCTCCCAGGGAGCTAGAGCCCTGGAGGGGCCTCAGTCCTTGCACCAGCGCGCTGGCCAGGCAGGGACGGGTGGGGCACAGACCCCCAGCTTCCCTCCTCTCACCCGCTGTTCTCCTGCTGGTGCCTCCTGCTGGCCAAAGTCCATCAGAAGCAGAGGGCAAGAGCTGTGTGTAGAGATCAACTCCAGGTACAGAGCTTGGCAAAGAGAATGACTAAGTGCATCTTTAGTCCTGTGCTTCAAAGTCGCACAGACCTGAGTTCAGTGCTGACTCTGCCATTTATCTAGTTGCTTCCATTCCCTCAGCCTCAGCGTCCCTCATCTGTGAAAGGGGATGCTGATCCTCACCTTGTGACCCGTGGTGAGATTCAGTGTCAGAATGTGCGTCTGTGTGCAAGAGTGGCGCTTTGGAGGCATCGGCAGATAACAGGCATGGCTGGGTGGGCTTTACAGAGGAGCTGCGGAGAGAGGGAAGTGACCTCCTTGGGGTTGTATCTAAGAGTCACAGGGTAGAGCTGGAAATGAGATGCGGCCCTGTGACTCCCGAGGCCCAGGCTTTGTCTCTCGGACGCTCATCCCGTAATTGCTTTCAGCCGCTGCTTTCAGTCTCTCGGAAACCACTGGCTCAGATACCCACTGCGTGCTCCAAGTTGGGCTGATGAAAATGTGCCAGAGTCATTAAGTTATCAGTGGGGAAGGCGGCCGCTTCTCCTCGGCAGGAAGGATTCTGCTGTCTGCTGCAGCAGGCTTTGTTCACACAAACTGCCCCTGGTTCTCCCTCCTCCTCTCCCCTCCCCTCTCCCCCTCCTCCCCTCCTCCCCCCAGACAGGGAGTGAGTGGGGTCGGGTTGGAGTGGGTGGCATGCTGTAAATATTCTGGGGCAACACTGAAGGTATTCATAACTCCAGACGGGAGGTCCTGCCTGGAGAATCCAGCTCTGCATGGGGAGGTGGGCAAGCACTATTTCTGCAGCTTGACAGATGGATCCGCTCCGGGGAAGGAGAGAGAGGAAGGCAAGCTGGACCTTCCTTATTGTCACAGCCATTCCTCTCTGTGCGCTTCATGCCAGGAACACGCAGCCCGGAGCGTGCTTGCCAAGGTGAAGAGAAGGGCCTTGGGTTGTGCGCAGGCAGGTGGACTGGTCCCCCGGGGTGATGGCTTCAGAGGTGCGTGATGCACAGGAGTTTGCCCTGGGGAAGGAGACAGGTGGGAGGGTGGGGGTGCAGCCCTGTCTGAATGCTTCAGCAGTCTTGGGGCTCCGTCTGATTCTGCATGACAGATAATTCCAGAGTGAGATTGCTGACATGATAAAAGGAGAGCAGATGGTTCTAATACTTTATTTCAGAATGTATCTCTCCCCATCCTCTTTTTCTTGCAACTCCATCACCCAGACTTCAGAGGAGAAAGTATTAGAAGCCCCCCTCCCCTTTTGGGTTTATTGCCTTTGCTGATCCACTTTGATGGCAGTGGTGATAACAGCTGACAATGGCTGAGACGTACTGTGAGCCAGGCGCTGTTTAAATGAATTCTCTCACGTAGCCCTCATAACGGTGAGGTAGGTGTGCTGTCATGATCGGCCCAGAGAGGACGCTGAAGCACAGAGAGGTTTAGCAACTCCCCCAAGATCGCACAGTCAGTCAGCAGCAGAGCTGGGATCTGCATCCAGGCAGTTCAGGTCCAGCCTGCCTACTGACCCCCTGTAGATCCTGTCCCTCCGAGGCAGGGCCGACCCCAGAGCAGCTCTGGTGCAGACAGGACCACTGCTGTGTGGCTAACCACTCCAGCCAGATTTCCAAGGTTACCTCGGCGGGAGTTTTACACCTGACTCAGGGCTGATTGGGTCTGGCCAGGGTTCATCCTGGCAGCAATGATGTTACCAAGCCAGCTGTTTGGCATAACCAGCCCCAGATCTCCACCCCTGGCCCCCGCAGGTTTCCAGAACCAGCTACCTACTTTGCAGGGCCTAGTGCAAACTGAAAATGAGAGGCCCTTTGTTTATAAGTGTTAAGAATTTCAAGATGGTGACAGGAAAGCATTAAACCAAGCTGGGGCCCTTCTGAGCCCGGGGCCCTGTCTGAATGTTCAGGTCACGTGCCCACAAGTGGTCAGAGTGGTAGGGAGACAGGATAAAATACAGAAGGTGATTTTCCTTCTCTTTCAAGCCAGTCAATCAGGATTTCCAAGGCATTTCTTCTCATCTAAATGCAGCAGTCTGATCGGGATGCAGTTCAACCATAATAAATCTTAGAAACCTCTTGTTCCTTAGGATGAAGTCATTCCAAGGACTGGGCCTTGGGTCAGCAGCTTCCTTTTGGGGTCAGGCATCTTGCTTCATTATCTCTAATCCCTTCTAACCCTGACTTTCTTACCCTCTCTCCTCCCCCTTCTCTCTTCCTTGAGCCCATGATCCTGCACAAGGAGCTACTCTGTAAAGCAGCGTCGCCAACCCGTGGTCTGTGAGGTCTGAAAGGTTGGCGACCGCTGCCGTAAAGGACAAGCCCCTCAGCCTCCCTGATCCCACAGGCCCACCCGCTATCAGCCTCACTCTTTCCCTTCCACAGCCATACTGGAAGGGACAGTCTGTTGGGCCCATCACTGCTTCCTCCCTCCCAGGAGCTCCCTATTCTCGCCTCCTCTTCCACAAGGTTGCAGGTTCCCTGCACAGTAAGTTCACCTAATTGCTAAACTTAGTGGTCTCTTCGCAATTCCCGTTTTTCTTGACCCTTAGGCATCCAACACTGTTGTGTGCCCGAGTCTGCTCGTCTCTAGGATCGGGGAGATTGCTGTGAGTGAATGTACTTGAAGCACTGGAGCAGGCCTGGGGCATGGCACTCGCTCGGTAGTTAGCCAGGATTGGTGGTATTGCTTCTGTCCTCTGGAGACCCTGCTCCTCTGTGTTGCTGACTGCTGTACGAGTCTTTCTTAACTAACTTGTTAGATACCAGTTTTTCTTTTTCTACCCATCTCTTAAAAAAACCACAGTTTTCTGAGATCTATTTGTGTTCACACCTTTCATATCTTCCTCCATCATCTCTCCTCTCCATGTCCATCATGTATTTCACCACCCTGCTAACTCCAAAATCCATAAATCTTTTCCAAGCTCCAGGTATGTCAGCCAGCCCCAGTCTGAACCCATTCTCTTCCTGCATTCTCTTACCAAGTTGCCCAAGTCAGAAACGTGGGTGTTTTTATTTCTTCCTTTAGCTGATATTGAGTGCTGGCCATGAATCAGGCCCCGTGCTGCTCCCTGGGAATGTCAGACAAGTGTGCACACACACAAAGGCTGCCATGCTCCCAGCCGGTGGGAGGGACACATATTGGTACCTGATTAGTTCTGGGAAGGTAACAAACCGGGATCCTAATTTTGATAGGAAAGACTTCCCAGGGGAAGGACATTTGAACCAAGATCTGAAAGATAAGGAGGCATTAACCAGGCACCTTGGGGTGGGAGACAGTTAAGGCAGAGGAAAACGCTGGTGCCAGTGCTCTGTGCTGGAAAGAAAAATATTCAAGAAATAGAAAGGCCAGTGAGTGGGAGGGGAGGACTGAGAAGGAGGTGAAATGTGGCATCGGATGAGAAAGGGAGCTGGGAAGAGGCTGAGGAGGTGGATGAGGAAGGGAGGCAGGATGGGGCAGGGGAAGCAGATGTGGCTGGATAACACATGGCCAGGAAGACTGTGTTAGTCCTTCTAGGCATCTCCTTGCTGTTTAAACGGACTCCTTTCTACCAGATTCTCTCTCTTTAAACCCTCTTTCATCCTGAAGCCTGCATTGTTTCACACGCAGAAAATTAAAATAGGGACTCTCAGTGCGCATGAAAAGCTCTGACTTGGTCAGTGGGTCTTTGGTGTTTGCAAGGGAACATGGCTGAGCAGGTGCCCAAGTCTGTGCTGCTTGTGTGTTGGTCGCCCATCGCAGGAGTAGTTTTCAGAAAACTTGTAATTGATGAAAACATTTCAGAAAATTGGAGGATAGACAGTGCAGAGACATCCACAGATGAAATAGGAACCTCCTGAGGGTAGAATTGGGTGAAGAAGTTGGTCACAGTGCCCTCCCTGCAGGTTACTAAAAACTTTGCCACATTTGATTATATACTCTGAACGGATGAAAGCAGTCTGAGAGATTTGACTGGAAAAGGTAATCAAGTTGAAAACAGGTGCTGTGCTTTGTCTGCCCGGTGATATCCTGCTCATCTCTCCAGCCGCAGCTCATCCCATCCCCTCCGGGAAGCCACCCCACCCCTCAGGCCCAGGTGCTGCCCCTCTTTGCAGGGTGCATGATTCCCTCCGGGGCATTTATCCCATCTTCCTGCTTCCTTGGCTTGTAGGCTTCCTTTGCTAGACTTTGAGCCCCTTGAAGGAGGGGAGTGGGGTTCATTTAACTTTTTTTCTTTTGCCACATGCCTGGCCCCCTATGTTAGATGGTTAAAAGTGTTTTTGCTTGTCTTTTTTTTGAAATGAGATGGTAGAAGCAGGTGAGGGGAAAATGAAACGCCATCAGAAGAGCCTATATACAGGGACCATGGGAAAGGGGTCTGGCTTCCAGGACCTTGTTGTGCTGCCCGGATCTTTTCTTCTAATAGTGACCACAGGTCTCAGGATAGCCTCTCACCGTCCTCACCTGCTACTGCCATCCATTCAAAAGGACAGGTGCATGCAGGGCAGGCAGAGTCACGCCTAAATATACCAACCTTCTAGCAGAGTGTTTTTCAAATGTTAGCACGCATCACCTGGTGGGCTGGTTAAAACACAGATCACCAGGCATCTCCCCAAGGACTTTGAGTCAGTAAGTCCGGGTTGGAGCCCAAGAATTTGCCTTTCTTACAAGTTCCCAGGTGATGCTGATGGTGCTGGTCTAGGGACTACTCTGAAACTCGTCTAGCAAAAGGCTTTGCTCTAAAAGTCGTTACTCTCTATGGTGTTGGGGAAGGAGATGTGGGAATCTTTTTGCTTCATTTTGGTTTTGTAGGTTTCAAGGACTATTGGTATGAGATTAATGTGGATAGTTATGTCAGATTCTACACACTTACCTCCTCCCCCACTCTAGGCTTTTCTGCAAAGTGGTTCTGTGTTCATTCATCAACTATTCAGTGAATATCTTTTGAAGGTGTAATGCGTGCATGGCTACATGTGAGGTGGAATTGCTGATATCAAGATGAAACCATTGTGAAACTCTCCTTAAGAGAGGCCCTCTAGTACAGATATAACTAATTCAAGGAGTCCAAAAGAAGAAGTGCCTACTTGGACGGGTAGTGAATCCCCATCGTTGGACTTGGTCCAGGGCAGCCTTCTAGAGTATTCATAGGAATAAAACAATTTGATAGATAATTAGACAAAATGGTATTGAGATCCTGAAATTCTGTGATTAAGGAAGACAATGGTAATTGACATAACAAAATGGCAGAAATTAAATGTAGAGGGAGATCTGTAGGCAGCGGAGGTTTCCCCATGTAAATACTGATATTTTAACCAACATTTATTCCTTACCAACAGTATATTTGTATACTTGGTGATGAAATGGATTTGTATCTAATGACCCATAATTTGCTGTTCATTGACCTCATGACATTTAAAAGGTTAACTAGAAAAAGCCACAAGCAAGCCCAGAGTACACCCCAGGGACCTCTTTAGGTCCCACTTCCTGAGGCAAATGGAATTGAGATGTGTAGTACCATTTAAATTTTTTTTTTTTTGCAATATTTACAGCAGGGAGAGGGAGATAATGTTAAGTAGCCAATTGTAGGATTTAAATCCGTAGTCACTAGGTCACCAGCTTAAATCTCAGACTCTCACCTTACTAAGAAAGTTAAACCAATTGCCACATTCTGTAGTGTGAGGCAAAGGTCCAAGTCCCCCTTTCTGGAGGGTTTGGTACTAATGGTATGGCAGACCAAGCCGATGCCTCTCACCACTCACTGCCATCTATTGGGAATCTTTTATGTACTGGGTACTATGTGAGATAGTTTACAAATATGACTTATAATTCCTTTAACCATCCTTCATGGTAAGCAGTATTGTCATCATTTTCAGATCAGAAAGGAGGCACAGAGAGATTATATGTCTCGTCTAATTTCCCTCAGCAAAACTCCTCAAGTCAACATAACCGTAGGTGCAAAATGCAATATTAGTGAATAGAGTGCTGCGGTGTGTCAAATGGCTAATACACTCTGACCAAATGGAGTGTATTCTTGGTTCAATTGTAGGAAACATTAGGAAATTAACATAATTCACTATCAACCAGTCATATATGAGTAGGTGCTGAAAGAGCCGTCAATAGAATTCTATAATAAAGCTCTAAAGCAGAAATAAGAGAAACTGCTTAAATTTGATAAAGACTAAAAATTAGCCACATATTGTATTTGAATAAGTGAAACACTAAATCCAATGGCCTTAAAATAGGAAAATCTTGCTTTTGCTATTTTTAAGTGTTGGGTAAGTGCGTCTCACAAACTAATTAAGCTAAGAAGATAAAATAGTTTGTACAAATATGAGAAAGAAGAGATGACATCTATTATTTTTGCTAATGGTTGCAATACCTGAAAAAACTAAGAGAATTTAGTAAGAAAAGAAACCCTACCAGAAATAATAAAGGAATTGGGTAAGATGGCTGGAAACAGATCTTCTCTATACCATGGAGATCACACAGCCCGTCAACTTGTGCACCTGGAACTAGCATTGGACAATGAAGTCTGTACTCTTTTACCTTATGTAATATTTACACTCACTACTATAACACAGTCATGTGTAAAGAGTCTCTTAAAGCTCGCAACTTCAGATTTTTCCGCAGATCGGGAGGGTTGGCTCTGCTGGGGAAAGGTAGGGACCTGATGTGAGGGTTGGCATAGGATTTTTTCTAGAAGACCCTGGAGGCTTCTGCTGCCAGCATTGTCATTCCTCTAAGAGCTGAGATATTGTTGGTTGAGGTTAGGGGTGGTGTGACCTGGTCTTAAGTTATTTAGCCAGACTTCTCAGATATTGAACATTTAACCAGTAGAACTGCTCTCCTTTCTTCTTGAGCATATTTATGTTGCTTATTGCCCTTGTCTCAGAGTGTCCGTTTGAGAATTAGTGCTTGCAAGGACACATTATTAGAGATTGGGGGTATCGGGATGCCAGGGCATCAAGGGCGTAAGCTCTTGGTACCCCACATTTACCAAACATGCCTTGGCTTCATGGTTTCCATGGTGGAAGTGGAACACGAAATCACTGAGTGATACATGAGGAATGTTATCCAGATCAAGCTTTTCTACTTCAGGCAGAGTCAACTGCAGGAAGGTGGATGAAGTAATGCACAGGAATCCAGGAGTCCTGGGTTCTAGTGGCTCTGCCACAACTAGCTGTGTGTTCCCAGGCAAATCACTTAGCCTTGCTGGGCCTCACTTGCTCTATCTGTGCCATGGGGTGTTGGACTGGATAGACTCCTAGTCCAACCTTCAGAGTTAAAATAATCATCACCATTACCATGTTCTAATGCTTTGCATAGAGATAAGTACTATTATCCCATTTTTTCCTCCAAGAAGCAGGCACAGAGAGAGTAAGTGACTTGCCTAGGGTCTTACAGCTAGGAAATGATGGCGCTCTCACACAACTTGCATCTTCTACTTCTGTGGTTTTACTTTACACGGACCCATGTTGTTATAGTGGTTTTGGTCTTGTCCAGGGAGTAGGGGATTGGGGGTGGCAAAAACTCTCTAAAGGAACCCTAGCTCAGGATTGGATGGATGACAGTCACTACCTGGGAGAATGATGGCAGTGGCTATAGAGGTTGCTGACATTTGTGTTTTTTCTTTCTTCTTTCCCTTCTAGTCTGTGGCAAGCGCTACAAGAACCGACCAGGACTCAGCTACCACTACGCTCACACTCACCTGGCCAGCGAGGAGGGGGATGAAGCTCAAGACCAGGAGACCCGGTCCCCACCCAACCACAGAAATGAGAACCACAGACGTGAGTTCCCAGCTTTTGGGTTGGGGCAGTTATGAAGTGGGTGGGCAGGGCTGTGGAGCATTCCTTTAACTACCTGTGATAGCTTCTGGTAATGACCGTGGGTTGGTCTCAATGTTCTGTGGTGGATTGGCTCTTTCATCTCAGCCCCAGCTGCCCTTGTGGGTCAGCTGAGGCCTAAGCTGAGAGTGAGCTGGGCTGGACTGGGGTGGCACTGCAAACTCTGCTCTCCGAGGAAGGAAGGTGAGTGTGAAGGCAGAAGGGAAATGTCCTTACCTGGCCATTGTCAGATGCCAGAGCTGCATCTCTTCCTCAGCTCCAGACGATCCTTTCACAGCTGCTGACCTGAGCATATCCCTTGGCTCTGTCAGTTCATACAGATACTCCAGATGTCTCCTTGGCCACCAAGAGATGTAGAAGATTCTTGATTTATTGTCTCGCCTGTTATAGGGTCTACAATTTTGGTACAGAGTTCTCCTGCCTTAGAAATACTGTCATGGAGCCTCCATGCTCTTTGCCTGAGTACTCAATCAGCAAATATGATCTGGGTGCACTTGATATTTGGGATGTTGGACTCGAAGATCTCAAATGATCCCTAAGATTTGTTTTTTCGTTTCTATTCTTTCCTCAACATCCAGTTATGATTTAGGGAGTCAAAAAGGGCTTAGCATTCACCTTTTGACTTGCCTCTTTAGCATTCCTTATGGGATGGGATAATGGAACCTTGAGGACTTATTTCAAGATGTGGGCATTCTAAGATCATTAGGTAAACAATAATTGTGGACATGCCATGTGTTTTCTATTATTTTTTTCACAAGATTGGCTGACAAGTGGTCTTAAAGTGAATAATTCAGTGTAATTAAAGGGATCAGACAGACCTTTAAAAATATTCAGACTATAGGATTTGAGAGTGATTCCTCTACATTTCAGTCAATTGATGTTTATTGGCTGCCTTCACCAAATATTTGAAATAATATACACAATCCTTGGCCAAGACCTTTCTTTGGACTCGTGTGGGTTTTCACCTAACCCCCACCCCACCTTTCCCTTGTCATATTGCCTTCTGTGTCACTATGCTCAGGCTGCCACAGCAAAGGACAACAGAGTGGGTGGCTTAAAGGACACAGATTTATTTTCTTACAGTTCTGGAGGCTGAAGACCCAGATCAATGTGCTGGCAGGGTTGGGTTTTCCTGGGGCCTCTCTCCTTGGCTTGTGGATGACTGCCTTCCTGTTGTCTCCATAATGGCCATCCCTCTGTGCATGTGCACCTGCTGTCTCTGTGTGTCCATATTTCCTGTGCTCAGAAAGACACCAGTCAGATTGGATTGTGGCCCTCCGAACAGTTTTATTTGAGCTCTTCCTCTTCCTCCTCCTCTTCCTTCTCCACTTTCTCCTCCTCCTGCTCCCCCTCTCCTCCTCTTCCCCCTCTTCCTCCTTCCCTCTTCCTCCTCCTCCTCTTCTTCCTCCTCTTCCTCTTCCCCTTTTTCCTCCTCCTCTTTCTCCTCCTCCACCCTTCTTCTTCTCCCCCTTCTTTTCCTCCTCCTCCTCCTCCTTCTTCGCTTTTCCTCTTGAATCACCTCTTTACTGGCCCTGCCTCCAAATATAATCACTTCCTGAGATATTGGCTTCAACATATGAGTTGTGGGGGACACAGTTCAGCTTCTAAAACCTTTCCTTCTTACTAGCTTTCAGGGTCCCAGACTTGTGTGTTTTCTTACCTAGTGTTGTCACATGGACAGAGCTGGAAAAGAGGGACTGACTGACAGCTCTGCCCACTGTTCCTCACCAGCTGCTGAGAAACTTTAGTGCAAACCTTCTCTCTGGGGTGAGGTTTCTTTGGTCCAGTCCTCCTTGCAGCTCAGAAAGGAAAATATTTACATTTCCATGTCTCTCCTCTTATCCCTTCTCTCATCTGAGTGGCCAAGGTATAGCTATTGTCTTCTGTCAGGAGGAGGCTGGGAGTGACTTTGGTTGGGTTGCTGTCTGGAAAGCATTTCTTGGCCATGGTCGCTTTCTCTAAAGTATTTATTAGGTTGCCATTATTTCTCTCTCCTCCAGTGCTGGCTTATCTCCTTGACTTCTCCTCCCAAAGGCCAGGCATTTGTTCCTGTGTATAGGTGCTCTCCTCACACTAAGGGTCTGGAATGCTTCTCTTTGTCTCTCTCTTGTGTGTGCACAGTGATGGCCACAGTGGGGAAAGGCTCCTTTGGCCCCTCAGGGATACTACAGGCCCTCAGTGGATCGAGACAGCCTCCTTAGCTCTTCCGCAGGCTGTTGACTTTGGAGTTGGGCCCTTGCCTAGTTTTCTCTGTCCCCATAATATCCCCACACACTCTCCGGGGTCAGTGTCTCCTGCCTCCTCATGTCCTCACCTTGAGGCCAGATGGCTTTGCTCGGCAGGGAAATTGTGTCTTCCCACCTTCCTTCCAGATGGAGATGCGTCCTAACAAATCTCTTCCTGATGCTTGTTCTCCTCTCCCTGTGGGTCTGTTAGTGAGCACATCGCACCAGCCCCTCTGAACCTTTCACTTCCTTCCCTCCTTGCTGAAGAGGAATGGGTTCTTCAAAAGGATCATCCGACTACCCAAGGATTTGAAACTGCAGAGAAAGGAATAACTCTACGTGGGCTCCTCTGGGGCCTCCTCTCACAAGGAAGGTTCCAGAAGCCTCACAAACACCTTTTTAATGACATCTCCTCTCAGTGCCCACTTTGTGGTGGATCTCAATTTGGCTTCTGGGGAGGGTGGGGCAATGTCCATAGAAGCCGTCCTTTTCCTCTTTGCCCATTTCCCTGGATGAATCTGAGAGACAGCAATTTTCCCCAGGTTCTCTGCACCACACTGGCCCCCATCAGCGTGCTGCTCCGAATGTGTGCTCGGTTTCCTCCGCATTCCCCCGGTGAGCAGCCCCCAGCCATTTTCTCGGGAGCACTAATTGCCAGCATCCTTAATACCCAGTCATTAGCTTCTCCCACTGCTTGCGGTGGGGGTGGGCTCCCATCCGTCCTGCCCCTAAATGCCACTGGGGCTGTGTGGTGAATCGAATGTGACAGCTCTGCAGCATCCTAAGGTCTCAGCTCTGTGATCCTCCCTTGGCAGGACTTGTGGAGTGGGGGAGGAGGCAGGGGAGCTTAATCCTCGAGGCTAATCTGCAGTCCCTCAGGAACCGGTCTGGACGCTGGACACCAGTGCGGTGGGAATGTTGACTTTTCCCTCTTTAGCCTGACCCGAGCTGCTGGTGAGCACAGGCTTCTCAGAAAGACAGCCCTACAGACGCAGGCATTTCTAGGGCCCTGGGCAGCTGCCTTGCACCACCTGCAGCAGAGAGGCCTTTTGACTTTGGTCCTCGCTGCATCTTCCCCAACTGTGTCTCCAGCGGAGCCCATTGCTCATCCCTGTGCCTGCTGCTGCTGAAAGGGCAGAGAGGAGCTGGCATTGACCTTCCCTCAGCCAAGCTGCCCTGTGCTGACAGCCCAGCATTGACTGCCATTCCTCCCATGCTCCTGCCCCCTCCTAGCGGATGCTCTCTGTCCTTTGTTCCTCTTCTAGTCTCTCATTCCCCCCCCCACTCCGGGCACACATTTCTTATCCTCCTGTAGGCTTGTCCCCTTTCCTCTGTGCCCTTGCCTGTCTGCCTCAACTACGGGCACCCCAGGGCTGCTAGGAGCTCCAACACTCCCCTGGAGAGCAAGTGCTTTTCTGATGAGGTCTTCCCCACCTGAGCTGCTGCCTTTCTCTCCCTGTGGGAGGCTGCATTCTTCTTTCTTCCTCCATTTCTCTTACCACCTTCATCTCCGTTCTATAAATGAAATCAGTGTGTGTGTGTGTGTGTGTGTGTGTGTGTGTGTGTGTAAGAGAGAAAGTACTTGGGCGGGTAGGATTCTGAGAGGTGTCTCTCAGAAGCATTCTGTTGTGACTCTTTTAATGCCACTTGGTGAACAGCCCCAGTGGGGCCAAGGTAGCAGAAAGAGCACTAGATTGGAACTCTGAACTCCTTTGACACAGACTTACAAAGTCAAAACGCTTCTTGAATTTCTTTTTACCTTCTCTGTACAATGGGAATCTGTTACAGATTATGTTTTAAGGTATTTTGGGGTGGGTGTGAGCATTTATGAGGTCCTAAACCTGGGTGGAAAAGCTATGTGAATACATGCAATCTAAGCCATTCATCCATCCACCCATCCGTCCATCCATCGGTTTAGTAGCCATGCACTGAGTGCTGCCTTGTTCCCTGGCCTTGAGTAGCTCCCAGTCTTGCGTGGCATGTGGACTGGGGCCCGTGCAGTGTGGGTGAGGTAGCAAAGGCTATGAGGCACACACAGTGTACGTCCACTCTGTCGGGCAGGAGTGCTCTCAGGGCAGCAGCTGCACCTGGGACTTGTTGGAAATGCAGATTCTTGGCTCCAGCGGACCTCCGGAAACAGAGACTCTGAGGGTGAGGACCCATGTTTCAAGAAGCCCTTCAGGGCATTCTGGTGCCACTCAAGCTTGAGCACCACTGCATTAGGGGATTTGCAGAGGCTTCACTGAGGAGGTGACCTTCACAGTAACCCTTGAGGAATGAGGAGGACGTTTTCAGAGGATGAGGTAACTGCATGTACAGGGGCAGGGAGGAATGAAGTGGCATGGACAATTGGGAATACTAGTTGGATCTGACGGCATTGAAAGATGGTAGTAGACACGTTGGCAGAGGCCACAGTCGGAAGTGTCTTCTGTCTGTGGCCATCATCTTAAAGGAAATGGAGAGTGACAGTAGCAATTACTGGAGGACAAGACCAATAATTTATAAGGAAATCTGTCTGGCATAGTATTAATTGTTAAGTGGTATATCTCTTTTATTTCATAGCATAAATGAGTATAAAATGCTCTTTATAACATACTTGGAACTCCTAAGAGGAACATATTTTTTAAAATATGGGTCTATAACATTTATTTCCAGCCTATTTTCAAGTCCATGGAGTGGAAGTCAGGGTGTCCTAGGTCTCGGGAGGTCTTAGTCTTCCCTACAGTGGTGGTGTGCCAGGCGCATAGGCTTTCCCTATCCATCTGTCAGGAGAAGGAAAGGCCGCATCGTCAGGCACCTTTGCAGCAAGTTGTACTCTGTAGAACTGAAGGAGGAGAGTCGAGTTGATGAAGGGTAATGTCGGCTGATTAGATAATCTGAAAATTAGTCTGATAATGGGCAAATTATCTAAAAGAAGCATATGATGTCATTGCCACATTGATAGGAGAGATATAACAGATGTTGTCTTCTGACTTCTCTGTCCTCTACTGCATGGCCCTGGGGCAACTAGAAAGACTGGAAATTACCTTTGACACAAGCTTAGAAAGTTTGGACCGGAAAGATGCCTGAAAACCCATAAATTAAGCTGACACAGCCCACTACTTACCCACCCTCCATGCAGGGAAATCAGGCTTTTTACAGGTGACAGAAGGAAAAATCAGTCTGGGAAAGTGAGCTGCTTCATGTTTCCTGAAGAGCAAGTTTGGAAACTAACAACAGGTGTTCTTTTTCTTTTTCTTTTTCTTTTTTTTTAATATTTTATTGATTTTTTACAGAGAGGAAGGGAGAGGGATAGACAGAAACATCGATGAGAGAGAGACATCGATCGGCCGCCTCCTGCACGTCCCCTACAGGGGATGTGCCCGCAACCAGGATACATGTCCTTGCCCGGAATCGAACCTGGGACTTTTCAGTCCACAGGCCGACACTCTATCCACTGAGCCAAACCGGTTTCGGCACAACAGGTGTTCTTTAGGTACATTATTACATCATTATTTAAGCAAGTAGCTTACAGATTGCAAAGTGAAGAAGAACCAAGGGATTGCTTTGGCCTTGAGAGTAGACTTGGAATTAATTTCCTAGTCCTGTGGATCATCCACACCCAGTGGCTGAGAGAATGGCATTGGAATAGGCCAGGCCAGGGTGGGTCTCATAACTGCCACTCTGGTCAGTTACTTACTGTCATGTGGCCTTGTGCCTCAAGTGCCACCACATCTCTGCTTTTTCGTTACCTCATCCATAAAGCCGAGAGCATAATCACTGGACCTCATGGGGTTGCTGCGAGTCTTCAGTGGGGTGGGGTGAGCATTTGGCACCATGCCTGCACACTGTGAATGCTGATATCCCATCTCTGTGCCATTTGGACCAACAGAGCATGTCTGTGACCACAGATGGCTGATCTAAGTCAGGGCCCATCTGCGACTGTGTGATACTGTGGTGCTAACTGCCTGTGGGGGTCTCATTGGCATCAGGCGTAAATATCAGAGCCTGACCTGGCCCTGGCATATCCTTGGCTAAATTTTAGATATGGGACACCAATCCTTCTACACAGGCTGCACATGTGCATTTATTGGGAACTTACAGTGTATGTGCCCACTTATGGGACTTGGTGAAATTGGGCCTCCAAAAAGGCATCACAGGGGCTCAGCCTTAGGAGAACTTCTGGTTTAATTGGGAAGTAAGATGATGCTTGAGACCCAGAGAGAGGAAGCTGTGGGGCAGAATCTAGCCAAGAGTGGTGTTTATCATCCGGTTTCCCCGGATCAGGCACGCACCCGCCACCTGCCTTTCTGTGAGCCTCTTACTTCTCTTACATTTTTGTCTTAATCACTTAGAATGTTCAGGATTGAAGAGTTCCATGTCCTAAGAAACGATGATGTCAGTACTTGCCGACAGTCCTTGAATATGTCAGACACTGAGCTAAGAGCGTCACATTTATGTCATTCATTCCTCACAACAAAGAGGTGGGCGGGTATCCTCTAGAAGACATACCAAGCTGCACAGAGACTGAGTATGTACCGATGCATGGCTGACAATTCTCTAGTCATCTGTCACTTCTTTTCCTGCCTTATCAGAGATAAAATTACCATATTTTCCGGTGTATAAGACGACTGGGCGTATGAGACGACCCCCAACTTTTCCAGTTAAAACAGAGTTTGGGATATACTTGCCCTATGACACCCGGCGTATAAGATGGCCCCTGACTTTTGAGAAGATTTTCCTGGCTTAAAAAGCCGTCTTATACTCCAGAAAATATGGTATTTCACATCTAGGAGAGGAAAGAGGCAAAGAAATTGTGGAATACCTATTAGGTACCAGACAATTAGCATGTATCATCTTGTGTAATGTTACAAGTCCATGAGGCTCTCATTTTGCGGAGTAGAAATCTGAAGCTCAGAAAGGAAGAATAATTTGTCTCAAGTAACACAGTTAGCAAGATGGAAGCTGAAATGTGAATGTGCTTGGATAGACACCGTTCAGTTACGTCAGCACAGTGGAACTGCATGTGATGGATCCCAGTCTTAGTCTGGGATCTTTGTCATGGTCCTGCTGAGTGCTTCTCATTTTCACCTTTAGGCCAATTGTCAAATGAATCATATTGTCTGGTGACTTTTTAAGAGAAATTAATGTTTAATGGGCAGTATCTTAGTTAGCTCAAGCTTCCATGCCCAAGTAGACAGGGTGGCTTCAACAACAGGATTTTATTTCTCACAGTTCTGGTGACTGGAAGTCCCAGATAAAGGTGTCAGCAGGGTTGGTGGCTGTGAGAACTCTCTCCTTCGGTTGGTTTTCTTGTGTACTTACAGGGCCTTTGCTGGGTTCATGTGGGTGGAGAGAGAGAAACAAGCTCTCTGGTGTCTCTTCTTAAAAGGGCATGAGATCCCACCATGAGGGCCCTATCCTCAGGGCCCACTTAACCCTAATCACCTCCCAAAGTCCCCACCTCTAGTACCATCCCGTTGGGGTTAGATTTCCAGCGTATGCATTTTGGGGGAGATACTATTTAGTCCATAGGTAAATTTAGTTTCCAAAAGTAATTTGAACTGTGTGTGGTGTTATATGGACTCATCCCCTCATTACAAATTCTACTTGAAACATGAATTTATAAATGCATTTTACTTTAAAAAAACCACACATTACTTTGTTCAATAATTTTGAAGATTCATCCTTGGCTTTTTGTTTTCTTTCACTACCTACCCAGGTCAGCTCCCCTCCAAAATATACCCTAGATCTCTTCCTTTCTTCATCTCCTGACCACATCGGCTCCTTCTTGGATCATTGCATCTTCTTTATTGGTTTCTCTGCCTCTCTTCTTACCTCTTATAGTCTATTTTATTTCTTTTTAAAGTATAAAGTATATTATGCCATTCCCGGCTCTCAATACTTTTGTTCAACACTTGAATACAACTCAAACTCCTCACCTTGAAGGCCTGCATTTTTTTGTTTCTCAAAGTGTGGTCAGCAGCACCAACATTACCTGGAACACAAGTGATTGTCTTGTCCAGGTTTACCCAGGTCATTCCCAAGTCTAGACTGACAGTCCTGTGCCCTGGGAACCCCTCGGTGCCACCCAAATCCAGATAGTTGAATACTTGGCAGGGAAGCTTATAAGAAATTAAAATCTCTAGATTTTAATCATAATCTGAATTTTAATGATATCCCTCACATTTAAGAAGCCCTGGCCTCCAAGGCCTGCCAGCCACTCTGATTTGATTTCCCTCAAGTGTGTGGTTGTGTGTGCCCAGGCTAGGGCAGTATCAAGTGGGCCAGCTAACAGCCATACTGCCTGGGTTGAGAGCCAACGTAGCCACTTACTGACATGTGACCACATCCAAGCTATTTAGCTTCCTTGTGCCTCAAGAGCCACCTATGTAAACAAGAATATTAATGTATCTATCTCATAGGATTATGTGATGATAAAAGATTCATTCAGGTAAAGCACAGCATGAACAGAAAATACATGTGACACAATGTATGTGTCTCATGTGTTGCACAGAGCCATGGTCTTGAACTTGTGCACAATAACATTCCTTGGAGGGTTCATTAAAACACAGACTGCTGGATCCCACCCCAGAGTTTTGCTACACTGGTAGGTCTGCGGTGGAGTCCTGGAATTTGCATTTTTAATAAGTTCCCAGGTGAACCATTGCCTCAGAGAAAACCAGCTTTTGAAGACTGGTTTTCAATCTATTTCTTTATAATTATTTTCTTTTGGATGCACTGAGTCAGGTAACTGGCCAGGAAATAGGCTGCACCGTTAAGTCTAATAGCTAGTCTTGGTTTCCATTCTTTCCTAACGTTCCATTCTACCTAGGCAGAAATCTCCATAGCTCTGAGCACCTGCTTCCGGGATTGCTTTCTGGATATGTCCCTATCTGGGCCCTCCTCCCTGGCTGGGCTTTCCCTCAACTCTGGTGCCTGGATTCTGTCCTAATCTTGAGGTCTGAAACTTGAGGCTCATCTTTTTCCTTTTCCTGAATACTGTTTTTCAGTTTGAAGGACCCAGAAAATGCTGGTTCACTGTGGACCAATGGGGTTGACATACCTGAGTCCTATGGAAGTGGTGGTGAGGAAGGGTGCAGAGGGGCTGGGCTGGGCAAGGTAGGAAGGAAGCTTCCTAAATTCCAATAACACAATAACATCCCAACAACCTAAATAGATAAAGCTTAGCTGACTCAAGCACCAGGTCCTAAAGCACCAGGATCTAGGGGAATGACACTTCATTCAGAACCCTGTTGACATAGTTGCTCTCAGATGAAACCATTTCCCCCTCAAACGACTCATTTAGTGACAATAACATTTGCTGCACCAGGACATGGACTGACCACCCAACCTTCTGCTGGAAAATTGAAAGATCTCCTGTGCTTTTCCTAATCAGTTTTGCTTGGTCTTTTTTGAAGCATCAGTGACAGACCTGGTGTTGCTGGCCCAAGTTTGGAGCACAAAGGACATTACTGATGGGTCATTTCTGGCCCCGGAACTGTCATGTGGTGTCCAAACTGCTGGCCAGTTGTAACTCTAACCAAATACATCTCTCAAGATAGAGACCTCAGTGTGAGAATACATGTTTTCTGTTTCTATAGCACAGTGTTTAGGAGTGAATATTCTCAAGGCCTGTGGCTAACAGTATGAGTTTTGTATTTCATAAATATGGAGGAAATGAAGGTAGATGCAAAAAAGGGTGGAATGGCTGATACCACATTTTAAAACATGAAAGCACACAGTAAAACATGGCCTGTTTTCTCATTGGTTGGTGCAGGGCTCCTGGCAAGAGACTGAACATGGGACTCAAGGGGCTCTGGGGCCAACTGAGTCTGAGGTTCTTAATTCCTTTGTTCTGGTTTTCTAAGAAATGCCTAAGGGAGAGGATTCCTGCAGGAGGGCCGTCCCGTTGGCTTCTTCTCCTTCTCCATCTTCTTTTTTTAAGATATATTTGTATTGATTTCAGAGAGGAAAGAAGAGAGAGATACCAATGATGAGAGAAAATCATTGATCCACTGCCTCTTGCATGCCTCCCACTGGGGACACTGCCCACAACCTGGGCATGTGCCCTGACCGGGAATCTAACCACAACCCTTGTTCATAGGTCGACACTCAACCACTGAACCATGCCAGCCAGGCCCCATTGGCTTCTTCACTGCAGCTTTAGTCTCCCATTACTCCTACTCCTTACTCCTTCTGTCCCTGCCATGAATGGGACTGACACTGGCAGTGCCTTAGCATCGTCACTCAGTACTTAGGGGATACTTTGCACCCACTCAGTTTCTGTTTTTGACTTTTCTTTGCCTGGCAGATCCTCCCCTGACCCAAAGCCTCTGCCAAGATCGGTCCATTCTTTCATTAAGTATTTATTGTCAACTCCAGTCAATCACTGCGCCAGGTGCTGGGGATTCAGAGATGAAAGACACGGTGCCTGCCTTCAGGGAGCTCACAGCTAATAGGGAAGAGACACCTCATAAGCATGAAGCAGCATGACAGGCTGAGCTCCTCTGGATTTGGAAAACTTGCTTTTCTGTCTCTTCTTTCACCCTATTTAATACTCAAACAGTGGGCCTATAAGGGACTCGAAGACGCCATCTAGCATATTCTCTTGCCTCTGAGTAGGCGTGCACTCAAAAAGCTGAGTCTGGGGAAGCCTTCCCAGGTTCAAAGGCCTCTTCGGAGATGCCCACTCCTCTGAACACGCCTTTATGTCACTGCCTTCATCTCGAAGCTTGTGCTCCATTCAGCAATTTCTGTCTCATGTTGTCCTTGATAATTCGGAGTATGGCGACTTAGCTCCTTCCATAAACGTGAAGACATTAAAAGAGCCCTGGGCCTTCCCTTCTCCAGCGGCGCCTGGAATCGATCTGCACCAGCAGCCCCTCCTAACCATTGTCCTATATTCTCAATGTGGTCAGGGTCAGGCAGCAAAATGGCCGGTTAGGGAGACAGTTCTCTCTCCCGTGGTGAGTGGAGCCCAGTGTCTGTTTCCCACCAGGCTCTGGAGTCCCTGCCGTCCCTATCTGGGGAGAAAGGCAGCCTTTGTCTTCCTCCAGTTTGCCCAACACAGGGCCCACATTGCTACTAATGTCCAAGAAGAACCACCCTGATCGGGGTCCCACATTTTTATTCTTTAGATCTGTGGGATTTATTTTTTCATCTCTTCTAGGGAAGCAATGAAAAAAGGTGTCAGGGCTTGGAGATAATTTATATGAGTAAACACGCAAGGCGTAGGGTGAGCAAGAGCATGAGAATTAAGGCCATTTATCCAGGCTCTGAGGCTCTGTTTGCCCTCTGGTCCAGCCTTTCTCACAGTCTTTATCTTATCACGTTAACCCTCTTCTTGCTGTTCTCCTCACAGGGCCCAGATGCATCTCTGCACAGCTGCCTTCTGGGCTCCAGCCTTCACTGCCTCCCCCTCCCCCGCCCTCGGCCCTCATTAAAGGCTGGGTAGAAGGTAGCTGATGTGGCGGTGGCCTCCAGCTGAGGCCTACTCTCTGATTCTGAAGGGAAGGCACGTTGGCTTATACCCCCTCTCTTTCCCAGTCTCCAAAGCTTCTTCCTCCAGCCTGGCCTATCTGTGTGGCCAGCCTGGGGCTGCCTTTCCCTCTTTTCTGCCCCCTCTCTTTACTCCGTCCTGTGAAGCTGCGCTCTGCACGGCCAAGTGCACCAGGCGAGGATGCTTTACACTTGAGAGATGAAGTAATAACAGGTGGCAAGACCAGAGGCTGCCGGAGCCCAGGATTCCAGTTGCCATGGAAACATGTCAGACCAATGGAGGGATGGGAACTGTCAGCCGTGGAGGGTGGTGGGGGACAAGAGAGAGGGTCGAAGAGAGGCACATTTCCTGGAGGGTTCTCATTGCCCCCCGATTCCCCCAGGGCTGTGCACTCCAACTAGCAGGCCCCGGGAGACCGCTGCTGGACTGGGGCCGGGGCTGGGTCGGGGCTGGGTGGCGGGCACAGACCACAGCCACGTGTTTGTACACACCAGGCCCTGGCAGGCGGTCTGAGCATCTGCTCAGGATGTGAAGTCACGCGGTTGTGGATGTGCCCTGGAGCAGCCTAAGCTGGCTTGCTTCCTGTTTCCCTAGGACACTTGGGACGGAGTGCAGGTCTTGGAAGAGCTGGAAGAGGGGCTGTTGCTGATGGCCAGACTGTCCCTGCCACCCATTCCTTCATGCGTGGCAGGCATGTCGCAGCAGAGATCAGAAGGAACTGGAGAAAGGCAGCCCTGTTTGGGTGGTAGTTCTATGGAAGCGTTGGGACCGTGATTGCCATAGACGTGGCCTGATGAGGTAGAAAAGCCCGTAGTGTGCATTTTCTAGAACGACTGCGTAACCCTTCCTGAGTGTGGTGGTGGGACAGTTGGGGCTTGGCTGTTCGTTCTCTTGGTTTGGTTTGTGTGAATGCTCCCTCCACCTTCTAGTGCCTCTCCTCGCCCCTCCCTCCCCAGGAACTTTTGTTCTTAACTTTATTTTCTCAGAAGCTTCCTTGTATCTCTTAAATGATCTCATCCCATGGACATTAATCAACAGAAAACCAAGTCCATCATTGCGGGCACTGCCATCGAGATACCACTCGGGCCTTTGCCCTCACTGTCATCTTATTCTATAAAGCGGGGCTCAATTTCCCATAAGCAGGGGCAGAATCTCTATTTAAATCCCACTTGCAAGGTCTGGGCAAGCTTCCTATTTATAGTAAAATCCTTTTTCTAATGATCTCATATGCAGTACCAGGAAATTGCTCACCCTGGGTCAGGCCATAGGCCAACAAAGCCATGGTGTGAGCTTTACTTTAAAAAAATCCCTTCCCGGGCCCATGGACTCTCCGGAGAAGTGTTTCTTCTGCAGAGCGTATGACAGTAAGCAGGGTCACCAGGATGGATCCCTGTGAGAGGGACATTAAGTTTCAGTTCAAAGGGAATTTCCACTTTTAACCAGGCCAACCTCAACTTTTATTGCTTTGGGATTCCTAAGTAACGGGTTAGATGAATCAAGTTCATGCAGAGATTTCTGAAATATTTAGATGCAGACATGGGTCAGAAAGTGTTTGTGTCTGGAATTCCCAGGAGGCAGATTATAGGCTGGGAGTCTTTGGGGACACAGAAACCTGGAGGTGAACCCCGGAGCCAGCCCTTAATCTCTGGACTTCGGTTACCTCATCTGTCAAATAATCCCTGCTTCACAAGTTTTTTGTGTGAGAATCCATGAAATACCATATGTAAAGCATCCAGCGTAAGATCCATCACAGTTTTGTTGTGTAATAAATGTTTGCTGCTTTTTCTTCTCGAAAAGCCTTTCAACAAGAGGAGGCTGAGTGGGCAGATACATCCTAATATCCCCTTTTCAAGAGACAGTGAAGTCTTACAAACTTTTCTGGGATGTTTGCTTGTAAGATGGCGCTTCACCTACCACAGGAGGGGCCCGGTGTTATTCTTGCTGCAACCCAGGGCTCTCAGTTACCCACTTCTGTATTCTCTGGGAGTTAGAGATGCCTAGCCAATCTCTCTGGACATGGACCAGCTCTGCTCTGAGGATGAGGGAAATAAACCAGGCAGTGAATGATATTCAGAGCAGCAGATAACTCTGCCCCAGGGAAAGCAAGCCCAGTACTCTGTCCCTGCTGGGAAGTCCCGGGGGTGGTATCACTGTGCTGCCTGCTTACATCTCTGCCGTGCTTTTCCGAGCCCTTCATCCCACACGTTGTTAACCATTTCCTGTGCATGGGCCTCTGGGCGTTCAAAGATGTGTTTGACATGGTCCCTGACCTGAAGGAGTTGGTCATTTAATATGGGAGACAAGGCAGGTGTACACAGGCATAAGCAAGAGAAGCACCCGCGGAAGTGTCAGCAGAGTGCCTTCCCCAAAGCCTGTTTGGGGAACTGGCAGAGCTCCATGAGAGAACTCTCACCCTGAAACCGATTCTGAATACCCCAAAGCATATGAGAACCAGATGCAAAGGCTATTGATGAGTCTACTCTATGCCATTTTACCAAGATGGAAGAAAGCTTTGAGCTCATGAGAAGACAGTAGGAACTGAAGCAGAAAGGATTTTGCTGGAAATGAAGTATAACCATTCAGTATCACTTCCTATCCTGGGTCATTGCACTACTAAAATACAGCCCCTCCCTCCCCCACTGCTAGCATGTCACCTCTGCATATATCAGGGCCTACAAAGATTATGGCACCTCTTCACCTCCTGGGCCTGGCACTTTCTATGGCCAGTAACTGACGCCAAAATCTGTGGGGATACTGTTCTGATTTGGTCTCTTCAGAAATTTCTCTTCATCAGATGAATTAAATTCTGTTCCTTTGGTCTTTTTATATAGGGTCAATTTCTCCATCATTGTCTTCTTTGCTCTACTAGATCATTTCTGAATTTTTTATTTCTTGCCGTATTGGAGCCCCTGATTCAATGGTCCGGGTGGTCTACCAATGGTCTGCTGGGGTAAAAACTGTAAAGGATTATCGGGGAGTTCTTATATTCTCTATTTTACTTCTTCCTTCTCAAAAGTCACAAGTGATACAGTGGGGTGGAGACAACTAGCTTCTTTGGCTGCTTAAAGATTTTGTGAAAGGGCAGAAAAAATCTGACATAATAAGAGGTCCCTAAGAGAACAGGAGAGACAAATGGTGAGATAGGGCCTCCTGAGAGTTTTCGTGAAATGATACACGTGAGATTATTTGATTGATTTTTATGTGGGAAGCTTCGTAAGTTGTAACTGGCATCTCCACATTTTATATCTAGTTCATACCAATCCTGAAATTTAACTTTTGTTTACACTCAGCCCCTACATTTAGTGCACCCCACTTTTTTTTTGTCCACCTTTTGACTGATTTCCATGATAGTGTCTTGATCAGGAAAACCTGAGTTTACCTGCTTCATAGAGGTGCCTGGCTTTCTTAAGAGAGTTCCAGAAATGGTTAAGATGGCAATTGAGAGAGAAGAAAGAAAGGGACTTCCTTCTGGATTTGGGCAACGAAAATATAGGCAGACAAACTGGTTTTTGGCAATTTACAAAACCATTCCGTATGACATGCAGATGCCTTTGAGATCCAGAGACTGATGAAGGAAAACCGATGTGCAGCAGGTCTCAGGGTGTGGCGGGCTCCTCTGTGTGCCCCAAACAGCCAACACATTCCTTGCAGAGATTTGTCTGCCTCCCTGACGATGAAAATCAATGACTTAGAAACTGATTAAACAATCTAAATAGCAACTGATAAATGGATTAACCCTCTCTAATGTAATTCTGCAAGCTTTTGTCTTCTGCCTTTGCCAGGTAAGTTTTTCAATTCCTGGAGGCAAAGCAGAGGCATGGAGAAGCGAAGGCCAGAGGGAATCACATTAAAGTGGGTGAATCTGTTTATCACTTACTGTCTGGATGGTATTTCTGCTCACATATCTGCTTCCTTTTACAGCTTCGTACCCTACGGGACCCTGATTAATGTTAGCCAGTGAATAATGAAAGATAGCAGTCATTGGGTACAGCGAGGAGGAAAGTGCCCCCGTGGTTTAGGCTGATCCTATAAATGGAGATCACAAACAGGGAGTGTTAATGTGACAAAGAAATGTCCACAATAAAGCCAGAAAAACAGAGGAAAGCGGGGGAGTTTCTCCCGAGGCAAAGAACCTGTGCAAGGCTTGACACTAGGCAGTAGAAACCGAGAATGCTATCAGTGCTTGAGGACAGGTGCTATTCTCATAAGGGTTTGTTTTAAGACCGTGTCCCAAGATTTTTCTCTTGTGTTTGTAGAGGACTTTTATTGTGGGTGGCTTATGAGGATCTTAAGCCTCCAGGCACACTCACTAACTCGTTTTTCAATCCATCTCTGGCCTGAGGCTCAGCTAAGTGTCCAGTCTGATTCTAGGCACTTGGGGTTTGCTGATTATCTAGTCCTGGGTGCTTTCCATGACCAGCGAGTCTGGACTTTAAGGGAGATACAGCTGAGCAAGAGTGAACACCTGTGTACCTGCCAAGATGTTCATCAAAGTCCCCAAGAGCATCTTCAGTGTCCTTTCTGGAAACGAATGCTTTGTTTTCCTTTACGGGATGGTAGGACTATCTCCTAAACCAGTGGTCGTCAAATTCATTAGTCAACAGAGCCAAATGTCGACAGTACAATTGAAATTTCTTTTAAGAGCCAAATTTTTTAAACTTAAACTTCTTCTAATGCCACTTCTTCAAAATAGACTCGCCATGGTATTTTGTGGAAGAGCCACACTCAAGGGTCCAAAGAGCCATATGTGGCTCGCGAGCCGCAGTTTACAGACCACTGTCCTAGACAAAAGCATCTTTCCGAGGGGCAAGGCATAAGCATTGGCCTCTCTCTCTCTCTCTCCCTCTCTCCCTCTCTCTCTCTCTCCCTCCTTCTCTCCTTCCTTCCCTCCCCCCCTCCCCTCCACCACGTTTATGTCTGCCATCTGCTATTTGGGGCCTTGACTCTGAGAGCTGCTTGTTCAGGGATGAGAGCAGTTCCCTTGGCTGGCAGGCCTTCTGGATGCTGTGCTCCTCCAGGGATGCGATCAGAGGAGCAGGCTTGTTTCTTCTAAAACGCAGAGCTGGGAAGTATTGCAACAATCAGAGTAAACTGGGTGACTTGCAAAACTGATACTATTTTTTAAAAACATTTTTTATTGATTAGAGAGAGAGGACGGGAGAGAGAGAAAAACATTGATGTGTGTGTGTGTGTGTGTGTGTGAGAGAGAGAGAGAGAGACATCAATCGGTTGCCTCGTGTATACATCTCCTGAGCGGCAAGCAAACCTGAAACTTAGGCATGTCCCCTGACTGGGAATCAAACTGGGGATTTTTGGCTGCATGGGATGACATTCAACCTACGGAGCCACACTGGCCAAGGCAACACGGGCACTATTAAACTGAGGAGGGTCAAAAAGAAGGCAGCCCAAGTTAACAATGTGGTCATAACAAAACCTCAGATTCTAATCTTCATCTTTTTTTTTCTGGAGCAGATTTTGCCAGACTGTGGGAGAAGAGGGGGCAGTAGAAATTCATCTCAGTCTAAAATTTAATTAAAAAAAAATGTTTCTACAGCCCAGAAAGGACCGGATGGGACAGTCATTCCTAATAACTACTGTGACTTCTGCTTGGGAGGCTCCAACATGAACAAGAAGAGTGGGCGGCCTGAAGAGCTGGTGTCCTGTGCAGACTGTGGACGCTCTGGTGAGTGTGGCCCCATCCTGCACCTGTGCCCATAGACCAGCAGCTGTTCCACCTGCACTCCTCTGTCATCTTCCATGGGGTGGAGGGTGGAGTGGGGGAGTTGGTGGTGGTGATGATTTCAAGCACAGAGGCGTTTTCAGGTCATTGGATATTTTTCTACTTTGGACCTCAAGAAATCATGCCTTGGGAGCCAGGGAAAAGGGAAAGGAGAAATTTTGGTCCTGTGTTTGGCCCTTTCATGAAGTGGATATTTCTTGGTGTGTGTTGTGAGATCGTGTGGAAATGCAGCACTTTCTTGTAGCGGGTGCCGTGCATGTAACACAGAGCTGCGTTTGTTCTGTGGAAGTGCCTGGGCGCACTGGGTGATACGGAAACATGAACTTGGGGGCAGCAACCACATTTCGAGTTGGCGAGTCAGAGACCCCTGTGCTCCTCAGTAGTGACATAAATGTCGCATCCATTGGCTGCTCATGCGTTTTCTCATTTGAAACCAAAAAAGAGACACTGATAGATGAAGGAGACAAAAGGGCAGTGTTCTCAGGGCTAATCCGAAGTTGGCTTGGCCTGTTTTTGAAGTTTTCATTTTTAACCTCTCCAAAGACTAAAATGAAGAAAGACTTTGATCCTGTTCTTTCATTCCTAAAATGAATTCAGGTTTTCAAGTTTTGCTCAAGCTGGTGATGGTTTTTTAATTCTAACCAAACTGTTACCTTTCGCTGGTTGTGGTTGGTTGTCCTACCAGATTTTCATAGATTTTTATGTCATAACTAGGCCAACGAGAGATTCCAGACTTGTGTTTAGTCTCCTCAACTACAGGCTCTTGTAGGTGAGATGCAGTTCAGTTGGACACTGGATCCAGCAGCGAGGAGGCACTAGTCCTTCCACATGCTTCCCCGTGTCCTTTCTACTCCTACTTCCAAGAGTAGGGCCGAGGTGACCACACTTGGGTGTACAGAGCAACTCCGTTCTTCCTTTGCTTGGTCCACAAACCTTAGCTTTAGTCTTTTTTTTTTTTGCTTTTGAGTTGTTTAGATTCAAGACTGACTTGAGGAGCAAATCAGTAATTTAAAAAGGAGTGGTTTCCATTGCGTGCAGCTCTCAACATTTAACACTTAGGGACCCTACCTAAAGTTGAACTTTTTACCCTCCTGGTGCCAGTTTAGAAAAGGGCTTGTGTGATAGAGGACTCTGGGTTTTAGATACTTAAAAAGAAAATGGAACAAATGAAATTCAATTCAGTATTTTTAAAATGGACGACCGTCAGAAGCAAAGTCACTTGGTGTGATGCTGTAGGCAGAAGGATATGGACCGCGGGAGACACGCTAGAGAGGGCAGCTTCAGGATGCTCATTACAAACTACTTCCTTCCCTACCGAAGATGAGGTACTTGAATCTGATTAATGGGGGGCCAGATGTGGGCAGTTGGTTTTTTTCTATCCAAACCCTTTTTCTTCACAGCCTTTTACTCAGCTTTTTCTTCCCAGGATCTGTCTGCTGTGTGACTCAGGGGACCATTTTATACCAGCCTAGGTGTTCTCATTGCATTTGCCAAGGATTAACTTTGGTGACTAATTTGGTCCAGGTCTGCCTCTGATTTTCCTGAAATAGTTGATACCTTGGGAATAAACAGGTGCATTAACCCATGGGATGTGCTTAAGACAGGGGGGCAAATACTTCTCAGGGCCTCCTGGAGTTTTTACAAGGAAGAGTGTGGAGCTCGGAAGAGCTCTCTTTCCCTCCCAGTCTCTCTCACTTCCTGTTACCTGGGGAGAAAATGAGATTCCCGATCCTGGCACCATAACTGGCATATCATGACCTTATTTGGTGGGTAATCCTGGGCTCATTTAGAATGTAAACAGTTTAAACCTGAGTTGTACAAATTTCAGGATATAACCCCTATTTTTTCACCCTCTTAGTGCTCTGAGTTAGATTTGACAACTCTGGACTTTCTGGGGTAACAAAGACCTGGGTGTGTGTTGTGGCTGGAGTGCGTGTGTGTGTGCGCATGTGCATGTGCATGGGTGCACATATATGTATCTGTGGGCACATGTATGTGGGTACAGATCACAGATCACAGATATGTCCTCCGGTGGTTAAAAAAAATGAGAGACTCTTATCACCTACCACATGTTTGACTTTTTCAGCTTCTTTTTGCTTTCAGTGCAAATGAGCCACATGGTGTAAGGGCAGAACTGAAAGGGTACTGAAAGGGTGGGATTAGACACAGGTAAAAATAAAAATAAAGCAGATGGAGGCTTAGCTGCCTGGAACGGGTTATCTGACAGTAATACCTTTGCAGAGCTGCCTGTCAAAGTGAAGGACACACATTGTGCATGAAACGTCCATGGAAAACACCAAAGAAACCAGCCGGGCTTAACACCCACCAAGTCAACTCATTGTCCGGGTTGGGGCTGAGTGAGTGTGTGTGTATGTGTGTGTGTGTGTGTGTGTGTGTGTGTGTGTGTGTGTACACGTGTGCGCGTGCGTATGTCTCCGCGCATACAGAAGAGAAGAAAGAAATCTCGTGGGGAATCTTTCACTCACGTTCAGAGCTGTGGACATACATGTTATTGTAGCGATGATGCCTTTTCAGGGAGGGAGGAATCCTTTTCCCTGGAAATGTTGGCTTTGTCCTTTTACCCCAAATCCCTGTCACCAGGTGGTGCACCCAGTTAATCTCTTTTGGTGCAAGTAGTTTATGATCTTGCTATGAGGCATAACGTTGTAATAATATAATAAGAATATTAATAATGCTGTCTGTTGCTTAACCCATGTGCTGATATATTCATCATACATGTCAGCTCATTTGGGAAGAGAAGGCAGGAAGGAGAAGGAGGCAGCGGCCGCAGCATGCACCACGGAGGACTTATTCGGTTCCACTTCAGAAAGTGACACCTCAACTTTCCACGGCTTTGATGAGGACGATTTGGAAGAGCCTCACTCCTGCCGAGGACGCCGCAGTGGCCGGGGCTCGCCCACAGCAGACAAAAAGGGCAGTTGCTAAACCCATGAATGGACTCTCTGGACAATTAGCCATCACCCTCTGACTTGGTCATTGTTCTGGTTCTGATCCATTTTTAAAACAATGAAAGACAACCTTAGATTTCCCCTTCATCCTTGCTTTTTCCTCTTGCCTTCCACTCATCCCTTCCCCCTGACCCTCAATTTTGAGTATGTACAGCAGAAGCACAAACTACTGAAACAAAACAGAACAAAAGAGCAAACTAGTCCTTCAGAGAGATGGCCTCGTGACGTACTGTTTATTTTCCAGAGCAATGAGAGGTTAGGCGAATTGTCTCTTGGGGGGAGGGCATCTTTTTGACTTGAGCAGAGTTGATTTCCTCAGTGTTCCTATTTATTGGCAAAATGAGGAGAAGGAGGGATATTGGGTTTGGAAACAAAGAACCAATTACATTAAATAAATTATTATTTATATATTCTAACTATTATTAGAAACTGACTTTTTTTTTTTTTTTTGAGAGAGAGAATGAAGGGAAATCAAAGACATTGAAGTAATACCCTGTTTAGAAGGAAGCCACTGGGGGAGGATTGATTCAAGGAGACCCGGGCAGGAGGAGCTCCTCGGTGGGAGATGATTGCACTTTGTACCCCACGGAGTGTCTGGCTCTCCACGGCAGACCCCCTCCCCATTTCTCATCCCTGACCTTTCCGGCTTCCTCCCTCCCTGCTTGCGAGAAAATGTCAGCAGTTGCGGAGAAGTGCGGGCTGCTGTGTGGCCTCCCTCTGGCACCTGGGCCCCCCAGCAGCGTCTGCTGGGCTCCTCTTCTCCAACAGCGGAGCCACTGTTCCGGTGGTTGCTGGTTTTTTCCTCACTTACCTCTGGGTGAAGAGCGATTTCCAAATGCAGGAATGGAACGTAAGCAGAAAGTCGTGGACTCAGCCACCCCAGCTGCGCTCGTGGAAGAAAGAACGATACCTGAAGTACATTTCCCTGCCCCGCACCCCTCTTTACAAACACATAAATTCCCGTTGGATGATCAAGTCCTTCCGTATCCTATTTTTTTATAGTGCCCGCTAGGCACTTTGTTTTATGTTTCCAATAGCATCTCCTGAAATAAACCAAAGCCACACTTGCTCAAGGCCCCTGGGGGATGGAGAAGACCACCCACCTTGTTGGCAGTCCCAAGAGTGAACAGCTGTGCGGGCCTAGTCAAAAGGTATGTCTTGGCTGACCTGTCTTACCACGAGGGCAAAACCATCATAGTTGTTTTTTCCCCCCTACTTTCTTTTCTACCCTCCCCACCCCCACCTACCTTGTCTTTTGCTTTTTTTTGGCTTGGACCCCCTTCTTAGTGTGAGAGTCACTCCTGGGTAGCCTTCCCCTTTGCCATGTCTGTGCATGTACCCCCCCAGGGGCCTGGCCCTAGTGTGACGACTGAGCTTGCTTTGGGCTCTGTGTGGAGAATGGGGGAGAGGGTGGGGCTTCTGGCTTCTGGCTTCTGGCTTAACTCTAAGAGGAAATGCCTGGGGAAGTGCCTAATTAATTGCCTCCCTTGGCTACACCTGGAGGGGGGTGTCTAGGGAACTGATTTGGGAGTGGGCTGCTGTACTTGGCAGGAATGAAGGGGCCTGGCCATAGGGGGACTGCATGTTGAGGTTGGTATTTCTTGCTCCTGGTACCGATTTAACAGCCAAGGGGATGCATCCCAATGAAAGCAGGTCTCTGAGTAGGCACAACACTCAACTGAGCTGACCTGAAGATTCTGAACTCCCACAAGTGTGGTCAGGTCCTTCGGCCTCCATGAGAGCACAGGTCCAGAGACATGGGTTCTGCCATTTGACTTGGGTTGGGAGATGAGAGAGGCCGCCCAGGCTCTTAAGTGCTTTGCCGGTCCATCCTTTGCAGACCCTCAGTGAATTAGACATCTCATTTAAATAACAAACAACCAAACAAAAGCAAGGACCAAGCAAAGAAAGCCACCAACCGGCCCTTTGTGCTTCCCTGCTACCTGAAACAGGCAGGGCTTCTGCTCTTCTGCTTCAGGTATGTCCGTGCTCGCCTGGGCGTTTGTTCTCGTTTGTGAGAGAACGAAAGTAACGGCCTCATCTACTTTTGGGATGTCCTGCCTGATCTGTATGTGGTCCCGTTCCTAGGAAATATGGCATAACCCTCCAACAGTTAATATTCCTGCATGTGTGCGTGTGAAAAGCCAATATAGTTGGTTCCAGTAGGTTTCTGCTAAGGGACTATAACCTGCTCTTGCTGTCACTCTCCACCTCTTCATCTGTCCTGTGACTTGGAGTCAGATGTTGGATTCATGGCGTTATGACTTCGTCTCACTGATGAACTGTGAGCTCCCATGTTAATGAAAGCATCTCTGACCAATGGATGCGATTATCATTTGAAATCTGTCTAGTTGTTTGTAGTTCTGAAATTCTTAATGACAACCTACCTCTGACCTTGAAAAAAGAATTCAATCCACATAATTAAAACAGTGTATGAAAACCCACCTAATTTCAGAGTCTAGCTTGGAGTTCTGAAAGGAACGAAGAATGAATAATTGTTTAAACAAGGCAAACTCCCATGGGAAGATTTATCTGAACGTGGCTAGTGCTTATCTGTTTTATGTTTGCTACTATAACTTGATTTTCTTTTTCTTCTGTTGGGGATAGTAGATACCCTCATCTTTCTCAGTTGGCTAGCCAATTCGAGCATAGAACTATATCTTAGTACTGTCTGAACACCTTGTCTCACTTTACTTATAGCATGCAGACTCCAAATTTACATCCTTAAAAAACAACAACAAAAACAACAACAACAACAAAAAGAACAGGGAGGCACTTTAAAGATGATCAAGTTCAAATCTTTCATTTTTTAGTTGAGAAAGATCAACTCATAGAGGTTAAGTGAGTGAAGTGAGAGAGCAGGATGGACACTACTTTGGAGGCAGATGTGTTAAGGTGAAAGAAGGAAACTCAGGGGGGCAGTTATAGGAGGAGGAAACTGGATGTCCTGAGTTTCCAGCCACCTTGATGGTTGATGTGGTATCTCTCCTTCCCTTTCTCTGTGTAACAATGGCCAGCATTGTTCTGAGTCCATTCCCTGGAATAGTTTATTTAATCCTCATGACTGCCCTATGAGGTAGGTGTTTATGTTATTCCCAGTTTACAAATAGGAAACTGAGGCTCAGTAATAAGGTTAAGAAATGTATCTAAGGCCTCACAGCTAAAACAGTCAGGTTTGATCCCTGGCCACTAGCTCCAGGTCTTCCTATACTCCTATACCATGGTTCTGTGCTGCTCTTGCAGGTTTCTACATATGGAATATAGGAATACAATCCAGTATTCTTATGTGTAACCTAATAATATAGATATTATTAGTTTATTATTAAAGAGACACATGGGAATTATTTACATGAAGATTTCAGAAGTTCAGTGGACGCATAATAACTTATTCCAGTTTATAAACTTGGCAAGGATATTACCACCTCTAAATAAGTAATCTTGTCATTGAGAACTACTTTGGTGCCTCCATATTCTGGGAGAATTTTACTCCCACTTTCACAGTAACTGGTTGAACCTTTTCCCACTTTCCTTCAGAGCCCTATCTAACAGCTACTGCTGCTGTTTGCAATCCGTTTCCTTGAGTTTTTTTTTCTGGAAGCATAATGCCTCCTTTGGCTACAGTTATGGCTGCACTTTAGTTAATACTTGGTCAAAGGGGGAAGATATATGTGTATATACCTCCCTTGATTTTTCACAGGTCCAGTTGAAAAAGGGGTATTTGTAATGAATGTAGCTTTAAGTGATAACCTTTTTAAAGGATTAGAAGAGTGAGCAACTATGTTCCCCAAAAGAAAATTCCAATTAAAATTCTGTACAGAAAGTTATAGAAAGCTGGACTTTTAAGCCCTCATTTCTAGACATTCCCTCCTGGTGCCTAATAGGAACAAAGAGCTCCTTTTTCTGTGACCTCAGGAATCGCAGCAGTTGTATGAGCAGTCAACACATCTATTGTTCTGTTGTTGCTTTTGTTAAATAAGTATCACTCCAAATTTAACATAAATTAGTTATCAGCATGAAAATGATTTAACTAGTTTCCTTTGTCCTCAACTCAATAAAGTGTCCACCCAAAATGTTTTAGAGACATCATCTAATTTTCTGAGTCCTAGCCCAAAGATAGGAGAATCAGATATATAGAACTTTCTAAATTTGTTACAACAGTCACATCCCCTGGGGGAACTGTTGATGAAAAAGGTGATTATTGTTTTGTCTATCTGATGTTTTTCCTTACTTAGAGCAATCTAATCCTTTATTTCTGTTATTGAGATCATGTGGAGATCAGACCCTCTAATCACAATAACACTGGGAGTGAGAAATATGCATTTCATTTTTTAAAGATACTTTAAAGTCAGTAATGCAATTTACTATTGGTCTTTTAGAGAGAGGGATTTAATAAAAATATGATGTGCACATTAATAGTATCCCTTTAAGTCTTCCTGCTTACTTTGCATCTCTCTATGCTCCTAATGGGCTGCAGCTGATATTGCCGGTATATAGATAGCACTTGAGGGAACACAACATCATTACTCGAAGAGAGAACTAAAGGCTGTTTGGAGGGTCTCACTTCATGGTGGAGTAAAATTAATTAATATTATCCCAATATGCCTCCTGTTACATCTGATGAATATGATCTTGAACTTCTACTTGAAGTTTGAGCAGGCTCATGTATTAGGTACATTTCCATAGGGGGTTTTCTTTACCTTTGGAAGTGATGTTTCTTGTGTATTACCTGAGTCAGGCATTTTTGATCTTGTGAGTAGAAAGCCAGAGGAGAAATGAAAAGTTCTGGATTTGGTCTCAGTTCTGTGTGAGTTTGTTGCCATGCATTTCTGCCTCAGTTTCTCAATTCCTAGGATATGGATACTTCTCACCCTTTCATAATACATAACCACATTCTTTCATGGTGATTCTTAAAACAGCCCTGTGAGATGTCCTTTGTTCTCATTTTACTGATGAGGAAACTGAGAATCCATCAGGTTAGATGATGTGTATGAAGTTGCAGGGTAAATTGTGTCTGGATCTTCTAATACTCTTTCCTTAATCAAGATTGACTTCTCCATCGATCAAATTTTGAAAATTTCTTGAGTAAAATCAGTAGAGGGCTTTGAGATTTTGCATTCAAGACTTATTTGGATTGAGAGGAGGCATTTGATGCTGTCTAAACAAATCAAATTATTACCCAACCTCTAGTCACATTAGAATCCCGCCAAGGAATAGCGGTGTCTAAGTCCTCATGAACTCTTCCCAGGAATGAAGGTTGAGCTTTCTAGATGGTCATTGTTTTGGTGGTGACATTGGGGTGACAGTGAGGGTGTGCGTAATGAGGAGGCAGGGAGTGAATAAATGCTCCAGGTCTTGTTTTAGTCACATGCCTAAGTGCTTCTAACACTAAAACATTGAATTATATGATACTGTTGTGCTTCATAAAAGTGATTTCTGACCATTTAGTCAAAATAACAGCATAGGGAAAATCATTCTGCTTGATTGATTTACCAAATAGCTGAGAATGATGGCCGATCCCTGTCAGAACTGAATTACTAGCTGAAAAGCATTGGCAAGTAGCAGAGTATCTCAATACTGGCCCTTACCAATGACTAAGGCTTAATTTATTTTTAATTTTGAAATAAATTCAGAGTTATAAAAAACTTACATAAATTATATAAAGAATTCCTGTCGACTCTTTATCTAGATTCTTAAAAAACCCCACAGTATAATGATCACAATGAGCAAATTAGCACTGACACAATACTATAATCTCCAGACCTCATTCAGTTTTTGCCAGTTGTCTCACTATGTCCTTTTTCTGGTCCCAGATCCCATCCAGGATCACCTGTTCTTTTCAGTTGTCATGTCCTCTTGAAGTCCGTTAATCTAAAGCAGTTAGTTCTGCAGTCTTTCTTTGTATAACTTTGACACTTTTGGAGAGTACTGTTTAGTCATTTCTTAGAAAGTCTTTCATTTTAGGTTTGTGTGCTGTTTCCTAGTGATGAAAAATCAGGTTTTGCAGTTTTGGTAAGAATACTATAGAGGTGATGTTACTTCCTTCTCCATGCATCATATCAGGGAGACACAATTAATTTATCCCATAATGTGGGTCAGATGTTTGGCCTTTCAGCTTAGGTTCAGGCTAGTATGTTTATAGACCTTGGGTGGTAAGGTCTTTGATTCATATAGATCTTGTTTATTTGGTAACTAGGGCCTGGGTAACTGCTCAGCGGTAGGATGTGTCGACATGGGATGGCAACGGGATTCTTTTTGCTATGGGTCAAAGTAGTCAGAGAGATTTTCTTGGAGGAAGCTCTCCAGATCAACAGAGAGTTCTAGATTGACTATTATTATTTAATCGGTAGGCAAGAATGTCTTGTCAGAGAGAATGGAGGTAGAGCAATGTGCCATAATTATTTATTGAAATAAACTGAGAAGCAAGCAATGTTTGTGAGCTAATTAGTGGAAGGACTTAGTGTCTCTCTCCATACATAGCAGGTGCTCCATAATTATTGGCAGAAAGGTTGGAGAAGTCATACATAACTGGACACAGAATCCATTGGTCAAGTCAGAGGGGTGTATAAGATCCAGGAGGCAGCCAAGTGGTGGTGAGGGATGTAGGAGGGAGAGTGAGGATGTAAAGACAGGTGTGAGGGGAAAGTGGAAGCTGCGTGGAGGGATGGAAAGTCAGCCTCTTTGAAAGGGACTGAGAGCAGGAGACGAAGAACACAGCAGGACATTTCTAATGACCGGATGCTGGCTCCACCAGAGGAAATGAAAGAGAAAATGGATGTTGGGGAACCAACCAGTTATTTTCTAGGTGGCTTACCTGGACAAACGAAGAAAAGTGTGTGTACATGCGTGTTGGGGAATCAATTTAGAAATTTGAGGAAACTGAAAGGGCATGGTGTATGGTTATTAGAAAGACTCACTAAAAGTGTGACAGGTGACATCTGACCAGAGAGGGTAAGGGCATTGGGAGAGGGTCAGAAAGACTCCTGGCAGGGGGTGGACGTCTGATTGGATGCCCGACCAGAGAACATGCAGCAGACACTCTGGAAGGTCTGGAGAAAGGGCTGGAGGCAGGTGGAATAGCAGAGGTGAATACTAAGGAAGAGGAATCTGGGAAAGGAGACCAAACAAGCCGATCTGTGAAGTGAGACAATGGGGTGGGATGGGATGGAATGAAAAGAAACTCAGCCAGGTATGAGGGGAAGGCTAGATGTGGGTGAAAGCAGGTGAGCCCCAGCTTTGGAAGTCCATCTAATCCAGCCCCACACACCTGAATAGTGAGTAGTAAGACCTTGAGCACTGGCAGGAGAGGTGGGGGGTGGGGTGTTTCAGCTTGGAAGAGGCTGAGCTGCTCATTTGATTCTGAACATTGCTCTTTTTTGGCTTGGCTCTTTTCCCGTTGAGCCCCTCCTTCCTTTCTTCCCTCTTTTGCCACTCAGTTGAGTGTGAGCTGGGCACTGTCCAGGCACCCATCTCTGCCCTTAGGAACTGCTTCTGGGGTGAAATGTGATAGGACTTGGTTTTATTGCTTACTCTTTTGTGCCGACTACTCCATTCCAAAGACTTAAAATAACTTAGCAGATTTCATTTCAGAAGCAAAATCCATGCCTGGTTGGTACCCATCCAGACTAAAGGACCCACCTGGTTTGAACTGCCCCCAGGTTCCAAGTCTGACACTTAGAAGTACTGGGCTGGTTGAGCACTGGCATGGATCTCTTGGCTTGGTTCTCTCTCCGAGTAACTCAGACTCCCTGGAATGCACTGGAGCATTGTTTTGGGTGAGGTGTGTGGATGAAGCAATGTCCTTTTGGCCTTGGGCCAAGTGGGGCATCAGTTGGGTTTTTCTGTGACTTCAACTGGTCCTATACCACAGACCTACTCATTTCTACATAGGTGATGGGAAGATAGATTGCATTAAATGGCCTTTCTGGGGTATTTTATGTGCTTTTTTTTTTTTAGTCTTTATCTGAGGATATTTTTTTCCACTGATTTCTAGAGAGAGTGGAAGGTTGGGAGGGAGGATGGGAGCAGGAGAAGGAGGAGGAAGAGGGGGGAGAGAGAGAATTAAAGAGAGAGAGAAAGAGAGAGAGAGAGAGAGAAAGAGATATTAATTGGTTGCCTCCCACATGTGCCCCTACTGAGTTTGGGGGGAAAGTATGTGCCCTTGACTGGAAATTGAACCCGAGACTTTGGTCTGCAGGCCAACGCTCTAACCACTGAGAAAAACCGGCCACAGCATCTGGGGTATTTTAACAGCGAAAAGATTTAATTTGTTTGGTTTCCAAGCGGAGGAGAAAAACCAGATTTTGCTGACGCCCAGTTTTGCTACTGCGCCACCTAGGAATGGAAAGGCCAGCTGTGTCCTCTGTTTCTTGTGTCATTCAGCCGCCGGGAGCATTGACCTGCCCGCTCCGGGCTGACTTCCTGCCGCTGGAGCTCAAGGCACGGGAGACACAGTCTGTTCTCGTCCACCGCCATGGCCTCATTAGTGTGGCAGTCAGTCAGTTGTTTTCTTTTTGTCTTTTGTTTTGTTTTGAATTCATTTCATTCCCACCACCCCCTTAATTTTATTCTTTCCTTTTTAGGTAGTTGTCCTGTGCTGTTGTTTTTTGTTTTATCTTTCGTTGCCTTTCCCTCTGCAGTCAACTCTATGACCTGCGGACTCCGGCATCCTTCAAGCAAGCCATTTCCGAAGAAGGTGAAAAGAAGGCACGATGATTTGCACCTCCTCCTTCTTCTCCTCCTTCTCTTCCTCTTCCCTTGCCCGGCCCCCTCCTGCGCGTGTGTTTCAGCCAACACAGGAGCCTGGATTTTGTGGAAAAGCCTCCAGCTCAGCTCAGAGAAGTCTCTGGAATGGTCTCCGTTTTTGCAAGAAGAAGATATATATTTTTTTTCCTTTTTAAAATTCTCCATTACATTTTTGTTCAATGTCTGTGAGGAAATACCCAGGTCAGACCAGAACTGCTCTACAATAGAAATAACTGAAAACAAACTGATGAGGAAAAAACAAAAACAAAAGAGTTTACTATTTTATTTATTTCAATATTTAAAAGAAAAACGTGCTGATGTGGCACATTATTTTTATTTAAAATACCTTCTACTTCAAAAGTGAAACGCAACTTTGTGAAGATATGAAGTCAAAAGCGTACGTAATGTAAAATAAAGACTGCATATTAACTAAGGAAAACACCCTACATTTTAAATAAGTAAATAAAGATCAACTCTGCTCTCTCAGGCTCTTTAAAAAGCCATTCATGTATGTGCTTTAGGTATTTTTATTTCTTCAAGTTGGATGTGGTAAGTGAGGAATGATCAGGTTTTTTTCCCCCTTTCTTCAAAAGTCAATCGAAAGTGTTGGTGATATTCAATGAGTGTTAAGTCTTGACTGAAATAAATTAGCCACAAAGGCTATCAGCAGTCTCTCTGCACCCCCTTCCCCCAAAAAACCTCTCCCCTAACCCAGGCAAGCCCCATTTATCTGAATGTCAAGAAGCAGCCTGCCTCCTGGTTATCATGTCTGACAAGGCCTGGTTCTGAAAGGAATTCCACCTAGTGATTAAATATATCTCTGCAAGTTCAACAGATTCAAACACAGACAGCTTTGTTTAAAATAATGCAGTGAAGGAAGAGGAAAGAAAAAAAAAAAAGACAAACTGAGCATCAGCTGAGATGATACTAATTTGGTCTCCTAACAACTAGAGGAAGCTTGCCAAGGGAACCCTCTGCTGAACTGGCTTCAGGGACCAAGATTCTAGAGTCCCGAGGGCAAGAAAGGCCAACCTGAGTGATGGGAACCTCAGATTCAGTTGCTGGTGGGGGTAAAGGAGAAAGGCGAGTGTTCTGACGTGTCCTTTTATGGCCATGCTAGTGGAAGGGAACGCGATGGCCTCTGAAATGTAATTGAGCATCGCACCCTTGGCCTAAGGAAGGAGCAGGTTGACCGGCTGGGGCGCTGGTTTTTACTCCAGGCCTTTTACACGGCTATGCTCTTGGGTTTCGCTCACTTCTAAGCAGAGTCTTATTAAATGTACAGTCTCCTGCCGGGTAGTCTTGTCAGCAAAAGTCCTCGAGTGCCAGTGCTATGAGACGGTTGTAAGCTGGAGAATGTCTCTTTTGCCTTTGAAAGGGGAGACTGGATGGGCACCAAAGGCCCGCCAGCCCTTTCAGCTTTCTCATTCAGGGCCAGTCCTCAGGGGGAGAGCACCAAGAGTGTCTTTGTATCATTTGTAGCCCTTTGCTATGACATTTTCTGATAGAAAATGTCTCTTTTAAAAATGCTAATAGTTATAATAATAATTCACTCTCCAACCAACTCCCACAAGTTATAACATATGTAGAATTGTGATAAAAGTTTTGCATAATGTAGGGTTTGTATCAAGTGTGTGTAAGTTTCTGTTTAATAAAAGTCTATTTCCAATGCTCCTATAGCATCTCTGTAAATTTTGCTTGACCAACTTCATCCTACATGAGCTCAACTTTCCTACTCTCCTATTGCAAAGACTCCTGAAAGGATTCTGCCCAGGTGCTTGCCTGGGATTTGTGAGCCCTATGGTTTTATTTAGGAGCACAATCTAGAACAGTGGTTGGCACTGGTTTGGCTGACAGTTGGTGGTGGCATGGAAAGTGAATAGTGCCCAGATGGTGCCAACATCTGCTCTGATCCAGAGTTGCTGTCACCAGCCCACCACCCCCCTGGCCATCGTCACCTTCTTCATGGTCAGGACAGGTTTATGGAGAGTCTGGGACATGTGCAGATGTAATTCCCCTGCCCAATGCTGCCGTCTCACCAGTGCCAAGAATAGTTTTGCAGAAGAATGCAAGGTGAAGTGTGTGCTCGGAGCATGCTAGGGCGGGGGGTGACGGGGTGGTGGGAGGGTCACATTTCCATCACCTGAAAGCTGCTCTTGCTATAGCCTTCCCAAGCTGCCAGTTGGTTCGGCTATCAGCCAGCCCCTGTGATAGCTGCTTCTCATGTGGGGGTGGGCAGTCTTGTCTGATGAGTCCTCTAGGTCAGATAGAACCAGACCAGCCTCAGGACAGGACAGGCCTTGCCCTCAGAGCATTGCCAGCCAGGTGGGCTCAGGTGGAGGTGAAGTGTGGCCTCGTGTTGCTGCTGGTGCACTCTAGCTTGTTTTAGAACAATCGTCACATTTTGGCATTCACCATGGACTTGTAAGTTCCCCTAGCAGCAAAAAGGACGTTTTCCCTTCAACATACCCTCCTTAGGCTTTTTAAAAAATTGTGTAAAATATGCATTACATAAAAGTGATCATTTTAACCATTTTAAAATTACAATTCAGTGGCATGAAGTACATTCACATTGTTGTATAACCATCACCACCATCCATCTCTAGAACTTTTCATCTCAATTGAAACTCTGTACTCATTCCTTCAGAATATTCGTTTTTTAAATTTGTTTTTTAAGTATTTTATGGCTTATATGCATCTTATTTCAGAGAACATTTGGTAAGAGAGTGAAACCACAGTTTATGCAAAGCGGTATGCAAAGCCTAGCTTGGGTCAGGGCTGTTTATTTTGTTGGAGTGGGGAGGAGGTTATTCTGAGTAAAACCAGTTTATTTTCCTTATGATTTACAAAGGAGTTTTCAAACTCTTTCTCTAAAGACCGAATAGCAAATACTTCAGCCTTTGCAGGCCACATCTGTTGCTACTACTCAGATATGGGGTTTTAGCATGGAAGTAGCTAGTCATAAAGAGTATACAAATGAATGGGCATGGCCCCATGTTCCAATAACACTTTATTTACAAAGATAGGCAGCTGGCCAGATTTGACCCAGGGCCCATAGTTGGGTAATCCCTGACTTAGAAATAGTGACTATTATATTGTTAAATGGGGATGAGAGTGGTAATATTTAAGGCCTTTTCTAAGCCTCAGGACTAAGGAAAGAAAAATTTCACATCAAGCGAAGGGATAGAGGTGCATTTCATGATCGGTAATGTAAGTTGTATCAAAGCCTATATGCAAAAATACTTCAGAGCCAAAAAAATACCAGCACACAAAATTTTAGAAAGCTATGTGATTTTCTAGTTTAGGTGCTGAGTCCAAAGTGCAATAGTGCAATGCTTACCAAAAGAATCTATAAATAATCCAGCCAGTCTGCATAGAGGACATGATGACTAATACCGTTCATCTCTAGCAACTTACATAGGAAACAAGGCCAACTTTAAAGTAACTATTTGAGTTCATGCAGATGGCTCCTCTGGGCTAATTCTGTACTTTCTGGGTTTTTCACAATTATTTTCACCTAATTCCAACAAATATTAAATAGGAGTGGGGAAGAGCTTCCCTGCCCTTACACTGTATTCCCAATAGAACACAGCCTGGAACCTCGCTTACTAAAAATACACAATACTCCTCCAGCTAGTGTT
>JAAGEH010000076.1:14144156-14167515 GCA_011751065.1 Lasiurus cinereus
AGGAGTATTGTGTATTTTTAGTAAGCGAGGTTCCAGGCTGTGTTCTATTGGGAATACAGTATAAGGGCAGGGAAACACTCCCCCACTCCTATTTAATATTTGTTGGAATTAGGTGAAAATAATTGTGAAAAACCCAGAAAGTACAGAAAAGATTATTAACAACATGTTTAAAGGGATGAACAATAAACCCTTTAAGAAAAAATTGAAGTATTTGGGTTAAGTTAGGGAAGAGAATTAGGGGGCATTTAACAACCATCATTAAATATATGGTTAAACATATATAAAAAACAACCCATTGTTTTTCTTTTTTCCCTTCCATAGCACCCTGGCACCCATCAAATATATTGAGGAAAAGACACTGACCAGTTGCTTTTGGTCTCTAGACTGGAGAGGCAGCTTAGTGCTTAGAACAAGCTGACAAACAGTTCTTTTGTTGACATCAATAATTTTTGACTATTAAGGCTGATTAGGGAACTCAATGGTAGCCAAGCATTTCTCTCATGTGGAGTTAGAGGCGTAGCTAGGTGACCTTTGAGGATCTGGTCTAGCTCTGTAAGGCTTTGAATTGCAGCTGGTGCCCTGAAAGAGTTGGTGCCTGACTCACCCCCAGCGAGTTTGGGAGGCATGGGGACAGTTAGTCTCATGAATGTGCATTATGATCATTAACCAAAATTACATCTCTAGGCTTACTCCTAGCCATACTGAAGCTATGTCCCAAGCCTGTATGGGGACTCCCATTGTTTTAGTGTGAGACACCAGCTGGAAAGTGAGTGTGGTGGCAAGCGACATTTTCCTTAAGAGAAACCAGATACTGGGAAACAAAAAACAGTCGGAGAAGCAACCGAAAAGGACAGTAAGACTAAGAGGCCACAAGCTGAAAACTCTACCTGAGTTCCACTCTGAGGCTCATCTTCCCGGAACCCACCATGTCCAGCAGCATCTTGCGAGCATTGGTTTTGTTCTTGCTTGTAGGCCCTGGGTATTATTCTCAGCTTGATTTTGGTTGAAAGACCTCATTACTGTTCATGGTTGTCTACTCCCTTCTCCCCAGCTTAGGGAAAGAAAGGTCTTATTAGAAGCCAAAGTTAATTTTATAAACACATACACACACACACACACACACACTAGAGGCCTGGTGCAAGAATGTGTGCATGGGTGGGGTCCTGACGGTCCGCCCTGATTGGGATGGATTGGGCCTGCTGAGGAGAGGGGCTGTGGGCAGTTGGCTGGCCAGCCCCACGCCCCAGTTGGACTCCCGGTTAAACTCCTGGTCAAGGGAGCAATTTGCATATTAGCCTTTTATTATATAGGATAAGACAAAAATCTACCTGGAAAGAGTAGTGAACAGGATTTCCTATAAACATCTTAGAAAAGAATTCCAATAGAATAATTCTGCCCTGTGTTTGACTTAAGTCACAAAGATTGTACTTGATTTAGTGTGTGAAGTCATCTTCCTGTGAACCAGAAATGTAGCGGAGGTTGGGAATGGAGATAACTGTAAGAACGGTTGAAGGAGGCCTGTGATGAATTGCTAGCATGAACACTCAATCCGAAACTTCTACTTGGCTGAGCTATGGGTTCAGAGTTTGTAATCCTGAAAACTTCCTGAGTTAAAATAGATTCTTTTTCCTTCGTAGACATCAACCTTTCATCTATAATTGAAAAATAGATCAATACATTTTTACCACATTCTGTTACTTTGTATAATGACCCTCTCTGATTATTGGTTTGCTTTATGCTACTGATCAATCAATCAAACATTTATTGAATGTATTCTGTGTTGCAATATGGTGCTAGATTTTACAGGACATGAAAGAGAAGCAACCGGGAATTAAAACAACTCCGGGAGATACTTTCTATGTGCTAGTTACCAATAGGCTTCTTATGGATGCTAGATTGTTAAAGCCATATATCAGCCCTTTCAGGTTAAGATTATTTCTATGTCACATAAGTAGAAATTGAGACTCGGGGAGATTGAGTTGACAAAGGCAGTAGTGACATCTGACAAAGTTTGATTTTTCTAACCAAGGGTTTTCTACCTACAAAACTCTCCCTATTGTGGTACTGGTAAATGACATCTTTGTTGTTCTTCAGGAGAAAAGATGGTTAGCCTGTTATTCAAGACAAGACTATTTATAATTAAGTGCCAGAGTGCTTAGCAAGGGGAGTTACCCGTGCAGGTAATGGGGAGGTGTTCATAGAAAGGTGAACAGAAATGGGTGGTCAAAGAGAAGACTGGCTCTTGAAAGCAACAGTGGGAAATTCCTATGCCAAAGCTCTGAGGTAAGCCTGGAGCCAAAGCAGAGATAAGTCTGAGTCAGGGAGGTGGTGGGGATCTTAGGCTGTGGGAAGAAGTCATAGGAATGTAAATAGCACCCACATTTTAGAGTCTGATCCACAACAAAGGAGGAACAGTAAGAAGTCAGGGGTGATATGTGCTCTTGAACAGGATGAATGTGACATTCATGTGAGGACAGCTGAACTGCGCATGCCAGGAAGTTTGGGTTCAGAATCACTTCCCCACAGGGTTGCCGCTGACCCTGTCATGCTCATCTTATTTGGTATCAACAGTTCATCTTGCTTGGTATCAAACCTGGTGGTTAACGATGCCGTGGGCATTTTCCACCAAGTGTTATTCTGAAACCGGAGTCATGGTTATCATACTACCTATCCGTTTGCATTTGGGGAGGAAAGTGGGATGTCCTTTGTGGGTTGGCCTCAGAGAGCTTTGCACTTGAGGCTCAAAACCTATGATTATCCTAGTCAAGTTGAAGAAAGGGTTTATTAGACTGAGGTCACTGAGTGTGGTGAGGAGAAGCGAGAAAACCAGGCTCAGATTCCAGCCATTGGCCTTGTTGGTGTGTAGAAGCTCCTTTCTGCATGAGTGCCTGGAAACACTGAGCCAATGTACTCTTTAGAGGCCTGAGATTATCCTCCTGAGTCCTCACTTCTATCTCTGTCTCCAGTTGTTGGTCTCTCCCTGCTTCATCTTGTCGATGGTCCCCTCACTGGTCGCTAAGGCTGGAAGAGGTGTAGCCATGTGTGAGGAATATGGACCATCTCCACCATGGCCAGGAATGGTTGGAGCTTCCTGACCTGCCAAATAGCCACCACACTCGCAACGTAATCTTCCTTGCAGCCTTGTTGGGTTACTGTCCCACATAGCAAATGAGTAGACCAACACTCAGAAGGGTTAAGTGACTTGGCCAAAGCCACACAGAAGTAGGGCCCAGACTAGACTCCAGAACTTTCTGATACTTACATTAGTGTAATTGCCAGTGCTTGTTTTTGCCTATAGTGTTTAATGAAAATTGTTTGGCTCAGACATGGCTAAAAAGTGGTAGAGTATAGACTAAAAAGACTATGAATAGCATAGAACTGAAACCCACAAATGAATAAAACCCACCTTCCTTTTGAAAAAAGGAAAAAATAATTGGATGCCAGCCTCTGGGCCCACCTCTCTTCTTCCCCCTACCCTTGCCCCCCAACATTTAGACAGTACCTGCCTCAAACAAAGATGAGACTAGTATTTATAATTAAAGTGCCAAGCTCTGTCTCACCAAAGCTGATGTGGCTCAGTCGGTTGAGCGTCATCCCATCAACAAGAGGTCACTGGTTCAATTCCCAGTCAGGTCACATGGCCAGGTTGTGGACTCAATCCCCAGTGAGGCATGCAATAGGCAGCCATTGATGTTTTTCATGTCAGTGTTTTTCTCTCCCTCTCCTTCCTCTCTTTTTCTCAAATCATTTTTTTTTTTGTAAAAAAGCATAAAACAAAAAAGCTCTCTTTCCTTCATTTGGCTTACACTGTAACCCCTGAGTAGATTTGGTACAGCCAACATTCCCGCCCGAGTGTTAATGAACTGTTCCATGCATCCACCTCATCACCTATGAACTGGCTTGAAATTTCACTGTGACCCACAGCGGACATCCAGGCCTGCCTGCCATGTGCGTTAGGTCTGTCGCAGGCAGCCCTCTGAGTTGGTCTGCCTGGTCGAGGTTGAGAAGGTTGGCTTTAAGGGAGCTCCTGCCTGGTGATGGGCGCAGGGAGAGATGTGAGATAGCAACTTGCCCTCTCTGCTCCCTCCCATTAGTTTCAGGAAACTCTGTGCAGCTGCTTCCCCTCTTCTGGTCTCCCTGCGATGCTAATCGCAGCTCGTTTCTGTTGCATGCCTCATTTCGGGGGAGAGCTCTTCATGGCTTGCAGAATGTGAACAGGGAAATGAAGGACCGTTTGCCCAATGAGTCAGTTTGTTGCCACGGGGACTGCCACCTCTCCCCAGGAAGGCCCCCCGTGACTTGTTCCAGGGTTCTCTGGGAAAGCTTCCCTTGGGGGTTTCCTCTGGACCTGATGGGGCTGGCTTTGTAAGGAAGAGAAGGGTGAGGGCCAACCACACATTGCCGTAGGCTCTCTAATCTCGCACCTCTTTGAACAGTGGGGTTGGGCCCATTTTGTGGCTGAGGGAACTGAGGTGGAGGAAGGCTAAGTGGGGACTTGCCCTATGTCAGGCCAATACGCATGTCTACTTGTCTTCAACGGCTCTTTCCTTTTTCATCATTTCATCCAGGAGGAGGACCCTCCTGCTTCCTCCCCATCCTTCCTTAAACCAGGGGCTTTGGGCTTCTCTTTGTTTTTGTGACCTGCCCTCCAACCTCCTCTGGGAACCGCACTTTTCCTGTAGTAACAAGAGTCCTGCTGGCTCCTGGGAGGACCCATCCCGGCTGGGAGTTCTGTTACCCACTGCTGTCCGCACTGTGGGTTAAGCCAGGATGCTAACGAGCCCCGGTTTCCCAGCTGCCCTGGCCAGTCTCTGTGCCAGCAGCTCTGCAGGACCAGCTTAGGTGGCTGGGAGCCGTCAGCAGGGAGCAGAGTGCTTCTTCTCACCCCCAGGCCGGGCACTTTCCTTTGGTGGGGCTTCTTTGCCTCATCACCTCATTTTAAGGCCATAGGCGTCCTTTGGTTGACCTGCTTCAAAAGAAGCTCACTCTATATTTGTAAATATTAATAAATTAAACTTGGTATTAGATGATCTGGAAAGTTCCAGGGTGCCATTTTGGTGAGAATTTAATATTTTAAAAAAAAAAATGACGTACTGTTTTCATCACCGTGTCTCCCTGACTTACCCTCATTGTCTAAACAGAGGAATGATTCTTAAAACAATTTTTTATTTTTATTATTTATTTATTTTTAAAATATATTTTATTGATTTTTTACAGAGAGGAAGGTAGAGGGATAGAGAGTTAGAAACATCAATGGGAGAGAAACATCGATCAGCCGCCTCCTGCACGCCTCCTACTGGGGATATGCCCACAACCAGGATACATGCCCTTGACCGGAATCGAACCTGGGACCTTTCAGTCTGCAGGCCAATGCTCTATCCACTGAGCCAAACCGGTTTTGACAAAATAATTTTTTAAAAATATGTTTTTATTGATTTTAGAGAGAGGAAGGGAAAGAGAGAGAGAAACATCAGTGATGAGAGAGAACCAGCAATTGGCTGCTCCTGCACAACCCCTACTGGGGATCGAGTCCGCAACCCGGGCATGTGCCACGACTGGGAATTGAATTATGACCTCCTGGTTCATAGGTTGACTCTCAACCACTGAGCCACACCAGCTGGGCAGGAATGCTTCTTAGAGACTCCATTTCTATGAAAGCCTTTAGAGCTGTCATTTCTCAAAACTTCTCCCTCCCAGGAGGCTGTGAAAAGGGAGCTGGGTGCTGAGAAGATAGAGCCCACCCAGAATGTTCTGGCCCCAGTGTTTGATGTGCACTGTCCTTCTGAAAGGCAGGCCAAGGAGCAGTCAGCTGGTGGGGCCCCAGGGGCTGTTAGCTTTGCTGGCTGGACAGAAGGGGCAGCCGAAGGAGCAGATGCCAAGGTTCCGGACCAGCGAGGCACACTGCTGGGAGCCAGACCACGCTGTGGAAAGACGTAGGAGACCTGGGTTAGAGTCTCAACCCTGTTGCCACCCTGCCTGTGACCCTAAATAAGTCACTACATATTTGGGGGCTCAGTTTCCTTCTGTGTTTAAATAAGGGTTTGGACCTGATGGTCCAAGGTTCCCTCTGGTGTTGATAGAGGTTCTGAGGGGACCAAGTCCAGAACCCATGATGAGGCTGTGCTGTCTGAGAAACTGGTTTACGTTGTAACCGCAGCTTTTTGGAAGTAAGTTCTAAAGCCACTGGGGTTGCTTCAATGGTGGAAGTTTCAGGCACTGTTACAGGGCTCTGTGGAGGGCAGAAAGCAATTTCTATCCCCCCTCCCAACCCAGACCACTAATCAGGTCTTGGAGGTAGATGTCTCCTCTGTCCACCCACTCCTGAGTCTGAGGACCACCCACTCCATCCACCTCGCTCCCTGCTTGAAGGGGCAGATGGGTTAGGGGGGGACAGGGCATGTTCTGTGTGGTCTGGGGCACCATTGGGTGAATCGTTGATGCCTCACAGCTCTGGCCTTCCAGAGGGCAGGCCCCAGAACCCCCGAGGCTGGGCCTATTTCGGATGAAGCTCTGCTGGCTTGGGTGCCGCCCTGTTCTAGGCTCTTGAGTACAGAGAGGTGTCAGAGCTGGTCCACGAAGCAGGAAAGGGACACAGGAGGGTACTGCCAGGATCTCATAGCTCACCGGCGGGCCTTGCACCTCGAGGCTTTGGACTCCCAGTGGGTGCTCTGTCCCCCATGGGGCTCCTCCTCCAGCTACCCCTTCTCCAGACTGTCTCCTTTGTTGCTTTCAGGAAGCGAATGAACTGCTTTGCTTTGAATCTTTTCCATTCCTCCCCTTTGACTCTGTGAGGGCGGGGTTTGGAGATGGCCTTGACCTGGTTTTGACCTGGGGTATTTCCCTGGAGTGCTGTTAATCCGGGATCCTAGATTAGCTGCCAAGGCTTCCAGGGCAGTTCCCCCAAGACCTCCCCCCACCCTGCTGGCCCTCAAGGGCAGGCTGGAGTGTGGACGGGCTGTGGGGCGGGAAGAGGAGAGCTGGACCTCCGTGCAGACAGGCAGCCGCTGGGGCAGGAAGCTGCTGGGCGGTCAGATGGCCCGTGCCCTGGGGAGGCTGGTGTCAGGAGAAGGGCCGTCCCCACTGCCTGTTTCTGTGACCGAGCCGTGTGGTGTGGCCCACCTGGATGTTGGGATAAGTGTGGGTTTGCATCCTGCTTCTGTCACTCCCCTGCGACGTTGTGTTGAGTGAGTTACTTCCCTGCTCTGCATAAAATGGGGACAGTGACACCCAAGTCACAGGTTATTTTAAGAATCGAATGAGGAAGTGTGTTCAAAGCGCTTAGCGTCCAGGAAGCACCTTGATAAATTGTGGCTGTTAGTAGTAATAATACAAACAACCCCTAGGGAAGACTCAGAACGGAGTCTCTGCATCTTTTTAGGAATATGGCCAGAGTTCGGGTTGTGTCTCCTGAATAAGCAAGGACCTGATAGCTTGTTCTTAGTTCATTCTCTTACTCATCCCCCTAGTTTCCTTGTCTCAAATCTCTTTCTCCTTTCTTCCTCCTCCATTGTTTCCCCCAGCTTGGCTAATTCTTCCTCTTTTCACTTGATCTCTCCTCTTTGTTCTCATGATGCTGTGACCTCTTTACTTATTCAGGATCCAAAGTGCATCCTGGCAGTTCTGAGAACTGCCCCCAAACAAAGGTCCCCTCCTGGCTGCAGGGACCCCATCACCCCATGAGATGAGAATTTCACCATCTTGAACCTTTCTTGCTTTCTATTCTTTGGGTTCCTAACCATCACGACAAGTGGATTTCTGAGTCTGGGAGGAGGGAGGTCTGTGCTAGAGACATCAGTTTGTGTGTTACAGTTGTGTAGATGATATTTAGGGGAAGTGAGTTTAACTAAGTAAAAAGATTTCTAGAGTAAGAGAGAAGGGAAAGATCCGCAAAGGAGGTTGAGAAGGGGCAGCCAGGGAGCGGGGAGGACAGGTGAGTGTGTGGAGGAGAGAGTGTGTGGAAGGGGAATGGAGCACTTCAAAGAGCTCCCTTTGAAGGAGTTGTGCTAAAAAGAGGAGCCGGAACTGGGCTCTCAAAGGCAGGATGCAAAACCACACTTACGCTCATTGAGAAGGGTCTCTTTGAAAGGTAGGAGCTCTTACAGCATACTTGCATGCTGGCAGAATGGTGAACTAGAGAGAAAAAGTGATGATGCAAGAAGGAATCATAGGAGGAATAGAGTTCTCTGGGATATGTGAGAGGTTGGGATCCAGGCACAGGTGGGGGATTGGCCTTAGGCAGGATATTTCTTTCTTTTTTTTTTAAATTAAATCTTTATTATTTAGATTATTACATTTGTTTTTCTTTTTTCCCCTCCATAGCACCCCTCCACCCAGCTCCCACCCTTCCCTCCCTCCCGTTGACCTCATCCATAGGTGTATGATTTTTGTCCTGTCTCTCCCTGTATACCCATCACCCCTTTCCCCCTGAGAATTATCAGTCCACTCCCTTTCAATGCTCCTGATTCTAGTATATTCACCAGTTTATTCTGTTGATCAAATTTTTAATTCACTTAATTTTTAGATTCACTTGTTGATAGATACGTATTTGTTGTTCATAATTTTTTGACTTTAATCTTTTTCTTCTTCCTCTTCTCAAAGAGTACCTTTCAGCATTTCATATAATACTGGTTTGGAGTTGATGAACTCCTTTAGCTTTTTCTTATCTATGAAGCTCTTTATCTGCTCTTCAATTCTGAATGATAGCTTTGCTGGTTAGATTATTCTTGGTTGTAGGTTCTTGCTATTCATCACATTGAATATTTCTTGCCACTCCCATCTGGCCTGCATCGTTTCTGTTGAGAAATCAGCTGACAGTCGTATGGGTGCTCCCTTGTAGGTAATGAACTGTTTTTCTCTTGCTGCTTTTAATATTCTCTCTCTGTCTTTTGCTCTTGGTATTTTAATTATGATGTGTCTTGGTGTGGTCCTCTTTGGATTCCTTTTATATGGGGTTCTGTGTGCTTCCTGGACATGTAAGTCTATTTCTTTCACCAGATGTGGGAAGTTTTCAGTCATTATTTCTTTAAATAGGTTTTCAGTATCTTGCTCTCTCTCTTCTGGCACTCCCACAATTCTGATGTTGGTACGCTTGAAGCTGTCCCAGAGGCTCCTTACATTATCTTCACATTTTTGGATTCTTTTCTCTTCTTGCTTTTCCAGTTGAGTGTTTTCTGCTTCTTTATATTTCAAAGTTTTGACTTGATTCTTGCCTTTCTCTAGTCTGCTGGTAGGACTCTGTATAATATTTTTTATTTCAGTCAGTGTATGTTTAATTTCTAGTTGGTCCTTTTTCATCTTTAGTTGGACCTTTACCATCTCTAGTTGGCTCTTTTGCATCTCTAGTATGTCCTTTTTCATCTCCTCTTGGGACTTGATAAATTTATCCATCTTTTCTAGCATATTCTTGAAAAACCTTATAAGTGTGGTTTTGAACTCTATATCCAGTCGTTTTTTTTCCTCCATTTCTTTTGTTTGTACTCCCTTCCCTTGTCTCGGCATTTTCACTATGCCGGGGAAACTTCTGTGTTGGATTCAGCCTTATGAAACCAGGCGTGCAAAGCTGCAGAAGCCTCTGTTGAGCTTGGGAGGGGTGGAGTCTCAGGGCTTAAGGGACCGCCTTGCCTTCCAGTCGGCCCCGCCCTCCACGGCCCGAGTCTCACGTGGCTGGGTAATGGCTGGAGCGGTCCTTGTGCGCGCCTGCAGTGCCTCTAACCGCTGCCTTTCCAGCTCCCCTGCGCACCAGGACCACAGGAGTCTAGGTCCCCAGGGTTTCACCCGAAACTGGGGCTTAGTAGAGTCAGAAGTGGCACATTTGGGAGGGTCTGTCTCCCGCCCACTCGCGAAAGTCAGCGGCACAATCAGCAATCTGTCCTTCGCACAGTGCCGTGCATGCTGCCACCAGCCCTCTGATCTTTTGCGACTCCCTAAATTTCTGGCACTTCTCCCTTTTCACAGTCCAAACTCACCCTGTATGAGTTTCAGCTGGATCTGGGGTTTAGTGTTGTAAGAGAAGGGGTTCAATGCCGTTGGGAGTCTCCATTTCCCTCCCGCCAGAGAAAGCCAGCCAGGTACTCTGGCACCCGCTCTCTCTGCGCGCGCGTCTCCGTACCTCGGCTTTTTACAGCTCTTCTGGTTCTCCGTGAGCCCCTCTCTTTCCTTCTAGCTGTAGAACTTCCACTCAGCCAGCTTTCCTGTGGTTCTGGACGATGTCTGTTCTGTCTTTTAGTTGTAGTTTTGAAATTGTTGTGCGAGGCAGCAGTGTAGGTGTTTACCTATGCCACCATCTTGGATTCTCTCAGGCAGGATATTTCAATCCTGATAATAGGAGGGGGACACAGTGTAGGGAGATGAGTGGATATGCATGGAGAAGATGAGATAGTTTATTCTGATTACTTATATATTTTTTCAACTAAATAGGAGAGTATGAGGAAGGAATGTGAGGTACAGTATATTTGAGAAGGTGGAGAGATGTGGGAGAATAATTTGACTGGGGAAATATGGGAGCACAGCCAAGATTTGTGGTCACTATTTAAATGAAGACTGGTCAGCACAGGGGTATGCTTTTCTCTACTTGGGTTCAGGTGGAGGCTTGGGCTTAACTGGAGTGAGGGTAAGAAGGAAACAGGGAAAAGGGTAAGCAGATCTATGCAAGGATATGATTTTAGGGATGGAATGGAGTCTGTGGATACGGGTGCATAAGAGATAACAGAAAGGGTGGTATGTGGTGAGAAGTGCTGTGTCAGTAGATTGGAGCTTCCAATGAGATTAAAGAATTGATGGTATCTGGCTTGGCTGGGTAGTTCAGTGGGTTGGAATGTCCTCCTAATATGCCAAGGTTGGGCTTCGATCTCCTGTTGGAGTACATTCAGGAAGCAACCAGTGAGTTTATAAGTAGGTAGAGCAGCAAATCTCTCTCTCTCTCTCTCCCTCTCTCTCTCTCTCTCTCTCTCTCCCCACCTCTAAAATAAAAAAGACTTGATGGTATTTTGAATAACTTAAGACCAAGATGGCTATTACTAGTGTTCTCTTTGGAGTTTTGCTCAGATATTCCCCTTGAAATTGTTGAATAGACACTAAAATAGAAAATGACAAAAAGAAACGCCTGTTTTGTAACTGTTTAACTTATTCATTATTTAATGAGCACAATTAAATTACATTGCAAAGATATTCAATGGTTAATGATGACACAGTGGAAATAATATCTTAAATCTTTCCTACCTCCATTGGATCATTCACAAACACTGAGATGGGCATCTGTGTATGTTTTGATTGGTACAGAGGAAATAGTCTAAGTTTAGTTGGTCATCTAAACAGCCTTATCTTGGGCAGAGAGCATATGTTGCCTGTCTCAAGCTGCTGAAAGGAAGCGAAGGCCTCTTGTTTATGCACAAGACCCACAGATTTCTGGCAAACAGAGCTCGTATCAGGAAGACGGTATCTGCCTGGACACTGGCCAGTATGAATTGACATCCTCTACATCCAATAATTACAGGGCTGTCTGCAACACTTAAGAGTATGTTGACAATAGACTATGAGGTTGAGAGAAATACAGAATTTCTGGGAATGGAAATAGATGTTTATTTCTTGGTGCCTATTATTTTTTTTCAACATGTTTTCCAGTTTAACAAAACAGTAGCACATACCCTATTGCTGTGATCCTTACAGTAGAAGGATGAGGTAGGCAGGAAAGAGTTTGGAGCCCTCATTTGACCAAGGCAGACTTAGGTCAGAGCAGCTGGTAGACTTCTTGTGGTCCCACATGCAGGAACCTCAAAGAGAATCTAGGAGGCAGAGGGTCACCAAATGGGGCCCAGGCTCCTACATTAGGACCATCTCAGGGCACCAGCTGAATGGCAGGTTTCCAGCTTTTTGGGCCAGGGGACCTGCATGTGTATGACGTTTGAAAGCCACTGGGTCAACAGGATGGCACTGCTGGGGAAATGGGAGGACCAGAGACCAACAATTTCTTTCTGAGATCCTGTTGTCCAAAGGAAAAGGAAAAATTCCTCCTGAGGCAAGGAGAGTGGGAGAGATGGGCGCTTGGAATATGTGTTGAAGGAAGAAGAGTGGAGAAAGGTCTTCAGGGGGATTGAGAGGCTGGTAGAGTGGGTATCAGAGTGTGAGAATCTGAACAGGGAAGCTGATTTAGATCAGCCAACATGGGCCTCTGCAACACAGGGCTTTTAGACTTACCATTCTGCTTCTAGCCATGAAGCTCTGCCCCTGACCGTTGCCCTTAAGGGCTTTTGAGGACTGGTCATTCCTGATGGCGTTCTGAAGGGCAGCAATAGGGATGCCGTGAGTGTCAGCTGGGTGTAGAATCGGGCATTTTCCCCAGCCTCCCAGCTCTTGGGTTTCCTCATCTGCTTTGGAAAGCAAAAAAGGCTTCCCAGAAGTGGGACCACTCAGGCTGGTCTTAACAGATGAATAGAGGTTCCCAGGGAAGGCAAAGGATGGAGGTGGTATTTTATTGATTCTTTTATCCATATACTGGAAGCCCTGTGCATGAAATTTGTGCACTGGGGGGCAGAGATGGTCTCGCAGCCCGCCCACACCCTCTCTCAGTCTGGAAGCCCTTGGGGGATGTCCGACTGATGGCTTAGCATTGCTATGGAGGTGGGAGAGGCTCCTGCCACAGCTGCTGTGCTTGCCAACCATCGGCCCTGCTCAGGACTTCTGGCTGAGTGGAGCTTCCCCTGTGGGAGTGCACTGACCACCAGGAGGCAGCTCCTGCATTGAGCATATGCCCCCTGGTGGTCAGTGTGCGTCATAGTGACTGGTTGTTTTGCCATTTGGTGGATTTGCAAATTAGCCTTTTATTATATAGGATGAATTGACATTCACTCATCTGATGAGAGTTGATTTGGTGGAGAGGTGGGAAGGGAAGTCAGAGGAGAGAGAATGAAGACTGAGTGGGTATCCCAGAAAGGAAGGGAGTGAAATTAGAACAGTGCATTTCAAAATCCACCGTGTGTGTGAGTCACAAATGGATCTTGTCTAAATGCAGATTGAAGTTTGGGAGATCTGGGCTGGGCATTTCTAACAGAATTCTAGGTGATGCTCATGCTGCTGGTCCATGGATCACACTTCAGGTAGCCAGAGTGTAGACAACCTGCTTGACAGGTTTGGCTGTGAATGGAGTCAGACTAAGGACAGTGTGATCTTTGTGAGCAAAAGTGTGATGTGTAAAAGAGCGATGGTTTTGGTGGGGTGGGGCAGGGGAGAAGGAACATGGCAAGTACTTCTCCGTATGATTGTTTCTTAGGATCAAGTGGTGGAGGAGCCTATGGTTGTGAAGGAAGATGAATCTAAAAGGGCAGTTTTAACCTGACAGCAAGGAGGCTAGTGAGGCTAATGAAATTACTTCCTGCCCTGGGCAATGAGAAAAATAGAAACTACTTAATGAAGGGGTGATATATTAACCTCTATTTTTAAAAATCCTGTTTTAGAAAGACTCTTTCAGATTATTTTCTGTAATAACAGAAGTATGCGATTGGAAGTCCTGTCTGTCAGTCCAACCACAAAACCATTGGTTTATGGTTCTAGTTATTTTGATAAGGTCTTCAACTCATAGAAAGGAAAACAAGAGTTAAATGTGTATTCTTTTGGTGACCTGCTTAAGGTTTGAATCCTTAATTCTCATATGAGGCTTATAACCTATAAAGCTTAATAGCTTCCAGCTCAGAGGTGGCCCCTAGTTTCCTTTTGTGTGAAAACTCAGAGTGGTGAAAGCTGTTTGCTGTACTGTGTTGAGAAGGATCCTAAGTTCTCAGACATGAGGACTGGAAGAGAATGTTGACTTGACTAGTAAAGTCTGCCACAGTATGGGATGGCATAGTGGCATATGTCCCACATAGTTAGTGATCCCTGAGGGAGGTCAGATTTCCTGTGATATATTCCAAATTCTCTCACCTATTCTTTGGGTGACTTCTTTTTGCTGGTTCTGGAATAGAGTTGATCACCACTTGTCCTGAGAGGCTTTGTGAATCTTCAAACAGTTGGGATGCTCTTGTCTACATTTACAAAGTACCAAGAAGTGCTCTCCTGCATCACTTTAATATCGATGAGTGTTTTTATACTGAAGAGACTACGTGTCTTAGGGCATCATTTCTATTAAATCGGAAGACAAATGCTGGTAACTGGAAATAGCCATTGATTTGCTTTCTCCTGTGGTATCTCAACTCCCTAATTTATCTAGAGGAAAAAGAGAAAGCCCCTGTATAACCAACTTCTTTAGCTTTCCAAATAGTGAGGTCAGTTCTCATTTATGAATTTGTTGGATAAATACTTGTTTAATGGTAAGAGAAAACCAGATTAATCTTAGATGAGAATTTGGCTGGTGGAAAATGATTTGTCAGTTGGATTGAGTAGCTGAAGGTATAGATCAAGTGAGGTGCTCAGGGTAGCTCTGTTTTGAAAGCAAATGCTGAGTGAATACAAGGCCAGATGGTACTGGATTTTGACGTGCTCCCATGGAGCCTGAGGATGTTTCTCTTTTAAGCAGTGTTGGTATGATGTCTGTCTCTTTGTTGAGGGTGTTGAAGGACATCAGGGACTTTGTGGCTCAAGGAACCTGGGTGAGAGGCGTCAGGGGAAAGCTGGCTGTCACCATCACCATCCCTTTTTTCTATTCTCCTGCCATCACAAATTGGAAAGTGAATTCTTGACTTGGGAGAATCAAGGGATGAAGAGGGAAAAGAATTCAAAGGAGTTCATGAACATTTTGGGGGCCTTAGGGCTGTGGTACCGTATGGTGATTGCAAAAATGGGGGCCCTTTCATTCTGCTCTTTTGTTTTTCTCCTGAATGATGTCACTAAAGAGCATTCATGTCCTTCCTTGTCTGACAGTGTAATGGAGGTGTCTGGGACTGATGTGAAATTGGCTTTGGATGTCTTTGTGTGCTCTTCTCAGAGTCTCCAAAGAGAGAGAAGGTGATAGGCAGTCCATTCAGGCTGGCCCCAGGAAGGACCAGGACAACTAGCACCCTGTGGGGAATAGGTGGTCCATGTGTGGGATAGGGAGGTCTTCATTCCAGCCTCTGGCAGAGGAGCTGTGGCCAATGGGACTGGGGGCCTCTGTTGATAGTCTCAGGAGCTGAAGCCCAATAATGCCACCATGGTCTGCTGACCTATTTCCAGAAGCCTCCAGTGCCCCTTTGTGTGGCTGGACTGACTCACTTCTGGGAGAGTGTTCCTCAGGGTTTTCCAGGCTTAGTCATTGCCAAATGGTGAGGACTTGATGCCCTGCCTCATGGGAGCAGGCCCGGCTTCCTAGGGGACTTTGCTAGAGGCATGAACACTGAGGCCCAATAAGACCTTCAGGGACAGACAGCTGGTCCACTTTGTATGGTTCAAACTGGGGCAACCGAGGCACCAATAAATCCACTGACCTACATTACCGTGCTTTAGCAAACCTCTTGCGAATAAAGGGGAAATGTGAGATTTAACAGCTTAATGTAAGGCTACTAGTAAACTGAAGTTGGGCCACTACATTTGGGTTGGCCATCTTGGAACATGTAGTGAGAGACCGTGGGGTTGAGTAAAAAGCCCACAGGACTGGAATGTAAAGGCATGGATTGGAACCCTGACTCTCTAAGCCGGTCTGAGCCTCAGCTTCCTCACCTGTAAATCAGGAGTATTTATATCTGTTCTGCCTACTTCACAGGATTGTTGTGGGGAATCAAATAATAGCAGTGAATATAAAGGTATTTACTTGAGAATGTGATGAGTAATTATCATGCAGATATCCAAGTATCACTTTCTTGAGGCCAAAATACTGTCTGTTGGTTGTTGCTCTGCTTACATTGAGTTGTACTTCCAGGACATCCCTGATGTTCTAATATGGGGACTTGTTCCAGGAACCTAAATAGAAATCTTGTTGAAGGTGGGCGATAGGCTCAGGAAGGTGGAAGGAGGGTGAGCAGGGTAAGGGTGAGACAGGGAAACAGAGCGCAAGACTAGAAGCCAAAGATGGCAGCTTCTTTGGTGAAGAGGATGCCCTCCTACCCACACTGTGCAAACAGGTTGAGCCCAGAAATTTCTGGATGCTCTTGTGCACTGTGTGGTTTCACATCTATTCATTTCTTTTTAGTCCCCACATTGTCACTTAAATTATCTAGTTTCCACTAGCTCTTTTAAGGAAGATTTATTAAAAAACAATAGCTCTCCATGGAGGATAGAAATGAGATAACATTCTAAAACCCTCTTCTACCCTTCATTGTTCAACCCAGGACGGGGACTCAGTCTAAGCAGGAATCCTGTCAAATTTCTAGTTTTTCTAGAGTCTTTCTTCCAGATCCCTTACTGTTTCTCCTTTGCTAGTGTATGAGTTATTATTTCTGTGTAACAAATTATCCCCAAGCTCAGCAGCTTAGAACAACACACATTTATTGTCTCATAGTTTCTGAGTTTCAGGCGTTTGGGAATGGCTTAGTTGGATGGTTTTGGCGCTTGTTCTCCGATGATGTGGTAGTTAAGATGTTTGGTCGGGCTACAGTCATCTCAAGACTTGACTGGGGCTGAAGGAGTTGCTTCCAAGTTTCCTCACATATTGTTGATAGACCTCAGTTCCTCTTGGGCTGTTGCATTGAGGACCTCAGGTCTTTGCTGCCTGTTGGCCAGATGCCACTCTCAGTTTGTTGTCATGTGGATCTTTCCATAGGGCAGCTCATAGCACAACACTTGGTTTCTTCTAGAGTGAGGAGGTGGAGAGGAGGAGGAAGGGAGGAAGGGAAGGAGGGAAACAGGGAGGGATGGAGGGAGGGAGAGAGAGAGAGAGAGAGAGAGAGAGAGAGAGAGAGAGAGAGAACCTGAGTGTTTTTTCTGTTGTTGTTAATCCTCATCCATGGGTATTTTTCCATTGATATTTAAAGATGTGAGAGAGACCCACATTGGTTGCCTCCCGAATGCAAACAGTCAGGCCTGGGATCGAGCCTGCAACTGAGGTATGTGCCCTTGACTGGAATTGAACCTGGGATCCTCAGTCAGCTGGCCGACACTCTAATCACTGAGCCAATCCAACTAGGGCATGAGGACCTTTTTATAGCTTAGTTTACAAAGTTGCATATCACTTTCTCTTTTCTATATTTATTAAATCAAGAGTTGGGGCATAGCAAACACTTCTTGAAAAGCATAGGATCAAAGTATTTGTAGTAAAAAAACAACAACAAAAAACATAAGTACTACCGTACCACCAATATTGTTGCCTGGGGATCATTTCCATTCTCCATTGCCCATTCAGTCTGAGTGGTAATTCGGGTCTTTTGCCTGTGACACCAACTTCTCCCTTGGATCTGGGCATTGCTAGAGAGCTGTGGAAGAAACCTCCACCAGGGCCTGCCCCAGCCTTGTAGGCAGGACTCCCACACCTAGGATTGAAGAGCTTCAAAAGATCAGAAGGAAAAGAACTGGTTTCAGAGACTTGATGCATCTCCTTGGGCAAGAATGGAAACTGATGCTGGGCGGACTTACCTTAAGCCATGGAATCTAGACACAAAAAAATGACCACTGATATCAACAAATGGGATCAGACAAAGATAATATTCCTAAGACCATTTACATGGTGCCTTCAAGCTTGAGCGTGATGGACAAGCCTGTGGAAGGAGAAGCACGTTGTGGGATGATCTTCTCATGAATTCTTTTTTCTATAACATGGAAACCATCCTGTTATTCAGAGAGGCATGAGGGCCCACTACTCCTGGAGATAATTTTAATTCAAATCATCAGTGACTCAGGGTAATACCTTCTCTCCAGTTCTTATCTTGCTTCATCTCTCTCTCTTAATGGTGGTGGCCATCTTGTCCTCTTCCTTGGATGCCGTGAAGAGCTTTTCAGGTTCTCCTTCTCCTTTGTGACCACATCATCTCTGTTTCTCTCAAAGAGTTATCTTCTTGATGCCCTTTCACGCATTCAGTTATAGTGGTTTCTCCTCCACATCCCCCACCGGCCAACAAGGTCCATATTACTTTTCACTCTGAGTGTCTCACCAAGTGCCAAGGCTTCATCTACTACTCACACATGATGATTTCTAAGTCTGTTTCTCTAGCCTGGTCCTCTTTCCTGAATACAGATGCATATTTTCTCATTGGCTCCTGGCCATCTCCACAATGTGCCAAAATGGAACTACAACTTTCTGTAAGCTTACCGGCTCTGTTTCAATGAACAGTGTTATCAGCTGCTCTGTGCCTTAACCTAGGAATCGTGACAGAAATTCAGACCTTTATACCTGCATAAGGGGCAGAGGATTAACTGCAATCCACGTTTTCAGCTAAAGATTTAAAAGGTCAGTCAACCCGAGTTGCTTGTATTGGGGTCTCTCTACTTTGACGCCCTGCGTGGCACTATCTGCTCCCTGTCACATGACGGCCCAGTGCAGATCTGCTATTCCTCATGGATGAAACCTTATCCAAGGCCTCTCTGCCTGCAGATTCATTCCTAACCCATGTGTTCAGCCCATCTTATCGACTGGGGGTGGGTGGTACGGTTGATGAGAGTGCTTTTTAGGTTTCTAGCTTTCTTTTGTTTTCTGTCATGGAACTGAACCAGGATTGGACTAGTCCACTGGAAAAGTTGACATAAATTCTAGCAGTACTGACTGCTTATTTTAATTTTCTTCTTTTTTTTTCCACTTTGAGATTTAATAGGCAAGTTTTAGAAAGCTGTTTATTCCATCAACCAGCTGGGTGACTTGGGATCAATAGTATCTCTAAAAATGCTGTTTATGGATGGTAAGGACAGAGCCACAGCTTCATGGATTGGAGACTCCTATCCTTTCACTTAATAATTAGAAAACTGATGCCCAGAGAGGCAAAGGGTCTTGTTTAAGGGACACATATACTGTAATATATCTGAAATTGTGGTTTTGCTCCATGAGGGCAGGGTGGTTTTCTTCATTGCTGTGTCCCCAGTGCCTAGAAGAGTGCCTGCTACATTTATTCAGTCAACAAACAATGTGGAGGGAATGAATACATGAATAAATTATCTGTGGTCCTCAGGGCAGCCACTAATTAGGGGCTGTGGGATTGTTACTGTGGCTCTTGACATCCTTCTAGAGCTGTGCCTTGACAGCAACCTGGGCCAGCCAGGTAAATGATATAAGCCAGGTCCAGGCTGTTCCATCCCATTATTTCACTTTAAGAAGATCAATCACAATGCCCTCAGGTTATAGAGGAGACTATCTTGGACCATACTTGACCATGAAAATTTGGGGAATTTCTAGGGCTATTTAAGAACGGCACATGAGCCTGTAGCTGTTTAGACCATTAAAAGCACCTCTAACACTTTGTATGTACTTTGTATGGCTACTGATGATAATGATCAGCGTGATAATCTCTGTGGTTTGCCTCCCGAAGGGTACCTGGATGCCCTAGAGTTTGACAGCTGGAGAGAGGATAACAGATCTCAAAGTCGAGTTGAGCTTGCTGCACAGTAAAGTGGTTTTGCCAAGCAAAAGGCAACCACGGCTCACACCGCCATTTATTTTTAATGTGTTTTTTGCTTGTTTGGTCCTTATCCTTTCCACACTTTTCCTTTTCTTTTTCCTTTTTGAAGTACATTAAAAATGATGTGGGAAACAAGGATCTGAGCAGGTGCCTCTGGAGTGCCAGTGTGGTTGATTTGCAGATGTCTTAGCATTAGAAGTAACATCTGGGGCAGCTGGTGGACCATCGCAGAAGGTTTATAAAACAGGCTTGAGAAATAATTCAGTGAAGAGACAGTGCCTGGTTAACATACTGGTCATAATATCTGTCTGCAGGGATTGACTGCTCAATTACTTCGCGGTTCACCCCTTCACAGACTAACTATGAAGACTCAGAGCCTCATTCCCTCCAGCTTATAAGCCGGGTCTCAAAGTGGAGGAGGGTGGGGGGAGAAAGAGATGGAGGAAAAAATGAGAACGAATGGATCTGATTGAATGAGATGGCTTCCCAAAGTGAGCTAGTAATATTTTTTTTTCTCCTCAAATTACTCTTTAGCATGAATGATTCAGATTTGACTGCACTTTGCATAAATTCTTTAGCTAAAGTGTCTTATACATTTTTGCAATATGTTAATATTGGAATTTTTATGTGTGTATGAATATAGAGAACGGTTAGAAATTTGAGCCAAATTATTTTCTAATGAATGCTCGTGGAGACTTGTTTTTGGTGCTATTTCAGATTAGAATGATCTTACATATTTTATATTATGTAATTTCTATAAGCCAGGCATCAGACCAAGGAGCACAATTTGAGTTTTACACTTTCTTGCCTGAGAAACAGGGATATTGAGGTTCTCCTTTGCTGAGAAATTAGTGTTTAAGAGATCAGCATTGATGAATACGGTAATAAAATATAATTAGGTGGTTATAATTTAACAATGAATAAATAATAGGCCATGATAGTTCCACAGCTATTTGTATCTGTTTTATTTATGTTTTCAGCACATACCTATCAAGATAATGTGTTCTTTTCCTGGAGCTCTAGTTTAATCAGCGATGTGGCTTAGCCTAGTCAAAATTAAATACTGGCAGTAATAAAATAAAAACCTCTTTTAATAAGGATCATAATGTAAGAGACACATGTCATAGCAATTTCTTTTTGCCCAGGGTTCGTTGAAGATGAACGGTGTTTCTCTCACTGTACCAATAATCTATAGAGTGATACTGACTGGTTAATGACTTCTAATGCGAGCTTAATCAACAAGGGCAGATATTTTCACCCCTAAAAGGTTGGAAATATTTGTGCGTGGGCAGTTGTGTATGAGCATGTGTGGATGTAGGCAGCTGCGAATATGAAACTAACACTAGTTTTGCTTGGGTATTTATTTGTGTGCCTTCTCACTCCCATAACACAAAACCCCATGTGCTCTCCTGGAATATTCTCAGCATCTATGCACATGGTTCTGAAAAGACATGAGATGTGTCCTTCTGGTGGCGAGGGGGCAGTCACTGCTTTTGGATGCCTGCTTTCTCTTTTCCACTGAGCCCAGGGGACAGATTTCCCTTTTCTTCCCCTGGGCTGAAAGAGCCCCTGAAGCCAAATTCCTATTGTCTTGAGAGCCCTGCCCACAAGTAAGGTCTCCACATATGGTGGCCATCAGTTACACTTCCTAGGTCAACATTTTGGGAGGATGGAAGTCAGTTTTGGAAGGGGTTGGGACTGGATGGAGAATGCCTTCTCACAGTAGTCAGGAGATTTACTGAACCTTCCTGATAGAGTGAATTTGGAGGAACAGTTCAGGAAGGACTGTTTTTTTCTGATCTGGCCAGGATGAATCATGCACACATACTGCTTTCTAAGTTCATTTTGGTCATTGGAATCTTATAAATGTCCCATTGCATCATCTTACCCAGGGGGACTTGGAAGGGCTGTTTTCCCTTCACTCCATTGGGCTATTTAAATAGCAGTGCATGGATTGCTTGCCTTCAGAAAACAAAGTGTTTAAAAATTCAGATTTCCAAGCCAGTGCATTAGAGAGTGATGGTTAACTTTACAGAAGAGATTAAGATAGGAATCTTTAAGTAGCAAGCGACTACAAGTAAATTGCGTTGCAACAAATGTGCCGCCTCTTTTTTTTTTTTTCCACCCTTGAATTGGAAATATATCTATTATCCTTTTACTTCTATGGATTTTTAGGAATTAGTTCTGGGCAAAAATAAGAGTTCTAGCAGTAAAACCTAGAAGTGGATTTCTAGTATTTTCCTTAGAAACTTCGTTTTTTCCAACAGCATGTACGATTGCAGTCATTTCCATGATACATAAGTTTTATTCTTACAGTGTGTTAGCTGGTAAGTGTCTTTTCCAGTTTTTGGAGACAGGCAACAGGTAGCCAACCTGTTATGGTGGCACAGATGGGGGATTGAGCTCTGGGCATTGTTTTTGTACCTCCTAATGGCTGGTTGGGTGACTTGACGTTTCGTGCCTCACCCTCCCTGGTTGAGAAGTTGCATCCTCTTACACTGAGTGAGGTCTTGAATTCGGAGGCAAAAGATCCTGCAGCCAGAGCTGAGGCTCATCTTAGTCTTCCATCTTATGGAGGCTCATTTTTGTCCTCCCTTTTATAGGGAGCATGGCGTGTGTTGTGTGGATGTCATTCCCTTCTATCAGGTTTGAAGGTCTTTGGGGGGAGGCTGATGACTTTCAAGACTGAAATACAGACAAAGCCCTTGGGACTTTTTCAGAGACTTCCAACAGGAGTTTCTAAAACCCACTTGCTACTGTTCACTGGTTCAAAACTACACCAGGAAATGTCTTCAGAGCTTGGCACAGTGGTCTGAGAGAACTTGAGCCTAGAATTGGCTCTCAGTGAAGATTTGTGGAGTGTTGGTGGCTGCATAAAACACACTCCCCCTACCCCCACCCCATGCCCACCTGCAGAGGCAGCTCCAGTTGGCCTGTCCCATGCCATGCTCTGGAATGTGCTCATCTTCCTTCCGAGAGAAGAGGACACTGGGAAGAGTGTTGTTCTGAGGAGGGCAGTTTGGGCTCTGATCTGGAAACCCTCCCTCACCCAGGTCTTCACTGAGCAATGGCAAACTCAAGAACCTGTGGCAGCCACCTCGGCAGTCCACCCTCTCCTTGACATTTTTTCTTTGGCTGCTGGGACCCCATGCTTGCCTGGTTTGGGGCTTACCTCTCCAGCCATCTTTTCAGTTTTCTCTGTTGATCCTTTCTTCTGAGCTTTAAATATTTCATTCCTCAAAGCTCGGTCCTAGATATTTTTCTCTCTTCTCCTTTCTTCTTTCTTTGTGCTCTTTTTTTATTTTCCTAGATAATTTCACTAATTCTCACCTATTTAGCAAAAATTCTAAATTTGCTGTCTAGTTCACACTTCTCGTTTGCACTCTAAACACACATATTTTGCTATCTACCTGACATTTCCACCAGAAGCCTCACAGACTTCCCAAGTTCAAGAGTGAATCCGCCCCCTCCTCCATTTGGTCCCTGTATGTTTACTGTGATCTTCCTCACCTGAGTAAGTTTCATTGCAGCTCACCTAATTTCTTAGGTCAGAAACTTGAGGATGATTCTCATCATTTCCCTCTTCCCACTCTTCTAAAGTTCAAACAATAGTTAAATCCTGTCAATTATATCTTTAATATCTCTCAAATCCCCACCTTAGTTTAATCATCCTGTGTCTCTCCTGGTAGCTGCATCAGCTTCCAAACTAATTTCCTGTCAACAATTCTTGCATTTCTATACTACCTCTCCTCACCCCCCGTTTTCCTGCCCCCTTCATTCCCCAACCCTCTCAAATTCTCTCATTAGCAGTTCCTTCCTCCCTCTCTTCCTTTCTTCCTTCTTTCCTCCTTCCTTCTCCCTTCCTTTCTTCCCCCTTCCCTCCTTCCTTCCTCCCTCCCTCCCTCCCTCCCTCCCTCCCT
>JAAGEH010000076.1:14167915-14287834 GCA_011751065.1 Lasiurus cinereus
TCCTTCCTTCCTTCCTTCTTTCCTTCCCTCCCTCCCTCCCTCCCTCCCTCCCTCCTTCCCTCTCTCCCTTCCTTTCTTCCTTCCTTCCTTCCTTCCTTCCTTCCTTCCTTCCTTCCTGATATTTTAGTTTTTATTTGTTTTCCTTATACAAAAAGATCTTTTCAACTTATTTTGAAATAATTATAGCATCATAGAAAGTTACTAAGTATATTACAGAGAGATCACATGCACCCTTCAACTAGTTTCCTGCACTGGTAACATCTTACATAATTATAGTTCAATATCAAAACCAGTCATTTGGGCCCGGCCGGTGTGGCTCAGTGGTTGAGCGTGGATCTATGAATCTGGAGGTCATGGTTTGATTCCTGGTTAGGACACCTGTCTGGATTGTGGGCTCTATCCCTCAGTGTGAGGTGTGCAGGAGTCAGCCAATCAATGATTCTCTCTTATCATTGATGTTTCTCTCTCTCTTTCTCTCCCCCCCCTTCCTCTCTGAAATCAATAAAAATATATATTTAAAAAAAATAATCTATTGGCATCAATGCAATTGCAGACCTTATTCATCCTTTATTGGTTTTACATGCACACACACTGTATATTTATGTGTGTGCATGTATAATTCTCTGCAATCTAACCTTATAGGTAATCACCACCACAATCAATATTCAGAACTGCTTCATCACCCCAAAGATCTCTCTTGCTAAAATTACATTCCTTTGAAACGCAACGTGATCCAGTCTGTGCCTTGCTTAAAACTCTTTAATGATTTTAAAGCCCCAAATCCTTAAATAAGGGATGCAAATGCCTGTGTAATCTGGATGCAGCGACCTTGCCAGCTGCCTCCTGCCTTTCTCTGCTTGCTCGCCAAGCCTCTGCTCACTAGCCTTTCTTTTCCTTAATTCACCAAGCGCTGCGGCTGCTCAGGGCCTCCACACCTGCTGTTCTCCTCACCAAGAACTCTCCCCTCGCCCACGCGGATAACGCTCACCTCTCAGGGAAGGTTTCCTTGGCATCTCGGACTAGGTTAGGCTCTCCTGCGGCTTGTTTTCATGGCCAATTATGGTTTTCCTTTATCACACAGCTGTAAACAAACAGATATGAGTACAGTTCATTAATTTGAGTTCTCTCTAATGAGAGGTGTTGGGGAGGTCTTGCTCACCACTGTATCTTTTCTGTCTAGTGCAATGGCTGGCTTAACAGGTGCCCAATAAATAGTCGCTCATGAACAAGTTCATGATAACTATGGTAACCTGGCTGGTTGTGGCTGGGGTGTGGCCTGAGCCCATGGAACTTGGCAGAGTCAGATTGCTTGTATGTCACCTGCTCTATGAACCCATCTGTAACCTTCCCAAGGGTGCCCTGTCTGAGACCCTGGGCATCTGTGGCCCATAACCACTCAGAATCTCAAACAGGCTTTTTCTCTCCTATTCCAAACCTGGTATTCTCTCTGAGAGATTGGAATAGGAATGACTCTGGCCACTGGTCTTAAACAGATCTTTGAGATGCTTTATCAACTGGATGTTCACCCAGGCTTTTAATGCCAGGCTTCTTTCCCTTCAGGGTCACTGCCAAAGTGTCGCTTTGAGAGGGTCATTAGTCCCAAGCGTGGGAGTCTCTAAGTTGGATGGCTCCTGAGAAGTCCTTGAAAAGCTTTTAGATCAGCCTTAAAGTAGACACTTTTACCTACTCTTTGCTAAATGGCTCCCACGTCCCCCATCAATGAGTTATTTCCACCCCACTCTTACTCTCTCAGAGATGACAGCATGGTTTGTATTTGTGGAGCCCCAAATTTGAAGGGTCCTTAGGTTGACTGAATAGACATTATGTGCCCCAAATGACTCTTATGTCACTAGCTCGGAGGACTTGGAAAGGAGGAAACGGGAACCTCCTTTTAGGATGTCTTTGCCAAGAGGTGGTTGTACCACATGGGGTCCTGACCATCTGTGGAGGGCACTGGGTTGGTGAAAGTAGCTCTAACTAGCACCCCCACCCTTGGTCTCTAGTGTCCTCCTTTAGAAGTACATAATAACTCACGTGAGAGAGGCAGCAGCATTGGAGCTCGGGAGAAGGATGAACCCTCAGCAGTAGGCAAAGCTGTCAATTCTTTTGTGATAGAGTCAGTAATGGGCTTTTCCCTGAATGCCCTGGGCAGACTGACAGCACTGGGAAACTTGAGAGCATCATCCAAGTTTCCTTTCCCTGCCAAATAGAAGGTCAAAGGTCTTCACATTCTGTGGCTCAGATCTGTCTGTCTTCTCACTGCCCAAGTGTCTCTTTTGGGTGAGCTATGGCTGACAACAGAGTCCAGTTCTGCAGGCCAAGCCTCAGAATTGATCCATTGAGGCTATGGGCTCTAAGGTGATAGCTTAATGTCTCTCCCTGGTCCTGCTATTGGCTTGGTTAATGTGATACTTGGGATGGAGGAGGAGAGTCAGAGCCAGCGACCAATCCTTTTAGGATAGACCTGGCCATTGTGATGCTGCACTTCTTGGACCTCCCTGTTAGGCCACGTCCCCCTATGGCCCCTGGTACTGTGCAGGGGTGGACTCCCACTGATCCCAGGCATGGGCAGGGATGTTTGGATAACAGTGCAAGGCCTCGAAGAGCCCCTGAGCTCTGTCCCTGGAATCCTCACACCCCCCTCTCCTGTGCCCTGAGGCAGTGTGAACACCTTTGTGGATCAGAAGGCCCAATTACAAATAGCTTTTGTGTGTTGCTCTTGCCATAATTGATGCTGGGACTGGGAGATAATGCAGGTGACTCTCACAGTACAGCCTTGTGCCAGGTGCTATGCAGTGTCCTTTCTGTTTCTCTCTGATCACCACTTTCTGTCCTCATAACTGGCTACCCCTCTAGGGGAATGTGCTTTTAGGGCAGTGGTTGGCAAACTCATTAGTCAACAGAGTGGCAAACCGGGGCTCGAGAGCCGGGTGTGGCTCATTAGCTGCAGTTTGCCAACCACTGTCTTAGGGCAAGAGGATTTGGATGGCGTCTATCCCTGATGGAAGGGTTAATTCCCATCTCTCTCTGTAGGCCCTGATCTGAAGATGTAATTGTGGGTAGTGGGGAGTGTGGGGAGGGCCCCATCTGGGTTCCTAGTTGATTTCCCAACACAGGCTACCCTCACCCTCTCTCCAAGTTGGGCATAAATGTGTTTTCAGTTAGTGGTGTTGAGGGGTGACAAGTCCTCTGGCCCTAACGCTGCCATTTCCGCTTTCTTTAGGTCACCCAACCTGCCTGCAGTTCACCCTGAACATGACTGAGGCTGTCAAGACCTACAAGTGGCAGTGCATAGAGTGCAAATCCTGCATCCTCTGTGGGACCTCGGAGAATGATGTGAGTTTGGGGCTTCCACCAGGAGGTAGAAGTCCATGGGGCTGGAAGTCCTTTAAGGGGAGAAGAGGAAAGCAGGACTCTTGTAATGGGGTTCCCGGAGAAAGGGTCAGTCAGGACCTTCCCTTTTCCCTTTGATCCCAGAACACTTGAGACCTTTGTACCACAGGGACTTGGTTACCCTCAGGAATAGAGTATATTAAAAAGGCAGAATAAATACTTAATTCTTTCTCTTTTTAAAAAATTAGTTTTCAAATATAACAGGGTGGGTTCAATGCCTATTCATGATGAAAACACTTAAGAAAACAGAAATTGTACGATACTTTCTTAATATGATAAATTTTTTTTTTTAACCTTAGAGTGAAAGCCATTATGGGGAAATACGAGATATTTCTACTAAGAGCAGGAACCAGATAAAGATGCCCATTATCTCTACATTTAGAGATATTAGCTAAGGCAGTTAGACAGGAGAGACCAGCTAGAAGCATAGGATGGTAACAAAGTAGTAAAATTCAAATTTTCTTTTTAGTTAAATTCTATTTCATAAGCTATAGTAGTATATCTGAAAAAAACCAAGAAAATAAATGATAATGCTAACTCAAATATTAAAAGTAGCAAGATATAAAATTACCATGCAAAAATTAATAGCCTTCCTATGCACAAATCATAGCAAATAAATAAGTTAGAGGACATAATAGTAGAGAAATTCTACTTATAATAGCAATAAAGAAAAATATGTAGAAATAAAGTTAATAGTAAATGTGTAAAACATATGAAGAAAATTTTAAAACACCTTTGAAAAGATACAGTAGTCTTGTACAAATGAAAAGACATTGTATCTTAGATAGAATGAGTCAACATTATAAAGATGTCAGTTTTTCCTAAGTTAATTTACAAATTTAATTCAAGCCCAATAAAAACACCAGATTTTTTTTTTTATGGAACTAGACAAGTTGATACTGAAGTTCATATGGAAAGAAGCATGCAAGAATAGCCAAGAAAACACTGAAAAAAATAAATTTTGAGGGAAGACTAGCCCTATGAGATGTTAAAGCATACTGTAAAACCTCTATAATTAAAATAATACAGACAAATAGAACAATGGAATAGACTAGAAAACCCATAAATTGATCCAACTACATCTGAACATTTAGTATAGGATAAAGGTTCCATCTAAAATTACTGGCTCCATAAATGGTGCTGGGCCAATAGGATAACCATTTGCAGAAAGGTAAAATTATGTCCACATAATACATTAGGACAATCTACAAATGGATTCAGTATCTATAATAATAAAAGCATAATATGCTAATTAGCCCAGACAGCCAAACATCCTTTCAGATGAAGCTGCTATGGCGGGGGTCAAGGCAGAGGCAGTTAGGGGCAATCAGGCAGGCAGGCAAGCAGTTAGCAGTGATCAGGCAGGCAGGTGAGCAGTTAGGGGTAATTAAGCAGGCAGGCAGAATGGTTAGGGATGATCAGGCAGCCAGGTGAGCAGTTAGGGAGGATGAGGCAGGCAGGCAGAGGTGGTTAGGGGTGATGAGGCAGGCAGGCGAGCAGTTAGGGGCGATCAGGCAGGCAGGCAAGTTGTTAGGGGTGCTGAGGCAGACAGGCAGGTGAGCGGTTAGGAGCCAGTTGTCCCAGATTGTGAGAGGGATATCCAACTGTCATTTTAGGCTCAATTCTGCAGGGATTCCGGTATGATCAGGCCTAAACTGGTAGTTGGACATCCCCTGAGGGGTCTCGGTTTGCAAGAGGGTGCAGGCTGAGCTGAGGGGACCCCCTCCCACAATTCATGAATATAGTGTACTGGGCCTCTATTCTAAATATAAAAAATAAAACCGTATTAGTACTAGAAGAAAACATGGGTGAATTCATTTTTAACCTATATATAAGAAAATATTTTCTGTGACTCAAAATTTAAAAGCAATAAGAGAAAATATTGAAAAACTTGACCACAATATTTGCATAGTAAAAAATGCAATAAAGTAAAAGGATAACGTACAAACTGGGAGAAAATATTTACTAGTATCACCAATATATAAATAACTCTTAAAATTTGAGGGACAAGGGATAAAAAACCTGATAGAGCATGGGAAAAAGACATGTAAGATAATTCATAAAAGATATATAAATGGCCCCCAAAATTTGGAAAATAAAGTTCAAATGTACTTATAAAGAAATTCAAGTTAAAACTAAATGGAGATTCTATTTCTTTCCTATAAAATTGAAAAAGTGCCTTCATACATTGTCAGTGGGAAAGAAAGTGGTACAACCCTTCTGAAGGGAAATTTAATACAGTGGTACCTCGAGATACGAGTTTAATTCGTTCCGTAACCTTGAGGCATGGGAAACTATGAGATGCTCGAGGCACGGTAAACTGGTGGGTTGTGTGCAGCTGGCCGATCCGCGCAATTACTCCTATCTCAAATGTTGCTCGTATTTCAAAGCAAAAATTGCTCGCTCGGGCTCGTATCTCAAAAATCTCGTATGTTAGGGCACTCATATCTTGAGGTACCACTATAATACCTAACACATCTACTGTGCACTTACCTATTGCTTTAGCAGTTTCACCTATAGGAATCTACCCTAACAATACATCACTATCTACCCTAAAGATACAGCATTATGCAAATACATGTACATAAGGTTATTCATGGTTGCATTGTTTATACTTGCAAAATATCGCTCATACGTAGAATGGTTGAATAATGATGGTATAGCCACATAATGGAGTCTATGCAGCTGTTTAAAAAAAAACGAGGCAGATCTTTATGAATTTATATGGAGTGATTTCCAGGATATATTTTAAATGAAAAAAAAAGAATAAATTAAAAATGTATAGTATGCTGTCATTCTTAAAAAAAAGGCATGAGAAAATATACATATATCTGTTCACTGTGTAAAAAAATACAGGATGGATAAACAAGAAATTAAAGAGATTGATTGTCTACAAGAGTGAGTAGGAATTGGGTAGAAAGAATGGGGAAATGAGGGTAGAATAATATGGATAAGGAGGGTGAGACTTCTGTGAAAATGCCTTTTTGTATAGCTCTGAGTCTTAGAACCAGGGTGTTGTTTCACATACCTACAATAGATAAATACTGAAAAACAACCAGGATGTGGGGGGAACCGAAAGTGGAATATGAGCAGTAACAATTACTCTAGCTGTAATATAAATAGACTAGAGGCCCAGTGCACAAATTCATGCATGGGGAGGGAGGGAGGGGAGGGGAGAGGGGAACTGCGAGAGGTTGACTGGCCATGAGAGGTTGGCTGTAGGAGTGCACTGACACCAGGGGCAGCTCCTGCATGCATCATAGCCCCCTGGTGGTCAGTGCATGTCATAGTGGTCATTCTGGTCGTTCAGTCATAATGGTTGCTTAGGCATATATGTGTGTGTGTGTGTATGTGTATATATATGCATATATATACATATATATATGCATATATATATGTATACACACACACACACACACACACACACACATATATCCTATATAATAAATATGTAATATGCAAATGGCATATGTAATGACCAGATCGCGGATCAGCAGGAGGGTGAGGCAGTGAGCTACAAGCAGGTGGCGGAGAGCTACAGGAAGGGGCGGGGCATCAAGCTATGAAGGTGGTGCGGGGGGGGCAGGGGAGACAGAGGGAGCTACTAGAAGGCAGCAGCGAGCTACTGGTGAGCTACTGGCGCACAGATTCATGCTCAGGGCTATATACATAAAACAACCATCCTGAAGGGTGGGTAAGAGAACTCATTTAAGTAACTTTGGGAAGTAGTATTTGTGTATTTTAGAGCTAAAGAGAGAAATAATTATACAAATTTTGTACTATAGTAAGTATATTTGTTTATCACAGGCATGTGAGTTAGTCATTCTGAAACTACATGTACACAACAAGTCTGAACTAATAACTATATATTGTGAATAACAAGAGTCAGGTTTCTCAATGTCCTAGAAAAAATATTCAGGTCTTTTTTTCAGATATTTACATGGTTTTGGGTTGGAATAGGAGGTATTAGTAGGAATTTATGATTTTAATATAATATATTGTATATATATTTATATACAGGGTGTCCCAAAAAATGTATACACACTTGAACATCTGATAGCTCAATGTTCTGAATGAAATGTATTTTAATAAACATTTCCTTTCTCTCTCTCTTTTTAAAAAATAAATCTTTATTGTTCAGATTATTACATTTGTTCCTCTTTTCCCCCCCATAGCTCCTGGCTCCCACCCCTCCCTCTGCCCTTACCTCCCCCTGCATTGTCCTCATCCATAGGTGTATGATTTTTGTCCAGTCTCTCCCTGCACCCCTCTCACCCTTTCCCCCTGAGAATTGTCAGTACACTCCCTTTCTATGCCCTTAATTCTATTATATTCACCAGTTTATTCTGTTCATCAGATTTTTTATTCACTTGATTTTTAGATTCATTTGTTGATAGATATGTATTTGTTGTTTGTAATTTTTATCTTTACCTTTTTCTTCTTCTTCCTCTTCTCAAAGAGTACCTTTCAGCATCTCATATAATACTGCTTCTGGGTCTCATGTGTCTCTTGGTAATCGCTGCAGCCCTCTCTGTGTGCCTCTAGACCTCTGCCTTTCCGGTTCCCTTGTGCTCTGGGACCCGTATGAGTCTGGGTTCCCAGGATCTCGCCTGAAACTGGGGTTCAGTGCAATCAGAAGTGGAGTTCAGTGCAGTTGGGAGGCTCTGTCTCCTGCCCACTAGCAAAAGCCAGTGGCACAATCAGCAGTCCATCCTCTCCGCGCACAGTGGTGTGCGCACCCCCAGACCTCTGCATCTCCCTTAAATTTCTGTGCCCCTTTTCACGACAGTCCCGACTACCCCTGTATGAGTCTTGTCTGGAATTGGGGTTCAGTGTAGTCGGGAGTCTGCATCTCCCTCCCGCCAGAGTAAGCCAGCCAGACACTCCGCCGCCTGCTCTCTCCACGCACATGTCTCTGTACCTCAGCTTTTTGCAGCTCTTCTGAGTCTCTATGAGACCTTCTCTTTCCTTCTAGATGTAGAATTTTCCACTCAGCCAGCTTTCCTGTGGTTCTGGATGATGTCTGTTCTGTCTTTTAGATGTAGTTTTGAAATTGTGTGAGGCAGCAGTTTAGGTATTCACCTATGCCGCCATCTTGGTTTCTCCAAACATTGCCTTTATAATTATTCAATGTGTGTGTATTCCTATGTACCTATAGCTATTTATATGCATATACTCATATGGGTAGATACAAAAATAAATATAGATGTGTGCATGTGTATGTACACATACATTTATTTATTTCCTAACTCTTGTCAGCTGGGAAGGCCTTGAAGCAATGACAACCCAGAAGAAGCAGTGAGGACCTATAGCACCAGATATATGTTTCTAAATACAGTTGATCCTTAAAAAAATGTGGGGTTAGGGTGCCGATCCCCATGCAATAAAAAATCTGCTGTATAAATCCTGGCTGTGAAAACCAGCAGGGCCTATGACTGAGTGAGATGGAGGGTTGTGAATCCCAGGCATTCCTCTTAAAGAACCCACACATGGACTTACATGGACTTACTCCCTCTGAGCTCCAATGCTGGGGCAGCAGCTTGAAAGGCACCAGGGACCTATGGAGAGGAACTGAATTGTCTGTCATCAGGGTGAGAGCTGGAGGGGCAGCTTTCTCCCAGACAGAAGTGCTGATGGAGGCTATTGTTCCTTTGATGAGCCTATCCCCAACAGAGTCAGCAGGCAGGCACCATATCTGAGTCTCCATTAACCTGGCTCACATTTTTCTCTATCCTGGCGATTCTGCCCCATCCAATTTGCAGGCCCACCCACACTGTTTCCAGTGGCTTTTACATATAAATGACCTTTCTTGGCTCATGCTTCAAACTTTCCTAAAATCTCTCAAACAAGCAGCATGTGTCCTTAGTGTGGCCCATACCTCTTGTTAAGGGAGTAGCATTGGTTCTAAGCTTTGCCTATCTCAGCCACCTCCAAGCCCAGCACAAGCAGATCACTTTGTAGCTCATGTTGGGTGGCTCTGAGCAGAACACAGGTGGTGGCTGATCTTGGCCTGCACCTCCAGGGAGGCCCCAGAGCCAGTGCACTCGGAGGACAGCTTCATACTACCACATTGAAACACTACCCAACCACCTCCACAAGCAACACATGCAAGAGGCAGACTCAGCTGGCATCAGAGCCCCACTGAAGTACGTCCTGCTCTGTGGAGTGGGCTGATCCTCCACAGTGGGGGAGGGTACTCATTGAGTGCCCAGCTCTGGTGAATGGGGAGGCTTTGCCACTGGACCCTACAGAACATGTACTACCAAGCCTGGGAGATATAGCAGCTCTACTTAATACATAGAAATAAACAGCAGGCTGCCAAAATGAGGAGACAGAGAAGCATGTCCCAAATGAAAGAACAGAACAAAATTTCAGAAAAATAACTAAAACAAAGTGGAAACCATCTACTAGAGTTCAAAACACTGGTTATAAGGATGCTCAATGAACTGAGAACTTCCAACAGCTTACAAATGGTCATAGAAACCAAAAAAAAAAAAAAAAGAACTAGCCAGAAATGAAGGCAACACTAACTGAAATAAAGAAAAATGTACAGATAATCAACAGTAGAGTAGACAAAACCAAAAATTAAATCAGTGATTTGGAATATAAGGAAGCAAAAAACACTAAATCAGAACAGCAGAAAGAAAAATAGAATAAAAAAATATGAAGATATATAAGGAGCCTCTGGGACAACTTCAGGTATGCCAGCATTTGCATCATGCATGTGCCAGAAGGAAAGAGGAGGGTACAAGAAATTGAAAACATATTTGAAAAAATAATGTCAGAAAAATTCCCTAATGTGATGAAAGAAATAGACACACAAGTCCAAGATGAATCCAAAGAGGCCCAAACAAGATGAACCCAAAGAGGCCCACACCAAGACACATCATAATTAAAATGCCAAAGGTGAAAGACAAAGGGAGAATCTTATAAGCAGCAAGAGAAAAGAAGTTAGTTACTTATAAGGGAACTCCCATAGACTGGCAGCTGATTCCTCAACAGAAACTTTGCAGGCCAGAAGGCATTGGCAAGAAATATTCAAAGTGATGAAAAGTAAGGACCTACAACCAAGATTACTCTATCCAGCAAAATTATCATTTAGAATTAAAGGACACATAAAGAGGTTCCCAGTCAAGAAAAAGCTAAAGGACTTCATCACCACCAAACCAGTATTATATGAAATGTGAAAGGGTGGAGAAGGAGGAACAGGAGGAGGAGGAGGAGGAGGAGGAGAAACAAAATGGCAATGAATACATATATATATCATCAATTGAATCTAAAAAACAAATAAGTAAGCAGAACAGAAGCAGACTCATATATACAGGGAACATGTAAAACTATAACTGAAAAATAAAAAATGATTTAAAAAAGAAAATATGACAAGTAAATACCATGTGAGATCCTAGTGGGAGGATCATAAGTGGGAAAATTGGTGAAATTCAAATGAGGCCTGCAGATTAGTTAGTAGTGTCATGCTTATGGTAATTTCCTGCTTGTTATGATTGTACTATAATAACGTAGATGTTACCATTAGGGGAAGCCGAATAAAGTGTGTACAGGAATTCTTTGTACCATTCTTGCAACATTTCCTTAAGACTAAAAGTATTTCATAATAAAAAATAAAAAATAATGGAATGTTTTCTAGCATCTTCCAAATGTAACAGTGTTTTTTTTAAATAGTATCGTTATGGAATCAAGGATTTAAACATATTTAATTTGTTTCTATCCATTACAGTTAAACTTGTCCTAACTTTGGCCAATGGGAATGTAATTAGGGTGGATACTGAGATTTTTTAACTCAGGTAACCTGAGTCTTTATGACTCTAATAGTTTGAAAGTGTTCTTGTTTTCCAATATATAAACGTATTTATTAATTTCAAGCTCCAGACCCGAAATCAGCCATTTCTCCAAGGATTAATGTGTGTGTGTTTTTTTTTTTTTAAGTGGGCAATGATCTATAGAGAACATAGCATGAATGCTAGAGGGTGCTGAATTTTTACTGTATTATTCATAGTTTTGGAGCATTTTCAATGGACAGAGCTAGGAAATACGTTTTGTTTGTTTAAAAGATAAAAAGCACCATAAGTTAACATTGATACTTCCAATTCATGCACAGGACTAACTGACAGTCTATGGGAGCTGTTTCTGTTCTGCTTATTTATGAGTTTTTATTTAATGTCATTGATCTTACATCTATATTTTCTTTCAACGATGTCAAAATTACTTCTTCTCAATACCACCCATTTAATTCACACACAAAAGTCTCTATCAATTCTATTATCAACAACAATATGATTTTTAAACACACACACACACACACACACTTGCACTTATTTTTGTCCTAAGATGTATTCGACTAAGGATGTACAATCAACTTATTTTCAAGTCACTTGGAATAGTTTCTTTCTATTTGGTTACGTCATCAACTAATACATAATTAGATGGCTTTGTTTCATTTTTCTTTTGTTTTTAAGGATAATTAAAATGTGAATTTTGCTTTATGATTGTGTAAAATATTTACTGGCTCCAAAATCAAAATAATATTTTCAAAGAAATCTAGTTTCTATTCCTATCTCTTTTACACTGTGCTCGCACTTTGCTTATAGGAAACCATTTAAATAGTCATGTTTTGTCTTTCTATTTTGTTTTAATGTAAGCATATGTATGTGCATATGAATCCATAAAAACATGGATGCATCTTAGAAAATAGCAACCGATATACGTATTTTCTTCACCGTGCTTTTTTTAAAAAATATATATTATTGATTTTTTACAGAGATGAAGAGAGGGATAGACAGTTAGAAACATCGATGAGAGATAAACATCGGATCAGTTGCCTTCTACATGCTCCCCACTGGAGATGTGCCCGCAACCAAGGTACATGCCCTTGACCGGAATCGAACCTGAGACCTTTCAATCTGAAAGCCAATGCTCTATCCACTGAGCCAAACCGGTTTTGGCTCACCCTGCTTTTTTATTGAAAATCCTGGATTATGCAACACATCACAATACATAAATATAATCTTATTTCTGCCTCCACCTGCATAGTTCTTCATTATTTAATTCAACCAGTCTCTTATTGGCGGACATTTGGGTTGATTCTGTTCCTTGGCTTTACAAATAGTGTAAAGCTGAGGTGTTTTTGTTGATGTTGACTTGGTAGAGCCTTAGGGGAGGAATCAAGGGGTGAGGCTGCTTGGGCAATAGGGTTTCTCTCACATAGTCAGGGATTCATACTGCACAGCCCAGAATGGGATTCCCATCTTCTGGAACTGTAGCCGTAGGTGGATCCTGGTTTTTGGTTACTTGGGAGTAAGAGGTTCTTAAACTGTGTTTCTCATGGGGGTTAGCATGAGCTGGGATTTCTTGGTGGCTCTGACAGGCAATTATACTGAAAAGCAGATGGGAAAGAAGAGATTATGGTGTTAGTGATCAACCTATGCAAAAATCATTAAAATCCACAGATGCCTGCTTTCCCTTTAGGAGAGTTCAATCTGGGCATTCAACCTTCTTGTATTTCTCATGTTGGCACTGTAGTAGGGTTATTAGGATCTTTAGGACACCGGTAATACTGTTTCCGGTAAGTCCCTCTGTATTTCTATCTTCGTCCTAACTTCTCTCTTCTCGCATTGCCTCTGTATTATATTGTCATGTAGCTTGATTCTGCTCTGACAACCCTGGTGCAACTCTTTTAGAGTAAACCACACTGTGCTGTTTTCATTCTACTTCTCTGACTGCTTCTTAGTCTCTCTTTTTTTCTTCCCAAGGATCTATTCTTGGCCTTTGTCTCAGAACCTTAGACGAGTCCTTGATTTTTGCAGAAGTAGCTTTCAACAAAAGCTACTCTTTCCTCAGAAAAATGTACATTTATTTCTATCTGTATATAGAATTGTGCGTAAAATTTCAAGGAGTTCATGAATACCTTTCCATGAGCACAAATTCAAGGACTTCTCTCACACAGTCTAGGCTTCCTCTCCCAGGACCATCATTGCTGTTTAATCAAAAATGACTCCCAAATCCATAACTCACACCCAGGCCTCTTTTCTGACCTCCACATGCCCCTAGGGCATCGCTCCCACATAATCTGTAGAACATATCCATAGCTGAGGTGGCTTTCTCCTTCCATAAATCTGTTCCTCAATTACCCATGTCTCAATGGGTAGCCACATTATTTGACTTGCTGTCCATGCCATAACCCAGGAGATATTCTTGATTTCTTCCCTGTCATTCTCCACACCTAGTCGGTGACTCTTAGATGAAAGCAAGGCTCTTTGCTTTCCCCCATGACACAACCCTAGTTCAGGCCACCGTCATCTCCCACCTGGATGGCTACAGCAGCCTTTTATCTGGTCTCTGGTCTCTCCCCACCTGGGTAACTATTTTTGTGCAGTAGCCAGTGAAATCTTTCTAAATTGCAAGTTTGAATATGTCACTCCACTGTTGCTGACTCTTCAAAAGCCTCCCATTGCCCCAGTGAAGGGTGTTGGCATGATACAAAAGGCCTTTCATGATCTCTCCCTCTTCATTGTTTGCTCACTGGGGTTTCCAACTTCTATATCTACTTTTTTTCCAGGATCTCTGCACTGGTGAGATTTGATACAAAACTTAGTTTTACAAACATCTTATAAGCTGTCAAAGCAGGTCCAAAGATCACTGAATAGAACAGGGCTGGAGAGTGGTGGCCAGATCACAAACCTTTACCGAGGAGCTTCTATGAGCAAGGAAGTTCTGAAGGAGATGCAGAGATGAGTAATTCAAGGTTCTGCCCCATGGGCCTCACAGTCCATAGAGGAATGGACAAGAGGCATGTTCCAAATGAACCATTCAACAGCATAGTTAGATGTCCACCACATACCGGGCTTTGTAACGTAAGGGGCAAGGCAGTTCCATGTCATAAGGGAAAGAACTATGGAGATGCTGGTGGGGATAGACTAGTGAAGCCTCAGTGGGGAAGGAGGGGTTGAAACTTGAAGAGTGGGTAGGGAATGGGCCAGAAGAGAAGGGGTCAGGGACTGGGAGAGCCTCCAGGCAGAAGGACCTGAAGGAGCCCAGGTGCATACTGTGTCCTTGGAAATGAACCACAGCTGGAGGGTCCTGTTCTCACCTGGGCTCCAGTCTCCAGCTCCTGAGGAGGTTTTTGGGAGCCAAAAAATTGCTTCATTTGCATTTCCCTACATTCACATATGAAATGCTAAAATGGTTCTGAGGTGTCATGGATGTTCCCACCAAGTCTGGTTATTGCATGTTTCACAGATAAAAAGAGTGAGGTTCAGAGGAATTGAAGTAGACTTTTTAGACATCTAAATTATATTCTGTGAACTAGGCAGTCATCATGGGAATATAGAAATGCATAAATTTAGTTTTTTTTTTCCCTTACAGAGGCAGAGTTATTGGCTATGGGAGTTCAAAAGAATAAAGAATCCCTTTTAGCTTACATGTAAGGTGGTAGTCAAGAAAGGCTTCTTGGAGGAGGTATGATTTGAGCATAATCTAATGCTCAAAACTAAGGGTAGGATTTGCCATAGTTGGGGAGGTAGAAGAGCAAATTCCAGGTGTGGGCAAAGCATGCTCAGGGGACAATGAAGACTCTAAATGGCTTCTGGAAAGGGGCATACCGGGAGGTTGCTCTGTGGAAATAAGGCTGGTGGAGCCCTGGCTGGTGTGGCTCAGTTGGTTGGAGCATGGTCCCATATACCATAAGGGTCACAGGTTCAATTCCTGGTCAGGTTTGATCCCTGATTGGGGTGCACGTGGGAGGCAACTAACTGATCAATGTTTCACTCATGCATTGATGTTTTTCTCTCTCGCCCTCTTCCTTCCTCTCTCTATAATGATCAATAAAAGCATGTGTTCAGATGAGGATTAAAAAAAGAAGAAGAAAGAAAGCCAGTTTCAGCTGGCATTCAATAAAAAAAGAAATAAGGCTGGTAGAGTAGGGAAGACATTGGCCTTAAATAATTCAGTCTCGTTCTCCTCCTCACCACCTACTCTGTATTCCACCAGGACCAGCTACTCTTCTGTGATGACTGTGACCGTGGCTACCACATGTACTGTTTAAATCCCCCCGTGGCTGAGCCCCCAGAAGGTAATGGTGATGAGGTGGACAATCACAACAGCAGCTACCACTCCTACTGATTGAGGCCCACTAGGGTTCAGGCCTTGTGCTAAGGGCTTTACATATCTTGTCTCATTTAATCATCACAACCCTACGAGCTAGGTACGACCACTACCATTTGGCAGATGAAGAAACCAAGGCACAGTCTGACCACCTGCAATTTCAACTTGAGGCCCGGATATGTGGCTGAGGTGGTGGGAGGTGGAGCTTCCAGGGGAGCTGGCCAGGCTTGGGGGTGCTGGTTCAGAGGCAGGACCAAGGAGGGCGGGTCTTTCCAACAGTTCAGCTGGTCCTCTCTGAGCACTTGAGGTTTTCTGAGCAGCCCTTGCTTGCCTGAGCTCCAGACTCCAGCACGTTTTCTGTCTGGGGATTCGGTCTCTGGATTGTGAAAGTCCAAAGAAAACAGGGCTTGGAAGAAGTGAGGGCCCAGAGTGGGGCTTGAGGGTGGGAGAGGTGCCGCTGCTCATGCCATCTTGTCTCTTGCAGGAAGCTGGAGCTGCCACTTGTGCTGGGAACTGCTCAAAGAAAAAGCCTCAGCCTTCGGCTGCCAAGCCTAGGGCCCCGGGTCACCGCAGGTGACTTGCTGCTGGAGAGCTTGAACCAGAGCCCAGTACAAAGCTGATTGAGCCCCTATTCCCGTATATCCAGACAGACCAACTGTGAGGAAAGCCAGTAGCCAGAGGGTGTGACACGTGGAACCAAGAGGGCTAGGGGTCTGTGTGGCTCCCCCACACAGGTCTCCACACTCCAGCCCGCCCGCCTTGTTTCAACCCGAAGGATCTTGCACTTTTGGAGAACCGCCCAGCCCTGCGGAGCCCCCTCCCATTTGCCCAGCCCTGCGGCCCTCTCACTGGTTCCCACCAGCTGTGATCCGTGTGTCGTCCGCTGTTTTCTATCTATTGTCTTCTAAGAAATCTTCGCCCAGCCTCCTGCCTCCAGTTTAGGCTGTTCACCCTGAAGCCAGCGGAGGAACCAAGGGCTGTGAGGAAGCCTCTCTGGAAACTTCTAGACCCAGAGCCTGGAGGCTGTCTTGACAGGGAAAGCCCCTCCTTGTTCCTTGTCTCTGTGAAGAGAAAGAGCTGCCTTCGGGACTAGGCAGATGTCTAGGGGCGTCACAGCCAGGGTGGTCTCTGCATGGGGTTGGGGAGGGAGGTGCAGGCCCTGGAGGGAGTAAGTGGGGGGGGAGGAGACATTCTGAAGACAGTTGTGAGGCCCTGCAACAGCCAAGCAGTGTTTGTTACCCATCAGGAGCGGCTCTGCTGTGCTGTTCCTTCACCCTCGGAACTGGGGCATCCTTGGGGTGAGAGAAGCCACAGCCGCTGGCAGAGAAAGGTGTTAGACTCTGCCTCCCAACCCGCCTGGTCTGGAGCTATCCCTGCGGGTGGGGGTGGGGATGGGGCTGGGACAGGCGGCTCAAGATCCAGGAAGGCGAGTGAAGAAGCCTACACAGATGAAGATCTAAATGTTGGCAAAAAGGTAAAAGGACTGCGCCTTTGAGAAATCCTTCAGTATTGATGCCCAAGTAATTCTTCCTTCCACCAAGGGTGCTTCTGCCCTTGTCTCCTGAGACCTGACTCTGGAAATTTTAGGACTGGGGAGAGACCTAAACAAACAACGGAGGTGATGGGCTTATTCACGACCAAGGTGGTGGCCATGCAGAGCGCTCAGCTCGAGGGCTGCTTTTCTCTCCTCAGCTTCCTGGTACCCACTGGATGCCTTTTTTTTTTTTTTTTAATGGACCAAGAAGAAAGAGTCTGAGATTCCGAGAAGTCTGTGTTGGAAGGCCACCCCGTAGGTGTGAGCGGATTGGGCTGCTTTGAATGTCACTGGCAGTGGCAACAGCAGCAGGGCACCACTGACAGGTTTCTGGGAAAATCACTTGCCCAAAGGGCAGGTCTTGCTGAGCGGGACCCTTGCGCATGCTCGGCTCCCCTGCAGTCGGCTCCGTCTCTGTGGTCTGCTGCTTACAACAAAGGCCGAGTTATTTTTAGCCCTTCGGTCCCTGAAGAAGCCCCTGGAGACCTGCAGATGTGCGAGGTGGGCCACTTCCGCCTGGGGCGGAGGTCACCCTGAGACGTAGCAATGCTCTTGGCCGGTGGACCCCAGGCAGCCTGGCGAGGAGCCGAGCCCTGGTGGTCTCCCTCAGTTCTTTGCACCTGGGGCAAGAGATGGGGGTCACTCTCCTGCAGGGGCCTGTGGCCTGGGAGGGAGTTACTTGCATGAGCAAGGATCTCTTTTAAAGGGCCCTGTCCACATGGGATTCCATCTGTCTCATGAGATAGTTCCTTCTCCCTGTGGGCAGGCGAGCCCATTTTGGGAAGCTGCTGTGGTGTCACGTCATTTGCTCATTCGAGGGTTACATCTCTTCTCCCCACTGCTCGGGCTCTCTGTGCCCCACCTCCCCCAACCCAAAGTGGGGTGTCCTCCAAGGCTGATGATTGGTTTTGAAAATCACTTCAACTTAATTTTAGGAAAAAAGTTACCCAAATTGTTCCCAAAATGCCACAATGGCTTAAATGTTAAAAAGGCAAATTTGAAACAAAAAGCTGTGGCCCTACTACTTGACGGGTCCTCTTTGGAGTCCGTGCAAGTCCCCTCCCACTTTATCACAGGCAGTGCGGGAGGTCCTGTCCCATCTCTAGCCACGCCTGCAGCCCGCAGAAGCTGTGAGCGTGGGAGTGAGTCTTGCAGACAAGGAGGGTGCTGAACCTGCCACAATGATGGGGTGCTCAGGGCTCTGGAATGGACATCAGGAGGGCCCAGCCCCTCCCCAGCCCCCAGGCACTGCTACCAGAGAGCAGTTTCCCCATCTGGAAAGGGGTTGGCAAAGCCAGCCATGGGATGGCACTTTCAGGGTACTCAAGCAGGCACAGTCACATTGTCCCCTTCTGTACTGAAAAAGGAAGGTGATGGTAAACTTCATATTGGTCTTTCTTTGAGCCCCAGAGAAGGAGCCAGAATCATGGGGTGTGTATGGATAATTAAGGTTTTAATTTTGCCTCTGGCATGGAGTAGCTGTGTGACCTTGGGCAAGTCACTCAACATCTCTGAACCTGAGTCTGCCCAGTTGTGAAATAGAGATAGTAATACTGGCCCTGCCTAGTCCACAGTGACACTAGGAGACCTACAAATCACAGTGTTATATAGATCACCACTAGGAGCAGTGCTTGTCAGGGAGGGACTTCAAATAATTCCTATGCCTCTTTCCAGTGTGAGTTAGCCAAGGTTAGACACCTTCTTCGGATCTGCATTTGACCAAAGGGGGCTTAGGGTCTAAGGGCTGTGGTCAGGACCACTAGCCCAAAGCTGTGATAAAGGAAACCGTGACTGTGCGTGGGTGTGTGGAGGGAGATGGGGGTTTGCCCTGGGGTAGGGGACTTCAGGATGATGTCACTCGAGATACCCCCTTCTACAAGACCAGTGTCGCCTAGGTGGGGAGCCAACTTCTGGAGAGGACTGAGATGCAGTTCAGTGGAACCTTCACCTAAACGTTTTGGTTGACGGCCTAGCTCCACTACTTTCTAGCTCGGTGACATTGGGGAAATGTCTTGACCTCTTTGAGCCTCTTTCTCCACCTCCGTAAGGCGGGAGATGCGGCCTGTCCAGCAGGGCTGTTACGGGGGTCAGGGTGATGCTGGGGATGCTGGCACGAAGGTCCCCACACCGCAGTAGCTCTGGTCATTGCGGACGGAGGCCACCACGTGAGATAACCATGCTGGCGACCTCCAGCTTTGCTCTGTGGAACAGCCAGGGTGCCTTTGTTTCGCTCTGATGCGGCTCCAGCAAGCAGGGAGGAGGTGAGGCTGCAGGATCTAAGCCGGAAGCTGAAACCCTCTGCTTCCTGTAGTATTTTTGAGGCACTGCTTGTGGGGCCTGCAGCGAATGCAGTGCAGGCCACGTTGGGAGGAAACAGGGACAAGGCTCCTGCTAGGAAACTTACACTCTAGCTTTCTTCTCAGCTCCCCGAGGACGCATCCATAGCAGGCCCCTCAGGCAGGAGCTGCAGGTCCCTAGGCTCCCCTGCTCCTGTCGTCGCCCGGGGCAGGTAGGAGGCCCAGGCAGGCAGGCAGCCAGGCCAGGAGAGGCCCTTCTCCCCCAGGCTCAGCGCAGGGTGACTGAACCCGAGAGGAAGTGGGTGGGTGGGAGGAAGGCCAGATTCCTTCTGAGCTGGGGACGATAACAGGCTTTAGGGGGAGAGGGGCGGGGTTAGGGTTTCAGGGTGATGTTCCTGATACACTCATGGGCATTTTAGTCTTTGTGCTTCAAACAGAGCGCCATTCCTTTTGCCCCTCCCCTTAAAACGTTCAGATATTAAGGAAGGAAAAGGAGGCGTCTGTTAATACTTTTCTAAGAGGGTCAAGTTTAGGGGACGGACCTGTGCTCTTCTGTGTTGAAGAAAGATTACTGGCCACCTCCGGCCTCGGGGCTCAGCGAAGAGGGTCCGTGTGCAGAGCCCTGAGGACCACCTACTCTGCCCACAAGCTGGTTCCCAGCCTCCCTTCCTCTCTCACTCCCTGACCCCCCAGCCCTCCCTGCTGCCCACTCCAGGCCCCTCCTCAGAGCATCCCAAGGGCAATGAGGACTGGGCCAGAGCCCTGCTCACCCCAGTGAAGATGCCCGCCAGGCCATGCCTGCCCCCTCCGCGGCTGTGCATCGGTCACTGGGGTAGGTTCACATCCCTGGAGAGGGAAGGAGGAAGGGGCACTCCAGGAGGGGGCCAGAAACCCGATTTCCACTTAGGAAGAAGTCCTGGAGCTAAATAACTGGGGGACTGGGGTGGAAAGGAAGAATTATTACAACCTATTGCTCCCCCTTCAGCCCCACAATCCCCCCCCCCCCACCGCTCCCTTTAGGCCCGTGGTGATCCTAGACAGCGTGATTTAAAAAAAAAAAAAATACATTTATTGATTTCAGAGAGGAAGGGAGGAGAGAGAGATAGAAACATCAATGATGAGAGAGAATCACTGATTGGCTGCCTCCTGCCCACCCCCGCACTGGGGATCAAGCCCGCAACCCAGGCATGTGACCTTGGCTGGAATCGAACTCAGGACCCTTCAGTCTGCAGGCTGACACTCTGTCCACTGAGCCGAGCCGGCTAGGGCTAGACAGCATGAATTTTTTTTTTTTTAAAGGCCAAACCTTTGCCCAGTTCTGGAAACCAAGGCAGATGTCCTCTGGTCTCCGGCTCCCTGTTGGTTGGGGGCTTCAGAGGGCAAATGGGGCAGGAGCAGTGCCCTCAGCTGGCTGGAGGTGGGAGGTACAGCGGGCTCCTGGCTGATAAACCCTGTGGGTTATCCCACTCCCACGGGGAAGGTGTCCTGACTTTCTCAGATAAAGCTGCCGAGGTCCCTCCTGGTCCGGCTGGGAGGTGGGGCTGGTGGGGGAGAGATGGCAGCAGAGGCTGGCCTACATCCGGCCAGCAGCCTGGCGGAGGAGGCCCGGGGCACTGCTACCAGAGGGCAGGCCCCGGAGGCCAGCCGCGGGGACGTGAAGGGGGGAACCTGGCCAGTCCTGCCCTCCGCCACTTGGTAAAGCAAATGGCGTTCCTTCGTGTGTGCTCCCCTGTTTGGAATCTTACCCCCACCCCAAAGGATGCCTTAGGTGTTCCCATCAGCCCGGTTTCATCCGGATTCCAGGTGAGGACTGGGGAGGATGGTGGGAAGCAGCAGATGCTTGACGCGCCTCAGGCCTGCAAGCCTCCCACCCAGCCCGGCCGCCCTGCTGTTTCCTCGGGGCTCCTGGACCGAAGGTCAGCCTGGGGGCTCCCTCCCCTGTCTCCGGACATAGAACCTTTGTGCGATGCTCTGCCGGGGCCACAGCAACCCGCCCTGGGTGTCGAGGTGCAGAACAGATGGGTTAGTTCGGGCCTTGGCGTGGGCCAGAGGAGGGTCTTAGACCCTGGGAATCTGGGTCCTTCCTAAGGTGGCTGGAGACCCTCGGTGAGGGGACAGCAGAGGTAGCTTCTGAGTGAAGTTCGAGGGAGGAGGACAGAGGAAGATGCCAGTGCCCGCCGCTCAGGTGCCCGACTGGGACAATGGAGAGCCCCAGACGGGCAGAGTGGGGACCGTTGGAGCCTCAGCAGCGGCTCCCAGGAAGGCTTGCTGGTGGCGCCTCTCGCTGCTTCCTGCCCAGGCTGCTGGAAGAGAGCCCCTAAGGAAGGACCTCCAGGAAACAGGGAGGCTGGGGCGGGGCCTGAGTGGAGGAGGGCAGACGCAGGAGGGATTGGAAGTGGGTAGGGTCCCAGGGAAGGCTTTCTCTGGGCTGAGAGCCTGGCTGTGTCCCCTCCGATGGCTGAGACCCCAGGGCCCGTGAGGCTGTGAGGTTTAAGGGGATCACAGGGCACAGGAACGCCCCTTGGTCCTGGGCTCTTCGTTCCCAACGCCCTCCCTTCCTTGGCTCCCCTGCCTCGGAGGAGGTCCCCCGGCCGGCCCCCCAGCAGAAGGAAGTGTTTGTGCTGATGGTGACGTTTCCCAGGGCAGGCCAAGGAAGGCAGGCAGGACTGGCGGGCAGCCAGCCCGCTTTGACAGAGATATGGTTACGGAGAATGACCTCTACCCAGGCGGCGAGCAAAGTGGCCGTCTGTCCGGACAGCACGACCCAGCCTGGCAAATGGGCCTCGCTGGGGTGGGGAGAAAGGCGGGTGAGCGGTCCCGCAGGAAGTGCGGAGGCCCCTGAGCCCCGGGACCTATAGTTTCCGTTCGTAAACCCCCCAGGCTACAAGCGACACGCACTGCACCCCGTTTGCTTGCCTCTCTGCGCCTATCATTTCTGTCAATGTCATTACTGTTGATGCTGTAAACAGGGATGTACCCCCCCGCTCCCCCCCCAACACACAAAACACTAAGTAAAATAAAGCAAGCCCTGGGTGACACCCCGGTGAGGGAGAAACCCCCCCCCCCCCAGGACCGCCCAGGGGGCTTTCCCCAGGGGTCCCCCCCCCCCGCCCCCTCCCTCGGGCGAACTCCCCTAGCTTCCACCTCTGCGCAGCCAGTTGCAAGGAGAGCCTTGTGCTTGGAAGGCCATTGGCCGCAGGACCCTCATCTCTCCCTTCTCTGCGTTGGGGAATAGATGGGGACTTGGGTGGGAGGTCTTGATTCTGCTTTCTAGTGAAGGGATTCAAAGATTTTCTGGGTAGAATTGGGGTTGTGGTTTGTGTTGACTTTGCCTTTTTGTGTTTCTGTCCCACCCAAGACCTTGGTTCTCCTTCCTTATCCTGCCTGCGCCCTCCTGCTCCTGCCCCTCCCTCCCCCGCTGCCACGGGCGGAGTGGTGGTGAGAAGAAACAGTGGCACAATGTGAAATACACCCCCTGCTCATTCCCACCGCTAGCTGAGGAGACTAAGTTAGAAACAAAGAGGAGACACTGCTTATGCTGTGTGAGTGAGCGGGTGAGGGCGGAGATCTCGGAGCAGAGGCGGCGGGAGCAGGTGGCTGCAGAGGCTGGTGGGGCGGCATCTGTCCTCACAGCGTCTGAGAAAGGGAGGGGTGTCTACCCTAGCTGCCCACCACTCTGCCCTCCTTCCCCGGCCCCCAGGAGGAACGTGTGCACATTTCTTGCCCGCCGTGAGAGATGGCTGAGCAGGCTGGTACCAGCTAAAACGCTGGGCAGGGCACAGGCCACGAGCAGAGCAAAGCTCTGGATCCCACAGGGGCTGGAGAAATAACCCCCCTCCTGGCCCAACCTCCGAATTGCTTCTCAGCGCTGAGATGACGCTTTCCCAAGGCACCCTGATCACTTGTCTGGGCATGAGGGACGGGTACTCGCGTCTAGGCCTCTGTTTCAGATGCATGAGCGTCAGTAGATGAGCAGGCTGAAGCATCTGGTACGCCCTCCCGCCCCGGGGGTGCTGGGAAGAACGCAGGGCCTCAGCCTAGTTGTGCTTCTGTTTTCCCAAGCACCCTGCCCTTGGAAGAGGAACACCCCTAACGGGAAGGCGCATGTTGGTGAGAGATGAGTACCTGGGTGGGAGTGTGTCAGGTGCCAACGGAACGAGCCTGTGCCTCTGCAGGCTGCTCAGGGGCGCTGGCCGATCAGAGGTGCAAAGCGAACCTCGCAGTGGTCCCGTCCAGTCCCCACTGGAGAGAGCAAAGCCGGGCGCGGCAGCACTGGCCCTCACGCAGGACAGGGTGGACTCCCATGGAGTCCGCAGCCAGGCCGTCTCAGCCTCCAGGGGGTTTCTGGCAGGACAAGGGGCTGCTTGGGTGAGTGCGGGAGGAACCCCTGAGGCAGAGGCAGTTCCAGGAGCCCTCCCACGCCCAGCTTTGGCCATCAGATCCTAGCTTCCTGCGTCACCAGGCTCCCCTGTCTACCCACAGCTTCAGGAGTAACCGGTCCCATCTCTCTCTTCCCTGCAATGGCACAGCCAGAGTTCAGCTTCCAGTGAGTCCCCGGAGAAGGCGCCCTGAGCTCACATTCAGGCTCAATGCCTGCGGGAGGCTGGTGTCTGTGCGGGTGGCGGCCCAGGGTTGGCTTCGGCAGCCGGTGGCTTCTCTGGGTGGAGGTGGCACTGGGGGAGGCGCTGCGAGGCCCTGGACGGAGTGAGGCTCCCAGCAGGCGGGACCTTGGTGATCTCTGTGGAGCGAGTCAGGAACAGAGGCTCTCATGATACTTGGCTGGGAGTCTGGTTTTAGAGTGCTGGCGAGCCTGAAATGCATTCTGGGGTTTAATCCGCCCACCCGGTTGAAAGCCTGTGGGCAGGGTTCTTTGGCAACAAGCCTCCTTTGAGGACCTGCTTCCCTTGGTCTCTTGTGCTGGCAGGAGACAGGGAAGGGCCATCCAACTTGAATCCTATCCAGGCCGGACTGGCAGCACTGCCCCCCCCAGCCTGGCACCCTGAATCCCAGACCCCCGGCTTGCCCCCGGACCCCTGGCCTAGCACCCCAGCCTCAGGCCCCCAGCCTGGCCCGCAGACCCCCAGCCTGGCACCCCAGCTCCAGGTCCCAGGCTCCAGGAGGGATAGACACTGCTGGTCCTGGGGGCTGAGCTCTCAGAGGGTCTCCCTCCCGCCTCCACTCGAGTGGACGCTCAGGTTGAGCACACAGGCAGCTCAGACTCCCCAGCTGGATGCTGAGCCCCTGACTCGCTCAGAAGTGGAGACCCAGAGGAGAGACTGGCCTGTCCACGTCCCTCAGGCGCCCAGTGTAGGAGCCAGACTGACCCTCACCAGGTCCGCTGCCCCCTTTCCAAATGCGTTCAGACTGAGGGCAATTTTGAGGCCCAGTTGCCATTTCATGCCCCTGGCAGAACCAAGAAATGGGGCATCTCTGCCAGGAAGTCCAAAGAAAGGGATGGTCTTCTGTCTGAAGCCCCTCCATGTGTCTCCTCAGGGAGAGGCTGGTTCCATGGCTCTGGTGAACCGGGGCGTTCCTGGGCGTGGGGGGGGGGGGAGGCTCCGGGCCTGGGGTAGGAAGGATGGAGAGATCCTTAGGAGGATGCCATGGGAGGAGGCTCCCGCCTGTGCGGGCTCTGCCAAGAGCAGGGGGCCCTTTGGTGAGTGGGAGTGTGGGGAGGGGTGAGTTTAGTGGTCACTGTCCTGTCCCAGCTGCTGAGTAGACCCCGGATGTCTCACCACCTCAACAACCACCCGGATTGCTGTGGGCTATGGTTGGAAAGGAGACCACAGAAACATCCCAGCGACCCCTGATGGCCGTGTCTCCGTGTACCTGTCTGGACCTGCAGGTGATGCAGACTTGGCGTTGCTTCTTCCAGGTGTGGGTACAAAAGAGGGGAGCCATTTCCCCAGCACAGCTCATCCCCCCATACTTCCTTCTTGTCTCTTTTATCCCGTGCTCCAACTCTTGCTGAAACTCAGTCATGAAAGAATGGCCAAGAGTGTTGAGCTCCCGAAATAGAAATGCCTGCTTCTGAGGGTCTTCCTTTCATACTTCCTGAACCCCCTCCTCATTGGCCTCCCTGCTGGCTGGACAGCTCAGAGGTTTTGCCCTGAACGCTGGGGGACTTCAGACAGTGCTGAGGACTGAGGCCGCCACAGCTTTCATGAGGTTGAGGGAAGGGTGCAGACTTGGGAAGCTGGGTCATGGTCTGAAGATGTCTCCACTGGCTTCTGTAAAAAGCAACCACAGCCACGGACAAAAGTCCCCACCCCCTACCCCGCTAGCTGACGTGTGCTGTGACTGACGTGTGCCGTGACCGTGGTCTCAGTGTGTCGTGTGTGCACTGCTCCTGTCTCCCGGGGACGCTCCTGCTCCCGTGTGTCCCGTTCCCGCCCTGTGGCTCCTATGTGCAAAGTGCTGTGGTGTTTCTGCCCGCCTGAGGGTGTAGGGTGCTCTCGGTGTTTCCGTCTTGTGGGGGGGAGGCCTTGTCCCACCTCCGCGGTCCTGAGGAATGTGCAGGTTTGTGACTTTGCAGGGAGCTGCTTCCTGTGAGTCTCCAGGAAGATCTCCAGGTTGGCAGCTGCCCACATCTGGATTGGGACTCACCGACAAGGACTCGTCCGGAGGCAGCGGCGACAGTGGCTTCATTCAGAGGGCTGGCTGGAGGGGCAGCCCAGGACCGGGGTCCCTCCCGCTCTCCCTTCCTGGGCTCCTGCCCTGACCCTGACCTTGACCTGGTTCTGGGAACGAGGCCGGGAGAGGCCAAGACCTGGAGCCAGCGTGAGGTAGGCACTGGGCAGCCTTTATCTCTCGAACCCTGGACATCACAGCCCGCTGTGGAGCCCCTGCAGGCTCACAAAGACTAAGTCACAGGCCGGCCCTGTCCCTGCTGTGGTTCGTATCTTGTTCTGTGGTTGGTTAGCAGTGTTGATGACCTAGGTAGTGAATCTTTTTTGTCTGCAATTTAGAGAATGTGTAAACCAATAAAAGGCTTTAACACTTCTGGGAACTTTTGGTTATTGCCCCCTCCCCCACTGCCAATCTTTCCCAAATCAATGGCAAATGGATAGATCCTGTGGAAACAGAGCCTTTTCACGTTGGGGTGTGCAGTGAGACGACATGTGTGAGTGCACACGTGTGTGCATGTGTGTGTGTGTGTGTGTGTGAGCACATGCATGCATGTATGTCAGGCTCCAGAGAAACACTGGTGCTTTCGTGTTTGTAAGGAGACTCCAGGAGCAATGCGTTCCAGGTCTCCGTTGCTCCTGGCGCCAGAATTCTGACCCTGACATCCGCATCGAGCTCCTGGGAAGCTGCCGTCAGGGCTGCTTTCACGGGGACTGGGCAGCTCGGCCAAGAGCTTCCTCTGGGGACACCCCTCTGGGAAGAGGCAGGGCATTTGGAAGAGAACCCCTGCAACTTCTGGGGGAGGGGAGGCCAATGATTCAGAGGTGACTCACAGCTGACTCGGGGTTCAGAGGTTGGAGTGGGGGAGAGACCTCAGCTCAGGACCCATCTAGAGGGCAGCTGAGTCGCCGCTCCTTCCCTCATCAGAAACCACCTTCCACAGGAGGCAGGGAGATGGTGCCCTGGAGAGGAGCAGAGATCTTTGCAGAGGACCTCTCTGCCCTGAAAGTCCCCAGCCTGCTTAGCAACCGCCTTAAAGGGACAGTCTCTGGGAGCAGGACTCCCAGGCCACGCAGGACTGGGTTGCCCAAGGCTGCAAGCTAGGAGCCAGTCTTCCAAACACAAGTTTCAGTTCAGCCAGTAAACAAAGCTTGTCCTATATGCCGGGCACTGGGAATGCAGCCGGGGAGACAAGGCCCCGCCCTCAGGGGCGCACAGGTCAGACAGGTAACAGCACACCCTGTGGAGGGCGGTCATCGAGGAGACCTGCGGAGGCAGACTCACCATCAGCACATCTGGGCTCTCTCAGTCAGTGTGCCAGTTGCTTTCAGCTGGGATCTACCCGTGCCTCCCAGGAAGACACAGGTGGACATGGGGCTCCTCTGCTCCGCAGCAGCCTCTCCAATGTGGTGGTTGTTTCTAGCAGAGGGGACACTGATGGTTGCTGCGGACATGGGCCACAGAGGGAGTGACGTCCCCAGGCAGGGGCCTGAGCAGAAAGGCCAGGTGGGCGCCTGGCTGGCAATGCTGAGCCGCTCATTCCAGCAACGGGGGGCACACAGGTTCTGGACAGAGTCCAGGCACCGACACCCACGTGCAGGCCTTTCCTCTGCATGGAGGGTGGTGACGTCTCTGTTTGACCCCAGGGACCCCAGCTTTGCATCCCTGGCTCAGAAGCTCAGAGACCCTTAGGGGAGGCACGAGATGCACCAGGGAGGCTGGGCCTGGGAGAGTTATCTGACACAGACCAGGAACTGACATGCTTGCTCCCCGGGAGTCCCAGGGACAGGGGAGGGACCCAAATTATCTTCAGGCAAACTCAGAGCAGAACAGATTTCCTTTGTTTTTTCCTTGGGGGGGAAGGGGTGAGGAGGAAAAGTGTGTGTGTGTGTGTGGAGGTGGGGACTAAGAGGAAGGGACCACTGGGATAACCCTCTCATTAGGGTCTAAGGAGTGGCGGCGTGGTAGACAGGACACTGGGAGAGGAGTGAGAGGGCTGGGCCTTGTTACCCACGTGGCTCATTGGGGACATTTTAGATCAATTTTAGACATTTTAGCACAGGTTTCTAAAAAGCCAGCCCGAGACACAGGCAGGTTTGGGCCAGGAGCCCCCAGACCAGGTGGGTTTGCATGCAAACGCCCAGGGCTGTCCTAACGCTCCCTCCCTGCGCCCAAGCTCACCTGTGCCGAGGAAGCCCCTCTCCACCCAGCCCCTTGGGATGGATGGTTTCACGCCAGACTCAATGAAGCCAGACGTGTAGGTTGTTGGACAACACTGGTGTCCTGAGTAGATTCTGCAGAGGCCTGGGCTGATGGAGGGGCACTTTGGGGGGTGCCCTGAGGCCTGGGGGACAAGGGTGGAAGGAAGGTTCCTGAGCCCCAAACTTCAACTCAAATCATGGATCAGAACAGCTCTGATTTTATTTCATATATTGCTGCTTCTACTGCTTAAGAAAACACAAAACACAACACTTATAAATCATGTTTGGGGCTACATGGTGGGAGGGGCTGCAGGGGTGACCCCGACGGTTGTGGAGGGCAGTGCAATGTTGTGAGGCCACCAGGGTCCCTGGGCCCTTGACTCCTCTCCCCCCCCCCCCCTCCAAATGGTCCCTGCTCCCAGGTTTCTCTAAAGGGGCCTGACCCGCACCCTGCTCCTTCCTGGGTTTCTCTTAAGCAGAGGGAGGAGCCTCTGGGTCTTTGGTGCTCACAGCCCTCTCTTCCCCACCCACCCCTCTTCCCGCTCCTCCATACACCCCTCTCCCCCACCCCCACCAGGTGCTCTGCTGTCACCTCCATCACAGCCTCAGGCTGTGCTTTATCTGGACCAGAACAACAGCGTGCTCCCCAGGCTGGAGGGCTGAGAATGTTCTGGCTAAACTTTGGGTAATTAGCATCGTTAATGCTCAGTTCTGTACTTTTACAGCTGCGAGCCTCATTAAAGCGTTCTCCAGGGGGAGGCACGCGAGGTTCAGGTGTCAGCTCCGCTCCTTGCTCCTCGCCAGCGCCCACCTGCCATCCCGGCCTCCCCTCGGAAGCCCGCTCCATTTCCCTCCCTCCTCCGCTCCCACTGCCTGTCTGCTGGCATCTGGGCGGGGGCTGCCTTTCCCAGCTGGGCCCCACTCCTTCCTGCCCCCTCTCTTCTCCCGCCCAGGAGCTGGGGGGCTGGGGGCCTGCTCCCTCTCCCTCCCACTCCCAGAAACGTGCCTCCGGGAGGGAGGGGCATGGCGCCCAGACCTCGGCCCTACTCTGCCTTGAAAGAAAGGGTTCTCACCTGGGCGGGGGACCGAGCCTGCCCTCTGAGTATTGGGCTCTTTGTCCAGGACTGCTCCTTCCTTTAATTCCCACCCCCGAAGAGAAAAGCCAAGGTCCGGTGCCCTCACCCACACTCCCCACCTCCCGCCCCCCAACCTCCTGGCTGGATTTCCCAGGCTCGACTGGCATCTGCTGCCTGGGCCCCTCATCGGAAAGAAACCTGAGTCCCTCTGGCTTTAATTTCTGGGATTCCTGATTCCTGGGAGGGGTGGCAGGGGACAGGCTATTTGCCAAACAGAGAAATATGAACCGCTCTCCAACCCCCTGGAAACCTTGAGGAAAATAATGCCAGTCCCTCCAGGGACTAAACACAGGCTCAGCCCCAAAACAGAGGGAAAACACAATTCCGGAGGCCTCCGGGGGCCGAGGGGCTGGGGAGGGCCCAGCAGGGCTCCAGACCCTTGGCCATCCTCTTCCTCTCCCCTCTGTGCCAGGGGGACAGGGAAGCCCTTTGTGATGAGCACAACCTGAGCAGCTCCTGCGGGCTGGGCTGCCGGCGGGGGATACTTGGAGCTCGGTCTCAGCCTCGGAACTCCCAAGGAAGCAATGGCACCAGCAGGTACCCGGGCAACCTTGGTTCGGGATGCAGTGACGTGTGGTCCCGGATGCAGGCACGCAGGGGCGCATGCTCAGAGGGGCTCTGAGCAGGGCCTTGAGGGAGGTGTAGGACGTGGATATCAGTGATCTGGGTTGGGTGGGCTTTCCAACTGGAGAAAGCAATGCGAGCAAAGCCACTCCCCGCCCCCCACCCCCGCTTTATTCCAGGGACACGGGGCTGGCGTGGGGTGCGTGTTTTGGGCACTGGGACCTGGGTTACTAGGGCAAACTCTTCCACAGGGCCCTGCGGCCATCCTGACTTCACAGCGGGCTCCTTCGGAAGCTGAGAGCGGGTGTCAGAGGCTCTCAGAACCTTTAGCAATGAGAGGAGAGCATGGGGCCCCCAGCAGCTCTGTTGGCACCTGGTTCGACGTGTGGGGTTAGATCCCTGTAACCTTTACTCTGTCTCTCCCCACCCTCTAAGCCAGCGGTTCTCAACCTGTGGGTCTCGATCCCTTTGGGGGCAAACGACCCTTTCACGGGGGTCGCCTAAGACATCCTGCATATCAGACATTTACATGACGATTCATAACAGTAGCAAAATTACAGTTATGAAGGAGCAACAAAAATAATTTTATGCTTGGGAGTCACCACCACATGAGGAACTGTATTAAAGGGTCGTGGCATTAAGAAGATTGAGAACCACTGCTCTAAGCTATCCTCAGCTCTTTGAACCTTAGTCTGGATCCTTTTCAGGTGGTTTCTTATGATCCTCATTTCCACAGCCACTCGCAGCTTCTCCAACCCTCCACCGTCCTCAGCCAGCGGGCCGGAGCGTGGCCCGTCTGGAATGCCACGATCCTCCATGCCCCCACGTGCTTGCACCCACAGCCTCTCCACCCACAAGCTTCAGCTCAGCCCTCTCTCCTCGGGAAGCCTTTTCCAATATGGCCAGGGAGCACCACTCCTACCACCAGGGTGGTACATTCTTCTGTTACAGCACCTGGCACCCTGCCCCGTCCGTCAGCGTTCCCGCTGCCTTCCCCATCAGACTGACATCTTTGAGGGCACAGACTGTGTCTTATTCACTGGAATCTCACTTGCCTTGGTGCGTGTTCAATGGCTGGGTGGATGGAAGAATATATGAGTGGGTGAGGGAGGGAGGGAGGGAGTGGACAGCAAATCAGAGAAAGTAAAGCGGGGTGGGTGTGGAGCACAGGCATTAGTCTTTGTCCCTCTGGGGCAAGGTCCTGGCAAAATCAGGAGCAGATTTCTGGCCACGAGCCCTGGGCCCTGGGATGGTAGCAAATCTCTGGCTGCGAACCCTGGGCCCTGGGTGGGGGTTGGGGGGCAGGTGGCTCTGTTGAGTGGGAAGGACAGGGTGGTTGGGCCTTGACCCATCTCTCTTTCCTGGGTTACACGGCCCACTTAAAACCCGAATCCTTCAAGTCCCACTGCATTATTAAGGATCGATATTAAGTGGGCCGCCCTGTGTTCCTCTTAAAGGAAATCCACTTAGTCTTCAAAGAAATAATTAATTATGAAGCTTATCTCCATGCTACTCTGGGGCAAAAGACCAGCTTTCTCTTTAAAGCTCACAAAGAACCTTGAAAAAATACATGATTAGCCGAAACCAGTTTGGCTCAGTGGATAGAGCGTCAGCCTGCAGACTGAAGGATCCCAGGTTTGATTCTGGTCAAGGGCATGTACCTTGGTTGTGGGCACATCCCCAGTATGGAGTGAGCAAGAGGTTGCTGATCGATGTTTCTCTCTCATCGGTGTTTCTAACTCTCTATCTCTCTCCCTTCCTTTCTGTAAAAGATCAATAAAGTATATTAAAAATATATATATGATTAGATTAGTCCCTAAACAGACCCCACAGGCTCAAGCTGCTGATAAAGAGCACCTGCAGGTGCAGGGCTTACATCTGGTTCACAATTATCCTTGGAGTTTCAAGGACTCATAAGAATCAAGGTCCCTCTTCCTCCAGCCAGATCTACCTTTGGAGGGGGATGGAAGACAGTTCATGAGTGACCTTTTAGTTGTGCTTTTCTCGTGTCATAAAATCACCGGCTTTCCTCTAGTTGTGCCATTTTAAAAATATACACTGCACTCCTGTATGCTTTTAATTATGTCTTGAGACCAAAATTATTACTCCTGAGAATGCAGATCCAATTACACAATGAAAGTCAGTGAGAAAGAATATTTCAATGCGAGTCATTGGGCTCTAAGACTTGGGGACCCATTTGCTGGCTGGAGGAAGGCTCATCCCTGCCCTGGCATACACTGAGACTATGGTGGAGGAGGCTTTGGGGCCTGAGAATGTCTGGGGTGAAAGCTGGAGCTGCCACTCATAGTGATTGTCACTGAGCATGGTACCTGGCTTCAGGAGCCTCAGTTGCCTGATCTGTAAAATTGGGACTAGTGATGCCCACTTGGTAGAGCTGCTGGGAAGATGAAAGACAATCCCATGTGTATAGTGCCTGGCACAGGTGGTCTCCCTTTCTCTTCCTTCTACTGCTCTCTCTCCTACCATTTGTGACAATAAAAACTGATTCTAAGAGAAAAGGTGATAAGATCCTGCCCTCAAGATGTAAGTTTCCTTACAAAACTAAGATGGCAGAATAGGGCTGAGGATTGTACGTGGCTTCGGAGTCAGAGATGTGGCTTTGCCTCTTGTTTGTCTCTTAATGGAGATAATTACATCTACCTTATATCTTACCTTGGTAGGAAGATTGAATGAGACAACTTAGGTAAAGATCTTGGCCCTGTACCTGGCACTCAATAGGTCTAATATTGTCAAGTTTACTCTTGGAAATGAGGAGAATGTGGCAAAGGTCGCAAGAGCTGTCAGATAATGTGCCAGGAGAGTTCAGGGGGAGAGAAAGCTAGGAAGGCTTCAGAGAGAATGTGGCACTTGAACTAACTTGGACATCAGAGAATGGGAGGAGGTGACAGAGAGAGATTTTCCCAAGTGTGTGTATAGAGACAAAAAATGTGACTAGTAGTTCAGGCTGGCCAGGGTGGACAGGAGTCCCAGGAGGTGAGGCAGGAACCTGGGTCTGGGGGTCTGAAGCAAAGCCTTCAGTGAGGGAACAGAGTTGGGGGCTGCTAATGGGTCCTGAGTAAGGGGTTGTGAACTGTGCTGAGCAGGTGGGTTTGAGGAGAGGGGAGGGGCTTTCAGACCAGGGCCGTGTGACTGAGCCTGCTGGTGATCCAGGCCAGACTTGCTGGACCAAGTCCAGGTGTTGAGGGTATGTACCTGCAGACCACAGTCCTCAAACCAGAGTGTGGGGTTCCGAAGAGGAGCCAGAAGCTGCTCTTTACCTATCTACCTCCTCCTTTCCTCTCCCTCCTTCCTCTTCACCGCTGTCCTGCCGCTGAGCAACCTCGGGGGAGGGCAGAAGACAAGTGAGGGGAGCCTGGCTGGGAGCAGACACCTGGCCAGTGGGGAGGAGGCGAGAGGGTTTGGGGCGCTGGGATGACTGGGCAGGGTGGCCCGGTTCTCCTCTGGAGTTTCAGGAGCAGGTGTGGCTAGCGTGGTGTGGACGATCTGGACCTAGGGCCCTAGACTCAAAACATGAGTGCAGTCAGGACCCCTGGGTGGCCTTTCTCGAGTCCATAGATGAGCTTCCAACTTGTCTGTAACACTGTGTGTGCCCTTCTTCCTGGCTTGCCTCAGATTTTCAAAGGGCCTGTGACATCCCCAAAGCTTAAACACCCCTTATCAGTGTAACCCCTTCATTTTCTGGGTGAGGAAACGGAGAGCTAGAGAGTCAGGGTGACTCACTGGGCCCCACAACTAGTTAACTGTCATCCTGGGCAAAGGAGGAGAAAAGGATGTCTATCAGGAGAGCAGGGGTGCTGGGAGCTGGCCTGGGGTGGAAACAGAGGAGAGGGCAGGAGGGAAAGAAAGGAAAGCCCAGAATTGCCCAGGGATTAACCATCTGTGTGTTTCTATGGGCCACGCCCCTCCGTCCCTCCCCACCAGGTTACCTGATCCCCCTGTCCAGGTATTGTTCAAATACTTTCCCAGGAAAGGACTGGGTTGGACTGGGTCAATGGGGGTGGGCAGAGAAGGGAGAGGGAGGGAGGGAGAGAGAGAGAGGGAGCAAAAGGGGGAGAGAGAGTGAGCAAATGGTAGAGTGAACCTGGAGATGTATAAGGTGGGCACGCCCTCCTTTGTGTTTCAGGAAGTCCTCCCCTGGCCTTGGGCCTGGGACAGAGGTGCAGGGAGGCTGAGGGTCTTCATTAGGATTTTCTTGAGGGCAGTTCCATGCATATAACTTGAAGGCTGAACATGCATTAATAGAGGGCTTGGTGGCTGGTCCTGGGGCTTGCTGTTAATGTTATTTTTAGCTCTCTCACAGTTCCACCATCTCTCCCTTCCCTGTCTTGTCAGGTGGCCATTACTGGCTTTGAAATCACAGATTCTGGCACCAGTGGGCTTTCAAAAGGTGCTCCGATGGGCCTCAGGGATGCCACAAGGCGAGCAGGTGAGGGAGCGGGTGAAAGGCCTCTCTCCCTCAGGGGCAACCAGAGGGCACAGCTGCCACTGACCAGCGGCCCACGTAACATGTACTGGGGAAGGAGTTCCCTGGCGATAAACACAGGATCTAAGCTCCCTGCCCTCAACCCCTGAATTTACAGAGGGGAAACCAAGGCTGGGACTTAGTGATAGGGAATCCAGAGCTGAGCTGGGCCTCAGGTCAGGCCTCGCAACCCCAGGCCAATCATCTGGCCTCTTCTTGCTTCCTGGGGTCAGTAAGAGAAGGAGGAGCCTTGCTGAGGAAAAGGAATTGCCTGTGGTGTGTGAGGTCAGGGAAAGGCGATGTGGGAGCCTCAGGTGGGGTAGCGGCTCTGCCACAGCCACAGCTAGAATCCTGCACTGTGGGTTGTGCCTTCTGCTCCTGCCTAGGGCCGGGGTGAGAGGCAGGGAGGCAGGAGCCTGCCTATTTTAGACTCCGGAGGTTTAACCTTTTTTGCTCCTCCAGCCTAGGGGTGTGGGATGATTCTGTGTCCTTGTCAGCCTGGTGAAGCTCAGGCAAGCCCATCTCTCTCTTTTTTCCAAGGCTGAGTAGACAGATGAAAGCTGGCCTTGGCCGCTGAGCTGGGTGCTCCGAGCAGAGGTGGCATCTGGACAGCTGTGAAGGCCTTGTTTGCATATATGCAAATGAACTCTGGCTCTTCTCTTTCCCAGCATCATCCAGGCAGACCCAGGTGCTGTTGGAAGGGTCCCAAATCCTGCATCAACATGAGGCTTTTTGGTCTCACAATGTGACATTTCCTTTGAACTTCTTCCAAGACCCTGAGACCTTTCCCAGTTCCCACCTCCACCCCTGCCAATCATGTTAGCTTCCCAAACCCTAGGAATTAGAGCTGAAGAACAGATTGGGAAATAGCCAGGGGCAGTGGGCAGAGTTCAACCAGGACAGACAGGAGGTTCTAGGTTCTGTGCTGGCTCTGCCACCCGTTCAGTGTTATCTGGGATGAGCCCTACAATGCCCCCGATGGGCATTGAACAAAGAAAGGGGCTGAAGGTCCCTTCCACTCCAACAGTCTGAAAATATTTGTGAACCCCCATGCATTAAGGTTCTTTGGCTGTAAATGACAGGCACCCACCCAAGGCCACTAAATTGCAACAAGGGCATGTTTAAGAGGACACAGAGTGTCTCAAAAACACATGAGTGGGGACTGGTAGGTTCAGAAGAGGGGAAAAGGGGAGTGTGGAGAGCTGTCTGGTCCCTCCATCTCTTCTCTCAACTCCTTTCTGGGCACTATTTTAATCTTACTCTGTCCCAAGACTGATTTTTCTCTGCTCTTCTGTGTTCTCAGTGGTGAAGACATGATTGTCTTACAATAGCACATCCAGCGAAAGTGACCCAGACAGAAAGAGAGTCAAATGTCTGTCAGCGGTCTGATTCCACACTCCTGGGGGAGAACATCTCTTGGTTTGGCTTGAGTCAGGTGACCGACCACCTGTGGTCCAATCAGCTCTGGTCAAAAGAATGGGGTCACGTGACTGTCTGAGGCCCATAGCCTGACTCCAGGAGAAGATTTTGGGTCCTGAGCAGATACCCAAGGAGTCCACTGCTCCTCACATGAATGTTTTAGAGAGTTCAAGCCATATCAGAACTCAGGAGAGATCATTACGTTTGAGAGGTCATTAAGTTTGAAAGCCACCGCTGATGGCTTTCCATAAACCTAAGCAACCTAAGCAGCGCAGAATGGGTGGAGCCTACACGGTAAGGGTTTGCATTTGTGTGGTCGCAGTGATGATGGAAAAGAGAAAAGGCAGGTATAATTGATCGCTTCCCAGCCTCTCCCAACACCCTATTAAATATCAGAGTGACCTTTAAAGAAGGCAAAGGCCATCAATTAAACAAACAGATGCCTTGATAGAAAATAGAAGTGTAAGCACCGGTACCATTTCATAATTTACTCCTGGCAAATCAACCTTGTTTAGTTGGTGGGCTGTTCTCTGTCTACATTTAAAAAAAATAAAATAAAAAGGAGGAAATTCATCACCACAGTGTGAGCACCTTCATGAGACCTGCGAAACACCAAAATAGATTACAGAGAAAGGTTTCACATCTCTTTCCTGGGGTTAACACTTAAAAAAAAAAATCAAGAGGTTGCATATGCATCTGTCTTGAACGATTGAGCCAATGTCTTTGGAGATGCAGGGGGGAATGGAAGAGAAGACCTTTGGACAATTCTGCCCTCTCTTTTTTAAAAAAATATGTTGTATTGATTTTTTACAGAGAGGAAGGGAGACAGAGAGTTAGAAACATCGATGAGAGACATCGATCAGCCACCTCCTGCACGCCTCCTACTGGGGATGTGCCTGCAACCAAGATACATGCCCTTGACCGGAATTGAACCTGGGACCTCTCAGTCTGGAGGCCGACGTTTTATCCATTGAGCCAAACCGGTTTCGGGCCTGCCATCTTTTAACTCCAGGATCCAGATGTGGTGATTGCATCTGCATGCTCACACTCATGATTAAACTATATATACAAGTTGCTTAATGTAGACAGAAAAATACCCTGTGACCTGAGGATGTGTGTGACATATTCAGCAACACTGGGCCTAGGATTAATGTTGCTAAGGTCAACGTGGTCATTTTGGGCATATGGTGGGTAATCTTTCATAAGGGTTCACCACTCTTCCGTATCTTAGTTCATCTCTAATGGACTGGCAGAGAGAGATGGTTATTAGAAAATAAAATGCACTTAGAGTCCCTCATGAATCATTTATGGAAGACACCATGCTTAGCAAAGACTGAAAATATGGCTGTTAAGGGACATTACAGTCACTATTTCTGGATGGCTTTCAAGCATGACTACTGACCACAGCATCAGGCTTGGACATACCGGAAGGACTGAAGCCTTCAGGGTGGAAGGGAAAAGGTGTGGGCAGAGGCTGAGCCCAAGGAGGCGGCCTTCAGAAGCCATCGTGTGGTGGAACCCATACTGTGAGGTTCCCTGGTCTTACTTTCTTTCATACTCCCACGATAGGCCCGGGGAGGAGGATGTCAGTTGAAGAGGCAATTAATTGGACAGAACTGAGGTTTGGGCAATTAACTTTTAAATATGCAAGCCATTCAGGAGAGAGTGGAAGTGGTTTTGTCTTAGCACAGCCGGTGAAAGATGGGGAGATGTTATCAAGGCTTTTGGGTAACCAGCAAAAAGTTTTTAAATCCCCACTCTGCCCACACTCAGAGTATCAGAGCCGTGACAGCCTAATGATAGGGGCCTCAGGAGCCTGAAGAAGGAGAGAATTGGTGCTCTCTGGGTCACCTATAAATAGAACTTGTTAAGATTGTTCTAGAAGGCTGGGGGAAGCAATCAGCTGACTAAAGAACTGTGCAGGAGTTTGCCCAAGGGTACCGTTTGACCTAGGCTTGTGTTTCCTTTACAGTCAGTAACTGAGGGGAAATGGATTTGCTTCTTGCAGGTGTCTTTGAATTGGTGGGCCTCCTGCAGCAGAGATGGTGTGGGGAAGAGGAAGGAGGCCTGCATTTGGGGGCAGGAGGACACGCTTTAAAACGGAATTTGAGTTGTTGGACCCTGAATAGGTCACTTTGCCTGCACTGAATCCTGCCCTATTCTTAGGATTAGTAGAGACAGAAAAAAAAGCTTGTGGAAGGACAAATTAGTGTCCCAGGGAAGTTAGGAGAACTTGGTTCTGGTCCCACCTCCACCACTAACTGGGTCTGTTATTGCAGAATGAGGGGTACACAGCACACTCGCTGAGTGACACAGCTTCCTTGGAAGTTCTGATTCAGAAGAGGTGGGATGGGCCCAGGAGTTTGTTCCTTGTCACTGGAGATGTTTGGGAAGCACTAGATTGGATTACTGTCTTCTGAACATATCAGACCATAGAGGTTCTAGGGCAGATGCAAGAATACAGTCTTCTAGCACCTCTAGCAATGAGGCCCAGAGAGCTGCATTTGTAACCAGCTCATCAGGCAGTTCAGATGACCAGGAAGTGGGCAAACAGGAATCAAAATGGTCTTTTAAGGCCTGGCTGACGTAGCTTGGTGGTTGAATGTCGATCAATAGGAGGTCAAGTTTCGATTCCTGGTTGGGGCACGTGCCCAGGTTGTGGGCTCAATCCCCAGTGCGGGGTGTGCAGAAGGCAGCTATCAATGATTCTCTCTCATCACTGCTGTTTCTATATCTCTCTCTTTCTTCCTCTCTGAAATCAATAAAAATATATTTTTAAAAAACGATTTTTAGGGTCAAAGTCTAAGACTTTCCATTCTGAGCTGCTGTTCCTTTAAGATGCGCAGATCTGGCCATATTGTGTGTCAAAATAGGAAACACCTCTGTCTAGTTGATAATCTTTCATTCGGGTCCTAATCCAGCCTCCTTACTTGGTTCCTCTTCTACCTCTGCACGGTCCAGTCAGCAAAGGGTTAACACCCACCGAGCTGATCTCTGCTCAGCCCTTCTTCTGGCAACAGGTGTCTCTTGGGAAGCCTGAGAAGAGCTGAGTCACCAGGCCTCCTGGGCCTTGGATGATAGCTCAGGAATTGGAAGGCTACCCTGGAGGACTGGGTGGCTTATTGCCGCCTTTGAATGTTTTCTTCAGCTGCCTATACTGGTAGCTCTATATAAGGACTGAGACTGAGCTCCGCAGTGGGTGGGGAAGGAAGTCTTGCTTGGCTTTAGGGAACAGTGGATGCTGTGGCAGAAGGAGTGATGTGGACTTTGAACAATCAAGACCCCTGAGATAGAAGCATAAAGCAATGGTATTTTCATTTCCATTGCCCTTTTCAATGTTTTCGTGGAGGAAAGATCTTCCCTTCCCCTTGGGTGAAAACGCATACAGTTCCATGACTTTTTTGTTCCCTTGTAGATAATAAAAATTTCTGGAGTCATTTAAGTCACCAGATACCATCACAACCCAGAAATCAGGATGCCCAGGCCCATGCAATAACCCTAACTCTACAACTCTGGGCTCTGCAGGGAGGAAACCTGCGGTTGGTGAAGGGATTTCTTTGTTCTTAGTTCCTCCTTCTCAAGCTCTACAGTCAGCTTTTGGAACCGGTAGAGAAGAGAGGAGAGGGGCAGAGTGGCTCTTCTTTGACTGGCAGTAGGGAAGGTGGGTACTCTTTCTTGGGTGTGGTTGTGTCCATAGGAGGCTCCCCATCACCACGACCCTCCCCTCAGCTCTCTTGTCCAAGGTGGTCACTCTCATTACAACACTTTTCTCACAGATCATAGGATCATTTCAGACAAGGCCCAGTGTGACCACACCTGCTTTCTCTTATAAGATCGGCTCACATCTGATTTAAGGGAAACACACAGGCATCCCTGCCCAGACGCATCTTGGGAGTTGGGAAGTTAGTCCCAAAGCTGCAGAAAGCTCCTTCCAGCCAGCCCCTCTCTCCTTGATGATTACATTTCCAGGCTAATCTAACAGCACAGGTCCCCTGTATCCCACCCCTCGCCCCTGCCAATCACAGGGAGATGTGCCAAGCTTTCTGAAACCTCCTGGGATGAGTGGCTGGGACCTCACCACCCTCTTGGAAGGGATGAAGCTCACAGTCCACTATTTCCCTCCAAATAAATCTTCTCTACAAACTGTCTCTACCTCAACCTCTAAAAGCCAGACCATTTTATAGCCTCAATGTGGGTGAAGGTATGAAGTTAGAATTCTGTGACAAATTTTTGGATCTTACCTTGACATTTTGCATCTTCTCTGACACCAAATTGAAATGCCATGTTTACTGTATCATGATGCCTCAGGTGAAACTTTCAATTTACTATCTTGTTGTATTTACTTTGGTTCTTGATGCAATTGCAAGTGGAGACAGGGACTGTGAAGGAACTTTAGATGCCTGGAATGCAAACCATTGAGCATCTATTCCACTCCCTTTCCTCCCTCCCTCCTTCCCTCCCTCCCTCCCTCCCTCCCTCCCTTCCTTCCTTCCTTCTTTCCTTCCTTCCTTCCTTCCCCTGGTGTTTCCAAGGAGTTTACTTGGGCAGACCAGGGGACGGGGAGGCTCTGCGTCTAAAAGAAGGTATTGAGCCTCTTGGTAGTGAAGCAAGGCTTGTGCTGGTGATGAAGGGCATGTTGACTTAATCTTGGAGTCATGGAACTGCTTGACTGCTAGTTGATGGCACTTGTTGGCTGCAATGTCCTCCATCTTCATGATCTGGATTGAGCAGGCATGGTGCCAGGCCCCCATGTCTTGGTTGCACCAGATGGTGGCAACCCAGATGGTCAGGTCCCGCACTCCCAGTACATGTTGTGGGTGCCACTGTGGGAGTCAGCTCAGCCAGATGCCAAAGCTCTTCACCCGATGGGGGATTTTTCAAACACCTGCCCATAGTAGAAGATTTCTCTGAAGATTTCTTCATCTTCATTTGAGACACAAAGTACCAGAAGCAGAACATGGCAATGACATGGTTAGGAGCAAAGGTGCACCTGTGATAGAGGGGTGGTGTGTGGCACTTGGAAGTGGGCAGTCAACACCCCACTTCCTTGCACTCCCACAGCGTGCCAGTTTTCTGCGAGTTTGCTGCCACCCACAAAAGCCAGGCCATACATTTTATATTGTTGATAGTCTCTTGGGAGCCAGCAAACTTGGCTGGAATCATCAGAAAATCTTGGGAAATGGAAATTGGCCAGAAAACACCCAGGCAACTTCCCAGCCTTCCCTTGGAGAGCTTTGCCAGAGAAGCTCAGGTGCTCTTCACTTTTCTCCCTGTTGGCTTTTTGCTTCCCGTGGGAAGACTGATTAAGCCTGGCTCACCTGCAGTCAGGTGTGGTTGGATGGTAAAGAGCCCAGGTAGTTGTTGCTGTTCATCCTTGTCTGAGGCATTTGGAGGACTCTCCCTTCCTGTGGCTGCGGAGGAAGAGGGGAACTGGCTGCCCACGGCCTCTGTGGGAAGTAGGTGGCAGAAGGGGAAAGCGGGCACTGAGGAGATGGGAGGAAGAGCAGGAGGGCCTGGCCCGGATGGGATACCCATCTCTTCAGGCTGGATGTTTCCTTTGCTGTAGCCCTGGGCACATTTTCCATCTGTTTTCATATGTGGGTATTTATCCTCTTCTGCAAACTGATTGGCCACATAGCAGGTCTGCTGGCACCTTGCATATCCAGTGCCCATGCAGCCTAGACAGGACACAGGGCATAGCAGGCACAGAATTCAGAGAGAATGACTGAAGGCTCCATTAGAAGCATTCACCTCATTTACATTTAGGTCCGTTAATGCCACCTGTGTTCATGGAGGGCATTTTAGGTGTCAGCACCTCACACAGGCATTACATTATTATTCTGGTCTGAAGCCGATGGAGAGATCAAATTTAGTTCTCCAGCCCAAACTGCTTTAATGTGTTCATTATGAAAAAATATAGTGGGGGAAAAAAGGAAAGATCACATGAAAAAAAAAATCGTCCATAATTTCACCACCAAGTTAGTTACTATTAATATTTTCTAAAATCTCTCTACTTTTATGCATATTGTTTTAAATCATTGGATTCATTTGTATATTCAATTTTGTTTCCTTTGCCTCATTCCCACTATAATTTAACATTTGTTCCTAAACATTATTTTTTATATAACATTTTTTTTCTCTTTGTAAAAATAATGGATGCTCAATGTGAAAAAATGGGAGAGTTTAAAGAGACTAAAGAGCATCATATAACTTCCCCACCCAGATGTAGCTACTATATTTCCTTCAAGTCTTTTTTTCTATGAATTTATTTGTGTATGTTTTACAATACTAGCAACCACATACCACATTCTTTTAAATTATTTTATTTAAAAAGTTTAGTGAAATAATAAGTGCACATGTTTACATAAAAATGGTATGTAGAATTCATAGGGTGCCAAGTAGTGATGTTGTCAACCCCCTTGTATCCTCAGTCCTTATCCTCAGAGGCAGCTACTATTAGCCCTTCTGGTGTTTACTTTACACACACACACACACACACACACACACACACACACACACACATACTAGAGGCCTGATGCTCGAAAATTCATGCAAGAGTAGGCCTTCCTTCCCCTGGCTGCTGGCACCAGCTTTCCTTTACCACCTGGGACCCAGGCTTCCCTCTGGCTGCCCGCAGGCTTCTGGGACCTGGGGTGGCTTCCCTCCAGCCCCAGCCTCGTCAGGAAGGACATCCGGAATGACATCTAGTCTAATTAGCATATTACCATATATATATATATTTGATTTCAGAGAGGAAAGATGAAGAAGAGACAGAAACATCAGTGATGAGAGAGAATCATTGATCAGCTGCCTCCTGCATGCCCCCCTACTAGGGATTGAACCCACAACCCAGGCTTGTACCCAGACCAGGAATCAAACTGTGACCTTGGTCCTTGGCTCATAGGTCAATGCTCAACACTGAGTCATGCTGGCTGGGCCCTTCTGGTATTTTTTTTTAAAAATATATTTTATTGATTTTTACAGAGAGGAAGGGAGAGGGACAGAGAGTCAGAAACATCGATGAGAGAGAGACATCGACCAGCCGCCTCCTGCACGTCCCCTATTGGGGATGTGCCCGCAACCAGTATACATGCCCTTGAGCGAAATCAAACCCGGGACCCTTCAGTCCACAGGTGGACACTCTATCCCCTGAGCCAAACCGGTTTCGGCTGGTATTTTCTAATGGTGTTTATGTCAGACTGTATCTCCACTTGATGTGGGTATACCACTATTTCCTGCTCCTCAATGTTAGACAGCATCCACTAGACTTCCTGCTCTCATGATATGGCTTGTCTATCCCTGTCTCCTCCATGGTGATACTTTCTCTGTTGGTTACTTTTTACTGGAAGCAACAAACATATCTTTGTATTCTTGTTCTATTGACACTATATGGTTATTTCGTCCCTTCATGTTTCATAGGGAGGATATTAACACACCCCACCACCTTTTCAGCTTTCCTCCCCATACCCCATAGAGCAACTTCTGTCTCTAGTTCTATGTCAACATTTACATGGTGTTCCACAACAATTGCTTTCTACCTTTCCTGTAGGTTCATCTGGAAAATTAAGAATCAGTAACCCGTGTTTTTGTCACTGTGGCTCTGCAATGTCACTATGGTTCATTGCAGAGCCAAGAAGAGCTCCAGGGCCCATGTGCTACCTGAACAGCTCTGCTTGGCCCAGGTCTCATGCTCTGTTTTGTATTCATCCAGTTCTCCATTTCACCCACCTGCCATCCAGTCAGGCACCCAGCAAGTGTGTGCTGCTGTTTCCTCCTCTCAGTCTTTTCCTGCCCCGGCTCCCCTTTTCTGATCATTCTGTGCTGTCCTTGATCTAGGTTTATGTTTGGGTGCAGTGCATCAAGTAACGCCCCAAAACTTGGTGTGAAGGAGGTCATTTTTTTTTTTTTGAGTGGATACAGTTTCTGGGTTGAACCTTGATTTCCTTTTCTTTTCTTTCCTTGTACTTTGGTTTACTTTCTTAGAGCATTCCAATAATTTTACCCAGGTCTTTTATATGTGTGTGTTTTGTTTTGGGTAATGTAGGGTACTTGATTGATTTCTCGGCACAGTGTGGTGGAGTAGGGAACAGACTGTCCCATCTACAGATAATTCATTTCTCTGCAGTCACTCCTCCCACCTTCTTCACCCTGGCATTTCCAAGTCCCTGGCATTATTTCTTTGGCCACGTCACCCACTGACTGTGCTCTGGGGCGAGTGAACCATCCCACAGCTGGGTCAGTTACCAGTTACCACTCCTCCAGCAGTTTCCAATTTGCTCACTTTTTATTATTATTTTAATTGGATTCCCTACTTGCTCCTTTTTTTTTTCTTTTCTTTTTTAAATCATTGAGTGGGGTCTTAGAGAAAGATGCATGCAATTAATGTGCCATCTTTTACTGAACATCTCCATATACAGTTTTTTAAACAAAAAACTTTATCAAGATATAGCACCACTTTTAAGTGTCTAGTTCACTGAGTTTTAACAAATGCATCACAGTCAAGACACAGACCATTCCCGTCTCCAAAATGTCCCTTTGTTGCCCTTCCCTCTCAATCCTTCCATGCCCCTTCTCGCCCATGCCAAGTGTCCGCTACTTTTGCCTGTTCTAGGATTTTACATGAGTGGAACATACAGTATGTACACTTTTGTGTCCGGCTTTCTTTTCTTGCAGTAATGTTTGTGAGATTCTTCCAAGTTGCTGTATAATCAACGCTGTGTTCTTTTTATTGCTGAGTAATAGTCTGTTATATGTAGGTGGCAGAGAGTATTTATCCATTCACCTGTTGGCGAACATCTGGGTGTTGCCAGTTTTGATGAAGAGATGATGAGCCTTCATAGTCAAGGAGTGGGATTGCTGGATTATCAGTGAGTCTGTGCTTAACTCTGAGAACCTGCCAAACTCTTCTCCAAAGCTGAACGGTTGGAAACACTCACTGGCAGCAAATGGGAGTTCCAGTTCCTCCACATCTTTACAATACTTAGTATCACCCCTCTTTTCAATTTTAGAGATTTTAGTGGGTGTGTAGTATTATTTCATTAGTTTAATTTCTATGGTGACTACGGATGCTGACCATCTTTTCATGTGCTTATTGATTTGACATTATCTTCTTTGGTGAAGGGTCTTCAAATCTTTTGCTCCCTCTTTAATTGGGTTGTTTTCTTTTCTAGGTCTATGATTATTTTATGTTTTGGAGTCAGGTCTTTTGTGAGATAGTTCCTATGTGTTTTCGAGTCTCGTGTCTCCCCTTTTTATGTTGCATTATAAACATTTCCCTTGTGTAATTATTTTGTTTGGAAACATGATAGTTAATATTTGTTAATATTCTGCCATACACATGTATTGTTATTTGCTTTAATAGGGTGTTTTTTTTTTCATTGTTGGACATTTATGTTTGCCCTTTTGTTTAGGGATTGCTCTCATAACACTGCCATGCCTCTCCAGGTTTGTTCCTCAGGATAGAGTCCTAGAAGCAAAGCTGCAAGGTCAAAAGTGAGAACATATTAAGGACTTTTAGGTGTATCCTGCAAATTACTTCCTCAAAACTTTGCACCAATTTAAATGGCACCAGTAGCAAGTGAAAATACCATGTTACACCATCATTGCCAGCTTTGGATATTCTTGCTTGAAAAAAAAGTTGGCCAATTTAATAGGTGGAAACAGTAGTTGTTTTTTAAGCTGCATTTCTGAAATTACTAGTGTGATTGGATCTCTTTCCAAGCATTGAGTAATCATTCAGTTTTCCTCCTCTGTGAATTATTGACATTTTTTTCTTTGCAAACGGGTTTCTGAGGCACGTTTCCCAACTCTGCAAAGAAGTGAAGTGGCTAGAAGTGTTGGGGATTGGAGTCCAGGGAGGGGAGAAATGTGCTGGCAGCTGAGCAGAGTGGGGCGCTGGACTCCATCTTGACCCAGGCCACACAGTCTGTGAAAGCTTCCATTTCTTCCAGCAAATAGCTAGGGGGCAACCCTGCAGCGGTCCCAAAAAAGCAGGGACAAAAGCCGGCCTTCTGCTGGTTAAAATGTAACTTTGTTGCCTAATGGAGCACAACAGTGTTGTGTAGGGTCATCAAACAGCGACACAGTGGCTCCTAGGCCAGCAAGTTTTGGTAGTAACCTCAGCGAAAGAACTGCCAGCCCTAACTACTAAGTTTGTCGTCTCTCAGGAGAGGGAGAGAGGGGGGTTTTCAGTAAAATGAATGTAAAAATGCCCAAGCCTGGGTGATAAGAAGGTCAAATTTCATTAGATATTGCTTCAAACTGATCCTGGAGAATGCTCCCCCAATGTTTTGAGCCCAGAAACACCTCACAACCCTCCACAATAAGTTCCTCCATGTGGAAGTGGGAGTCCATTCCAAGTCTTTCTGGGAGTCCCCAGAGTATGTCCCACATGTGCTCACAGGTGACATACCCCCTTGACATTTAGGGGTGTCCCTAGGGAGTCCTATCCATCAACCCACAAACAAGTCTGCCCCAAGTATTTCTAGAAACTTACAGGAGTTCCCCCAACATTAGTAGGGTCCGTAGGTAGTGTCTCACATCTGCAACCCAACCTGGACCCCTGCCCCAATATTGCTGGGAATCTCCAAAGAGGATTGTACTTGAATTCATAAACAAGGCCTCTCCTCTCAGGGGCAGCCACTTGTTCAGTTTGAGGCTCCCCATGTCCTAGCGCCTCCCACTGGGCATCTGACCCGGCACAGCCACCTCCTTGCGGTGATGACGAACCTTTATGCCAACGCTGCAGAACCGTTTGAAGCAAAGTGGGGTAGAATCCCTTTCCCTTCTCCTTTGGAGGACAGGCAAGCCGGGTTGGTTGTGCCCAGTGTTTAATGCAGTGTTTGTTGAACGTTCTTTCTACTTTTGCTGATTGTTCTCCTGTTCTCAGTGGGCTTCATACAGGAGTCTTAGTGGGCTTGCCCAGGAGATACATCCGAAGGACAGGATTATCCTTCTGTCAGAGGCTTTGTCTCTGGGTTAAGTTCATCCCATCTGCCTGCTTCTCCCTGGGATGAACCGTTTCCAAGGAGAATCTGCAGGGCTCCTTGTAAATATGTGTATTTTTACAAGTTCAGTTGATAGTTTAGGGTACAGGGATTTATTACAAAATAGGAGGTCAATTTTACCGAAGAGTCAGGAAACCATCCAGGAGAAATGCCCAGTGACAGTAGGAGCAGAAACCTGTTTCTGGGCCCACCTGGACCCGCCCCATTATCTCTGCAGCTAGGGCCAGGCAGAACAACCACTGTAGCTTCTCCCAAGGTTCAAACACCTGTCACCAGTTCTGAGCTCGCAGCACATGGCCGCCCCTCACATTACTCACTTCCATGTTCTGGCTGCCTGATGGACGCATCTGCTTGGTGGAAAGCAGGTCATTTGGGTCTAGAAAGGGATGTGGCTTTCAGTTCTGAGTTTCTCCAGGGCAGGAAGGCATGTGAGAAGGGTTTGGTACAGTCAGTGAGCCACTGCTTACCCGCCACACGTAGGCATTGCTGACCCTCCGCTTCTGTTGAAACCATATTCAGGGATAAAGGGCTGTCGTGGCTGCTCACGGTTCTAACTCTCCGGGAGCTGTTGCCCTGGCTTGGGGATTCACTCTCGCCATTCCTTGTGGCTAGTATATCCCTCCTGGTAGAGGAACTCCTCAGGGTATCTTGTTTTGGTATTAAATGGTCATCTAACTACTATGTTATTCTCATTAGTTGAGTAATTGATTCAGTCATCAATTATTTGTTGATTGTCTCTTATGTGCCATGCACTGTGATAGTATTTGGGGATATTAAAAATAATGTGATACAGTTTCTGTTCTTAAGTATGTTGCTGTGTCATAGGGAAGGGGGGTGTGACATTAGGTTATTATGAGAGAGCTGTGAGTATTGGGATAGAAGGGAGACCAAGATGACCTGGGGCGGGGGATGGAGTGGGGATGGGTTGTGTTGAGTGTATTGTTTCAGGATAGAGAGAGCCCTGCAATGAATCCTAAAGTTCAGAGAGTAGAGCTGGAAAGGCCTTCTTAGCTGAAGAGCCACATGTCCGAAGAAACACATAGAAAACACTAAGTCATGTAGAAAGGTGTGTGTGTGTGTGTGTGTGTGTGTGTGTGGAGGGGGGAAGATGAGGCCTCAACAGGGATCAGTTCATGAAGGGATGGAGTTCTGTTGATCTGAATTCAGATTTTACCCTGAAGAGAATTCAGACTTTATTCTGAAGATAGCTGCTGATGAGTTTTAAATAGTACAGTAATAGACCCAGATTTGTGTCTTAGAAAAATAAGAAAGCCATGTGGCAGCCATGTAGAGTATTACCTGGAGAGGGCCAGGAAGAGCAGGTTAAAAACCTGGCCAGCTCAGCCAATGTGTCTCAATGGTTGAGCATCAACCTATGAACCAAGAGGTCAGGGCACATGGAGGGGTGGGGGAAGGGAGAAGGTGAGCAGGAGTCAGCTGATCCAATATTCTCTCTCATCATTGATATTTCTATCTATCTCTCCTTCTCCCTTCCTCTCTGAAATCAATAAAAATATGTTTTTAAAAAACACCACCAAAAATATATCCTAGCCTAAGTGAGAAATTTTTAGACTTGAACTGGTGTTGAGGTGGAAGGAGAAAAGAGGATCAGGTGGGAGGGATGTATACAAGATTAATCTTCAGGCCACGTCTCATCTCTCAGGGGATGATGAGATAAGACAGAAGAGAGAAGTAGAAGCTGTGATGTGCTACCCTGACCCCCTCAGGACTCAAGGTTTTACTGATACTCCTCCAGCTGCTAGAAGAATTGCCTGTGACTGAAGACAGATATCTTGTCCAAGGTCACACTGCCTCTTCCTGGATAGCCCACATTCAATGACTGGTCAACATTAGTGTATAAAAGATACATCCCAGATCTCTTGCCCCACCTGCAGACAACACTGAGGGCCATCCCAGCTTCAGACCATATTGAAAGGTTGACTAAACCCTTGGTAGAGACTTTATTGCCGCTCAGTGTCTTCTTTTTTTCTGATCTTGCTTTCCTTCCTTCCCTTCCACAGGTAGGGATTCTAAGAACACTTTTCAATGCATCTTCTTATGCTAATCTTTATCTAAGATGCTGCTTCAGGGGAAACCCGAGCCTGCAATGGATGGCTTCCAACCACCTGGCTTGTGAGCAGTGTAGATGGTGTCTCCAGTCTCTGATATGTGGAATATAGAAAAAGTAGGGAGATCATGAGTTCAACTTTGGAAAAGGTAAGCTTAAACTTCCTGAGACTTTCAGAGAGTTGAGACAAAATTTCAAGATGAATGTGTAGATTCCAAGTGTAGATTTGGGAGTTGTTAGTGTTCTGGGGTTAGTTTAAGTCTTGAATTGGTCCCTATCCTGACAGGATGCATATACCAAATGTCTTGGAAATGCAAATGCCATGATCCTTGAGTTTCTTCATCCTTGGCTTCACATCTGTCTCCTGACTTCATTCTGAGTTTCTGATCTACTGAGTTATTCTGTTCTTCATTCTTACATACCTAAAATCTAACCTCAGGCTTGGTTCGACCCCATCCTCCAGAGATAACTCAGCTTCATCCTGTCCTATATTTTCCCAATTCATTTTTAGCCTTGACCCAATTCCTCAAGACCTGGCTTTTCTCCCTGTCTTCATGATTCAGTGCCAAGCCTATGCCTGGTGTGAATCCCTCTTAGAATTCTGAGCATCCCAATGGGAAATATTGTTGAGCTAGTTACTGTCAACTCCTGCCTTCTCCAGATTCTCTTGGCTATAAGTGATGATGCTTTCAACTCATGACTATATCAATTTCCAGAACCCTTCACTCTTGGTTCGAGTTTTATTCTCTGTACAGTCACCCCTTATCAGGATACTACTATTCTACTGTCCTTGAGCATCAATCTGTATCACCTGGGGGCTTTGTTCTAGCTCTTTCCTGGATGCTTGTGTGGTTAGCTGGTTCCTATTTGTCATTCAGATTGTAGCTTCCAATGCCAGCTTTTCAGAGAGGACTCCCTTAGTCACCCAATCTCAAATAACCACCCAGTTCTTCTCTATACTTTTCTGTATGCACTTATTCCTATCTGTCTTTTTCTTATTTGTTTGTCTCTCTGTCTTCCTCCAACTGGGATGTAAATCTCTAAAAAGGAGGGTGTATATGGGACTGTTCCCAGTATCCAGGATAGTGCCTGGCACATGGTAGGTGTTCAATAAATGCCTGGAGTTTGGTAGGTGTTCAATAAACATTGAACAACTGGCTGAATGAATCTGTTCTTTGGCTGCTGTGGCCCCTTATCAGATTGAACATCCCTTCATTTGCATCAACTGAGATGAAATCTGCAGTCCTCACATTCTCTGTCTCCAAGTTTCTGCATGCTCTAAGGCAAAGCCTGCCTAAAATATGGCCATTTATGTTATGGGAATCCAGACTCATCCCTGTCTCCTTGGCCACTAGTTCATTTCATCTCGTGGATGATAATTCTTTCTCATTTTGTTTTCTTCTGCACCACTGGTTTGATTGGTGATGATTTGCAGAGGGTGGTCCATTTATGTGAAACACCTGCTTCACACCTGTGTCCCCATGAGCAGTCAGCTTTGGATCTTAGTGCAGAAAGCCAGTGGGTGTCCTTCATAGCTGGGTGGGCTTCCAGAAATTTCTCCAGAAGTCAGATCCAAACTGGCACCATATGGGTGACCATCTGTATGTCAGTTTGCCAGCATTTCATCGAATATATCTGCCAGCTTGTGAGAGAGACCTGGGGAGGCCTGGGGGCGCCAAGGAGGACTGATAGAAAAACTGACCCGAGAAGAAGGCTGAGCCAGATGGAGTGGTTTCCAAGTTGTGAGTCAGGTTGTAATTCAGTTGGCTTCCCTTCACTTGTTCATGGAACCAGCAAACAGCAGCTCAGAAGATTGTATTCTTGCCTCAATCCCAACAAGCCACTCTGAAGGGAGTGGACAAGTATGTCAAAGGTTATGTTACCCAACCCAGGTTTGAAAGGCACATCAAAGTTCCCATGGAAGGGAAACTAAGGGGCTATAAATAAGCTCCTAGTTCTTGCCTCATAGCTAAGTAATCAATCCAACACGAATCAGGCTAGGCTCCACATTAATACCAAACTCTGTTACTTAGGTCAGTGATAAGACTCACAGAACCAAGATTGGACACATTCGATTGGGTAGTTCTAGGGGGAATGCGTCAGTTAAAAGTGTGGAGGAAACTAAGGTGGAGCTGAAGGTACTTTATTTAAAAACATTTTTCAGTTTTGCATGTGTGATTTGCATGTATGATTCTGCTATTTTATCCCCAATTACACTCACCCCAAGCTATTGTCCCATTGGGTCATTGGGTGATTTGCAACCTTGCCCATTATTTTATTTGTTCTTTCATGAATTCAACCATTTGACATTTTTAAATGCTTTCCCAGTGTTTTGTGCTGTAATAGGCATACTGGATACTATGCCTTGACCTGAAGGATCCCATAGACTGGTGGTAGGGGAAGAAGATGTATGAATAATCAGTGCAACAAGTACATAACAAGAGGCCCTTATCTCAAACTTGGTGGGGACGGGGGAGGGGAGAGAATTGGAAATGGCTCCTGGAGAGGGATTCTGAGCCAAGCTCTAAGAAGGAATAGGATTTAATTGAGTAGGGAGAGAAGGGAAAATGTTCCAGTCAGAGGCAGCAGCATGTGCAAAGTCTGCCAGTGAGATAAGCAGACCTGTTGAGATGCGGGAGCAATTTCTGTGCGGCCACAGTATAGACTCCTGGAGGTGCAAAGGGTCATGTGAGGAGTTTGGACGTCTTCCCAAGGACACTAAGAGCTATGGAAGGGTTGGTCAGAGGCAGCGGGGAATCAGACCTGACATTCCTGGGGATGATTCTGGCTGCAGTGTGGAAACTGGATCGGAGAGGGACAGAAATGCATGCAGAGGGCCCAGGCAGGTTGTGGTGGTGGGAGCTGGAAACAGCTGCAGGGGAGGGGAAGGAGGATGATTGGGCTGGAGGGATATAAGTACTATATAAAATTTGTAATTGATTGGATGTAGAATAGGTTGACTGAAAGGATAAGACCCAAACTTTAATCTTGGGGAAACAACTAAATGGAGGTGCCATGAACAAAGACAAAGAATCCCAAGGAGTAGCAGGTGGGAGTACTCCTTTCTCTTTCTGCTGCCTCTGAAGGAGAAAGCCTGGGTCAGTCATGTGACTCAGAAGGACCTGGGCAGGAAGTTTCATCTACAGGGGACTCTGAAGACTCTTCTCTCATCTACCCCTAGAAATCAGATTGCTATCGAGTCCCCTTGGGAAGTCTGAGGGGGACAGAATGGCCATCCTGGGCAATGGGCACTGGACGCTATCCTCACTGGGATGCATAATGAGGCCACCTGCCTATGAACTGAAAAGAAGTGTTTATGAGCCAACTGAGGCTCTGGACCCTGGCTGGGAGTATGAGAAGGGGGCTCGTGGTTCGTACTTGCTCATACAGGGCAGGTGGAGGAGGCAGAGGGCAGGGCTTTGGCTGGCAGGCCCTGCTGCCTAATGAGGGCCAGGGAAGTGGATAGTTCTGACTGTGGTTAGCTGGAGACCCAAGGCCTAGCTCCTGGGTCATGTAAGAAGTTGAAGAGCTACTTGGAAGAGTTCTTATGCATAGATTATACCAACACAGACTCTGCTTTCTCTGGAAAGCAATTCAAAGCCACTTCATTCTCCACCTGCATTGGGCTAATGGCCTGATTATAGCCACACTAATAACCTTCAAACACTCTCAGGTGCAGCCTTGGTTCTGAAAGGTGCTGCCCTTCCTCTGTGCCCGATTTCATGCTTCTCTGGGACTGCAATGACAACAGCTGTTTATTCCTCCCAGGGCCCGAGTTACTTGGAGGAGAGGCAGATGGCTGTAGGCTAATTCCTGAAGTGCACTTCTGGGGACCATCAGCTCTGGCTCCCAGGCTGACATCCCACACAGGCTACAGGTCAGAGCGTGAGCGCTTCCCATGAATATGGATGCAGTGGATGGAGGCTGATGGCTCTGCTCTGCAGGGCAAATCTGTCGCCCTGGGTGAGGATGACATTTTTGCTGAGATATTAGGGTCAGGGGGGAGAGTTGTTTCCCGAGCCTCAAGGAAAGATGTTTTAAGATTTAGGACACTGGCTTTTTAGAGAAAGGGGTCGCTATCAGGAAAGGCAGCACAGAGAGGAATTTGTGTCTGCCACACCATCCTTCCACTCAATTCTTTTCTCTGGCCCTGGAAGCACCCAGTTAAGAGCCTGAATGGTCAGGGTGCTTCAGGAGGGATTTTGTGGTGACTAAGAATTTGCATGGAGGAGTACCAAGATGTCTTCCAATACTAAGAGGCCAGGTGTCCTTGCCTTGACTGATAGTCTTCCCTCACATTGTTCTTTGTCTCTCTCCCTTCCCCACTTTCTTTCTCTTTCTTTCTTGATTTCAGAGAGAGAGAGAGGGAAGGATAGAAACATCAATGATGGGCAAGAAATCAAGATGGCGGCATAGGTAAACACCTAAATTCTTGCCTCGCACAACAATTTCAAAACTACAACTAAAAGACAAAACGGACATCATCCAGAACCACAGGAAGGCTGGCTGAGTGGAAATTCTGCAACTAGAAGGAAAGAGAAAAGCACACTGAGACTCAGAGGAACTGCGGAAGGCAGAGGTACCTAGGCACATGTGTTGAGAGGGCGGGTAACTGAGTGCCCAGCTGGCTTGCACAAGCAGGAGGGAGACAAAAGCTCCCAACTGCACTAAACTCCAGTTCTGGGTGAGATTCTGGGGATTCAAACTCATTCAGGGAGAAACTGGGCTGTCTGGCAGCAGACAGAACTCCAGGGCAGCTTTCCCTTAAAGGTACTTGCAGAAATTACCACAGGACACTGAGACACAGGGGCCTATTAGGGCAGGGTTGGTGGGAAACCAATGCTGTTTGTTTCGCCCTGAGACTCTGCCCCATCCACGCTGAGCACAGAGACTTTTGCAAGTCTTGTCTTATAAGGGTTTCTCCAGCGCAGAAGTTCTCCCAGCATAGACACAGCTGATCCTCATAGCCAATTGGCCTGGAGGTCAATTCTCCCAGTGATACCAACAACAATCAAGGCTTAACTACAACAAGACTGTGCACACAGCCCACAAAGGGGTGCACCAAGAGTGTCCACCTCAGGTAACTGGGGAGGCTGAGCCACTGGGCCCTATAGGACACCTAGCACATAAAGCCACTCTATCAACTCAGGGAAGCAGCGAAAATGCAGAGGCAAAGAAACAGATCACAAATGAAAGAAATGGAGGAAAGCAAACAACAGGATATAGAGTTCAAAACTACTGTTATAAGGTTTTTCAAGAATTTTCTAGAAAAGGCTAATAATTTTTTTTTAATTCACAATTTTGGTTCATAAATATTTTTAAAAGGGTTATATCTTTTTTTAATATTTGTTGTTTTTAATTTAGTAAATCTTTATTGTTCAGATTATTATAATTGTTCCGCTTTTTTCCCCCCGTAGCTCCCCTCCACCTGGTGACCACCCTACCCTCTGCTCTTACCTCTCTCCCATTGTCCTCATCCATAGGTGTACAATTTTTGTCCAGTCTCTTCCCGCACCCCCCTCAACCTTTTGCCCCTGAGAATTGTCAGTCCACTCCCTTTCTATGCCCCTGATTCTATTATATTCACCAGTTTATTCTGTTCATCAGATTTTTAATTCACTTGATTTTTAGATTCACTTGTTGATATGTATTTGTTGTCCATGATTTTTATATTTACCTTCTTCTTCTTCTTCTCCTTCTTCTTCTTCTTCTTCTTCTTCTTCTTCTTCTTCTTCTTCTTCTTCTTCTTCTTCTTCTTCTTCTTCCTCTTCTTCTTCTTCTTCTTCTTCTTCTTCAAGAGTACCCTTCAGCATTTCATATAATTCTAGTTTGGTGATGATGAACTTTTTTAGCTTTTTCTTATCTGTGAAGCTTTTTATCTGACCTTCAATTCTGAATGATAGCTTTGCTGGGTAGAGTAATCTTGGTTGTAGGTTCTTGCTATTCATCACTTTGAATATTTCTTGCCACTTCCATCTGGCCTGCATAGTTTCTGTTGAGAAATCAGTTGACAATCATATGGGTGCTCCCTTGTAAGAAATTAATTGTTTTTCTCTTGCTGCTTTTAATATTCTCTCTTTTTCTTTTGTTCTTGGCATTTTAATTATGATATGTCTTGGTGTGGTCTTCCTTGGATTCCTTTTGTTTGGGATTATGTGTGCTTCCTGGACTTGTAAGTCTATTTCTTTCACCAGGTAGGAGAAGTTTTCAGTCATTATTTCTTCAAATAGGTTTTCAGTATCTTGCTCTCTCTCTTCTTCTAGCACCCCCATAATTCTGATGTTGGTATGCTTTAAGTTGTCCCAGAGGCTTCTTATATTATATTCATATTTTTGTATTCTCTTTTCTTTTTGCTTTTCCAGTTGAGTCTTTTCTGCTTCTTTGTATTTCAAATCTTTGACTTGATTCTTGCGTTCTTTTAGTCTGCTGTTAGGTCTCTGTATAATATTTTTTATTTCAGTCAATGCATGTTTAATTTCTAGTTAGTCCTTTTTCATATCCTTGCTAAATTTATTGACCTTTTCTAGGAAATTCTTGAAAAACCTTGTAACCATGGTTTTGAACTCTATATCCAATCATTTGTTTTCCTCCATTTCTTTCGTTTGTGATCTATTTTTTTTGTCTCCACATTTTCGCTGCTTCCCTAAGTTGGTAGAGTAACTTTGTGTGCTAGGTGTCCTATATGGCCCTGTAGTTCTGCCTTCCCAGTTACCCGAGGTGGACACTCTTGGTGCACCCCTTTGTGGACTGTGTGTACAGCCTTGTTGTAGTTAAGTCTTGATTGTTGTTGGTAACACTGGGGGAAATTGACCTCCAAGCCAATTGTCTGTGAGGATCAGCTGTTTCTATGCCAGGGAGAACTTCTGTGCTGGAGACAGCCTTATGAGAAAAGACTTGCAAAATTGCAAAAGCCTCTTTGCTCAGCTTGGATGGGGCAGAAGCCCAAGGCTGAGCAGACAGCTTTGACTTCCTATCAGCCCTGCCCTATGAGGCCCCTGAGTCTCAGTATCCCTCGGTAATCACTGCAATCCTCTGTGTGTGCACTTGTGTGCATGCCTCCAGACCTCTGCCTTTCACAGCTCCCCTGAGTTTCCATGCACTCCTCTCTTTTCCTGACAATCCAGACTCTCCCCATATGAGTCTCTTCCGGAACTATGATTCAGTGCAGTGCAACTGGGGTTCAGTGCAGTTGGGAGTTTCCATTTCCCACCCACTAGAGGAAGCCAGCCAGGCACTCAGCCACCCATCTTCTCCATGTGCATGTCTCCGTACCTCATCTTTTTGCAGCTTCTCTGAGTCTCCGTGAACCTCTCTTCGTCCTTCAAGTTGTAGAATTTCCACTCAGCCAGCTTTCCTGTGGTTCTGGATGATGTCCATTCTGTCTTTTAGCTGTAGTTTTGAAATTGTTGTGCAAGGCAGCAGTTTAGGTGTTCACCTATGCTGCCATCTTGGTTTCTCAAGGCCGATAAATTTATTGAGACCCTCGAGAATATGAAAAAGGACCAACTAGAAATTAAGCATACACTGATTGAAATAAAAAATATTATACAGAGATCTAACAGTAGATTAGAAGATTGTAAGAATCAAGTCAAAGATTTGAAATAAAAGAAGCAAAAAGCACTTAACTGGAAAAGCAAAAAGAAAAGAGAATACAAAAATATGAATATAGTGTAAGAAGCCTTTGTGACAACTTCAAGCGTACCAACATCAGAATTATGGGGGTGCCAGAAGAAGAGAGAGAGCAAGATACTGAAAATCTATTTAAAGAAATAATGACTGAAAACTTCCCCTACTGGTGAAAGAAATAGACTTACAAGTTCAGGAAGCGCACAGAATCCCAAACAAAAGGAATCCAAAGAGGACCACACTAGGACACATCATACTTAAAATGCCAAGAGCAAAAGTCAAAGAGAGAATATTAAAAGCAGCAAGAGAAAAACAGTTAGTTACCTACAAGGGAGCACCCACATGATTGTCAGCTGATTTCTCAACAGAAACTATGCAGGCCAGATGGGAGTGGCAAGAAATATTAAAAGTGATGAATAGCAAACACCTGCAACCAAGATTACTCTATCCAGCAAAGCTATCATTCAGAATTGAAGGTCAGATAAAAAGTTTCACCGATAAGAAAAAGCTAAAAGAGTTCATCAACACCAAGCCAGTATTATATGAAATGCTGAAAGGTACTCTTTAAGAAGAGAAAGAAGAAGAAAAAGGTAAAGATAAAAATTATGAACAACAAATACATATCTATCAACAAGTGAATCTAAAAATCAAGTGAATAAAAAAATCTGATGGACAGAATAAACTGGTGAATATAATAAAATCAGGGGCATAGAAAGGGAGTGGACTGACAATTCTCAGGGGGAAAGGGTTGAGGGGGATGTGGGAAGAGACTGGAAAAAAATCATATAATTATGGATGAGGACAGTGGTGGGGAGGTAAGGGCAGAGGGTAGGGTGGGAACCATGTGGAGGAGAGTTATGGAGGAAAAAAGAGGAACATTTGTAATAATCTGAACAATAAAGATTTATTTAATTAAAAAAAAAGAAACATCAATGATGAGAAAGAATCATCAATCAGCTGCCTCCTGAACACTCTCTATGGAGATCAAGCCCGTAACACAGGCATGTGCCCTAACCTGGAATCAAACAATGACCTCGTGATTCATAGGTTAACACTCAATCATTGAGCCTCCCTGACCGGGCAGTCCCTGTTTCTTGTTACCCCAATCCTGCCAACCGCACTAGTTCAGCTCACACCTCACCTGCTTACTCCTTGAACCCATTCCTGATGACTCCAGCCCACCTTGATCTGACTTATACTATGTGATGAGCTTAGTTCCCGCTATGACGGTCAGTTGGGCACTTCGTTATATGCTGCCATGTTTCACTCATCGCTCTGCAGGAGTCTCTCATACTCACCGAAATTGTGAGTACTTTGTGGTCAGGCACAATGCCCTTGACTGTAGCACTTAGCGCTGAGCAGCCAACATTCTGAGGGATGGGCCAACATTCTGAGGGATGGGTCTCTAGGACATCAGGGGGGCTGTTCACTGTCACTGGGTAAGTTATGCTAGGACTGAGAAAATGCCTCTTCCCAAGAGAGATGCCAATGAAGACTGGTCCACAGACTTCTCTTTGGTGGCTCTGGCATCAGGGCTGAAAGTTTCCTCTTCTCCTGATCTCCCATAGTCCTTCAGTAGGTCTGTGGGAAGAGGGGTGCATTCTGAATTGGGATTGTTATTTGGATGACTGATTTCCTACCTGGTGTAGCACTCTGACCTAATTTTGATGATCTTCTGGCATGTGGGGCAAGTGACAGTGATGGCCTGGGACAATGGTTTCCCATTCAGAGGCCCTGAACCACTCAGGAGCTTCCACAATTCTATGCCTTTGTCCAAGGCATTGCCTTTCCCTGAAAAATCCCTCAGCATCCCTTTCATCAGTGTCCACTTGACAAATGCCTACTCACCCTTAAGCCTCAGCTCAGATGTCACCATTTCTATAGTGTCTTCCAGCCTCTGGCCCCAGCTTTACAGAGATAAAATGCTCTGTAATTCCTTGCACTATAGCGCTTTCCACACAAAGCTATGTGCATTGTGTGCCTAGCCCACTGGCAGACTCCTGCAAACACTTTCAGAGGCAGACTCTGCCTCCATTGCCTTTGTGTCATTGGCTTTGGCCTGATGTGTCATGAATGCACAATATACACATCTGTGAAATTGAACTCAGTGAGTGCCAATGGCAGTGGGGAGCCACTGAGAGGTTTTAAGCAGAAAATGGGTATATATTGATAGTGCTGGAGGCTTTTGACCCAAGACAAGGATGTTATGGCACACAGTCAAGGTCAAGTTCCAGACCTCCGCTGAAGCAGAGGCAGTAAGAATGGGGCAAAGCAGAACAGGGTTTGATGGCAGGTGGGGCATGGAGGCTGGGGGAGAGGGGGGGTAAGATCAGAGGTTTACCTGAGGCATTAGGAGGAGGGAGGAGGGGCTCATCTAGGGAGGTGTGTCATTGGGGAGGAGGAGGATGTGGATGTGCCCAGAAAATAATAAACTCCTCACAAGCCTAAGAAAAATTCAAAGACCATTTCCTTTTCCATCAAACCAGTAACATGAGCGTCTTTCAAATGAGGGGAATTAGGTTCTCATGGTCAGAGCAGGTAGATTGGCTATTTGTGTTCTGGGCTGAAGAGAGACGGAGACAAGCCGTGAGTCAGAATCCAGGTGTGAGGGAATCCCAGCCATTGCTGCAGGGCCGGGCAGGTTAAGAGGAGAGAAGAGATTTTGTCTTGTGCCAATTCCCAGGCCACTCCCCCAGCCTCAGTGCCTCCCTTGAAGGTGACACACTTTGACTTCTTCCTGGATTTAAAGCGAGATGTGACTCCGGCCTCGAAACAATGTCTATCCGTTCCTGGGGCTGATGACCCAGGTTAGAGTGTCACTAATCTGAGCTTCTTCTATGCCCCTCAGACCTGGAAATAGCAGCTCAGTGACAGAAGGAAGTGACTTTCTTCTTTGGGGGCAGCGCTGGGCCCGTTCCAAGGACACCAGGAAACCCTAAGTCCCCTTTCGGCCGGCTGTGTGGTGGGTGGTATTTCCTGTGGCCTTATAGCTGGAGCTGTGGGGTCCAGCCAGGCAGGGGTGAGGTGTGAAGACACTTCGCCCTGCGTGGGTCTTACGACCTACCCCAGGTTCCTTCAATTTATACTTGTCTTGCTGTTTCCTGGTGACATCTCTGTGATTGCCCTGCCGTGCTGAGAAACGGAGATGCACTAAGTGTGCGAGTGTCTCTAAGTAAGGGGTTTGAGGGGGCCAAAGGCAGAGGCAGAGGGGGTGGGAGATGGAGGCGGAGGTAGATGCCCCGACAGGCGAATGCTGGAGGCATGCAGAATCCTGGCCATGTGTAAACAGAGAACTCTGTTGTCTGAGAGATTTTGCTCAAATGTTCCAAATTTAGGCACGGTAGACCACCTTTAGCCTATGACATTACAATCTTCCAATGTATTTGCTCAGAAACGTTTCATACGGATATGAATTTCACGTGGATATGAACATAGAATTCTGGGCAAGAGGAAATTATGGATGGTGTCGGTATGGCTCCCGAGTTAGAGAGAGTGTATGGCTTCCTCGTTATTGACAGCCCCCTGCTGGGAACTTCAGGGCAGTTAGGCATGAACACTGCTTTAATAAACAAAATGGGGGTTCAGCCTCATGAGCCTGGGGGCCTCCACCAGCAGTCTCACCCTTCAGATCGCTCCAGCGGTTCCAGAAATAGGAGGGACGTGCTCTCCGAACAGAAGTCCGTGCTGCCACAAAGCCCATGGGTTTATTTCCACCTGAAAGGCACAGGTGTCCTAGAGCCTTTGACTTTCATACTGGGGCCCAGATTTAGAATTTGGTGTACATTAATATTACTAACGAAACCTGCTTGCTATCAGAGCTCCTCCAAAAATCACCTATCGTGCCCAAGGCATCGTGGGCAGCCGAGGGAACAGGGCAGCGGGGCCCATCATGCTGAGAAACCCAGCTGACAATGGAAGAGCGAAGAACCAGATCCCACCTCTCCAAATCTCTCCCATCATGGATCACAGCCTGGCTCCAAGGACAGCAGTGTATCTCAAAACTGTACTATTTTGACGACATTTTTGCAAACGATTCTGTTCTGAATCATTAAAACAGACAAAAGGGCTTATGATTCAAGAGAACATCTTCTGAAGTTCCAGATGTGTCCTCATCTGTCTGCCGCTTCACTAGTTATCGCATTGGAGACCCGGGTCCTTGAGCTCTCCAGTAGCATCATTTGTTTGATTTCTGTGGCAGTTCCAGGGCGATGTGATTCAATGAAGGCTCTGCAAGCACTTTGGGGGAGTAAAGCATGATCTTGTTTGGGGAGCTCCTTGTGAGGTGGGCCCACGTGTACAGGTGCCCACCTGGCCAAGCAGACATACTGTGCTGGTCCTATAGGACTGGAGAGAATGCCCTAATAGAAAAACAAAACAAAAACTGGAAGAATAAGATGGATGCTCCTTGTGCGGAAAGGGGAACCAAAGGTGACAGGGGACTGCAAAGGAGAATTGTTCTCAACCCAGTTCTCGGAGGCTGAACATGGTTGTATGAGGCATTTCACCTTGAACCCTATCCAGGGGTCTGACAGAAAAATCAAAGGGATTGTGTCATCAGACTGGTCCCCTGAGACGCAGTTCCACCAGATGGCCCTTGAAGGTCAGGATGGGGAGCCCAGAGCCATCCTAGGAAGCATTTTCAGAGGGAAGCCCGAGCCTGAGTCATCTAGTCCAGGGTCTGCTCTGCGCTGAGTAACACGGGGCACCAGCTTTATTTCCTGGAGTGATGGAGCTGGGGCGGGGGGAGGGAAGGAGAAAGGTTTATCCCTCGGGCAATCTGGGTGAAGCTGGAGGCAGACTCGCCCTTCCCTTTCCTCCCACTGGCTGCTTTCAGCACTGACCTGTGAACTCTGTCCTGGAGCCTTGTCCTGAAGGAACTTCACCAGTGGATTAGTCCACCCTCTGCTAGTCCTTAATGCTCTCTATGGAGCTCCGGTCACATCTCCATATTCCCTTGAGATGTGGACTCTAGTCACTGACTCCCAGGCTGTTCCTCCACTCCACATCCTATTGTCATTGCAACTGACCTCGTGTTCCCTGGGATGACCTTTACCCCCTCCCTCTGACCTGCCGGCTCCTATGTTCAGCTACTCCCCCGGCCTCACTCTGGATGCTTCAACATCTGAAACAATAAACTCTGAAATGACCTTTCTGAATACCACCTCTCATCATTTCACCTTCTTCATTGCCTTTATTCCCAGAACACCTGCTCCGCTCCTAGGCTGCCAGCTCTATCCTCACACCCTTTTCATGGGTCATAGGTCTACTGATCCCTCGCCATTCCTCACCCTCATTTGAATCCTCTGACTCACCCAACACTCACCTCTTCCTTTCTGCCTCCATTTTCATTGAGTCACTCCTTCCTCATTTCCTCAGGGAGAGGTAGTGGCCCCTTGCTATGTGCATTTTATCTGTACCGATGCCCTCTGCCTTGTGTCTCCTTGATTACACGTTCTGTATCTTCCGCTGAAAGGTGTCATCTTTCAGGACAAGAAGTACATTTACTTCACTCTGTAAGTTCAGCAGCTGGTACAACACCTGTCACATGGCCAATCTCAAGCTTTTATAAACTTAAACTTCCCTGGACGTTCCTTCCCTCAGACCTACCTGTGGATCATTTATCAGTCCTAGCTCACTCCCACTGATCTTCTTTGGGTGTCAAAAGGGTGGTTGGTCTTGGGGATCTGGACTTTAGGCCCTGTTCCTCTACCTCCTCCATGTATTTCCCCCCCGGACCTCAGTTTCTTTATGTAAAACAACTGCCTCTGCCAGTTCCTCCTTCAACCGTGGGCCAGTTGCTGGGTGGTCATTCCTATTCTGTCACAACATGAGGCTGGGCTGTGGAGGGGCGGGAGGGACAGCAGGGACTGGGGAATGGCACAGAACATTGTGTGAAAGCACTGGCAGAAGCTCTGTGGGCTCGCCAGCTGGTACCATGTGCAAGAGCCAAAGGGAAAGTTCAATTTTTTTCGGCCCAAAGCTCAGAATCCTGAAGGAAGTCATAAGGCTCAGCTAAAGGCTTAGGAGTGAGAACTGTCAAGGTCACTTCTGCTTCATGCCTGACCAGGGAGGGACCTTGTGTGTGTTTGTGCGTGGGGCTGTTGCCAGCCACTGGGCATCTCCTGACAGCTGATAACATGCCTCCACAGCAGAGAAAGAGGAAGAGCCATTAGTTCTATTTGTTATTTATCTTTTGGGTTGATCCCAATGCTCTCCCTTTGTTTCTGACTTGATGCATTCATCTGCAGGCACAGCGAGTTCACTCTGGCAAAGTTTTGCATGAAGAGAAGCATATAACTGCTCAATAGATCAGCTCATAATCATGTGAATGTCTGTGAGTGCATGTGTGTGTGCACATGTGTTCATAATTATCCTTAACCCCTAAATGAAGGACCTACCTTCCAGGTTGTTTTGTGTGGGTGGCAAGCAGAGAGCCAGCAGAGGAGGAGGGATTTGGAATTGGTTTAGGAAATTCTGGGTCCATCCAGACCACAGTGTGCAGACCTTTGTACTGTGGAGAACAGAGGTGGGCATTTTGGTTGGAAAAAGTTAGGGCTTTTTCTGATTTCTTTCAAACTCTCTTTCCATGTAATTCTCAGGCTGAAAAAAACCATAGGAATCTCCAGTCCAGTGGTTCAGATCTGTATCAGAATCACCTTGGGTTACTCCCTCCTCAAAATCCAAGGTCATGAAGATTTACCTATATATTTTCTTCTAAGAATTTTACAATATTAATATTTTTGATCCATTTTGAGTTAATTTTTGTATATGGTGTGAGGTAGGAGTCCAACTTCACTCTTTAACTTCAGTTTCATTTGGTTTCGAGCACCATTTGTTATAAAGACAGTTCTTCCCCCCCTGAATTGGTTTAATCCTCTTGCTAAAAATCAATTGGCCAACCCTAACCGGTTTGGTTTCGTGGATAGAGCATTGGCCTGTGGACTTGAAGGGTCCCAGATTCGATTCTGGTTAAGGGTGTGTACTTTGTAGTGGATGTATCTGATCGATGTTTCTCTCTCATCAATGTTTCTAACTCTGTATCCCTCTCCCTTCCTCTTTGTAAAAAAAATCAATAAAACATATATTTAAAAAAAATCAATAAAACATATATTTAAAAAAAATCAATTGGCCATAAATATATAGATTTATTTTTATACTCTCAGATCTATTTAATAGATCTATTCTTTTAAAAAATATTTTATTGATTTTTTATAGAGAGGAAGAGAGAGGGATAGAAAGTCAGAAACATCAATGAGAGAGACATCGATCAGCTGCCTCCTGCACGCCCCCTACTGGAGTTGTGCCCGTAAGCAAGGTACATGCCCCCAACCAGAATCGAACCTGGGACCTTACAGTCTGCAGGCCGACGCTCTATCCACTGAGCCAAACCAGTCTTGGCAATAGGTCTATTCTTATACTAACCCAATTATTTATCTTTACAGTAAGTTTTGAAATTGGGATTTTCCACTTTCTTTGTCCACCTTTCAGCACACAGCAAAGGCTGGGGTGAGGCTGGAGTGGAAAAGCTTGATTAGATGGGTTGAGGACACATTAAGGAGAGGTAAAGCTGTGGGAATGACAAAAGATCAGGATTCGGGTAACCTAGTCTTCAAACCTTGCATTGTCATAGCCCTGTGTAGCCTTATGTAAATCACTTAATATTTGTGGGCCTCTTACTTATTCTGTGAAATGAAGGCTCTTGGCTAGTTGATTGTTAAAGGAATTTCCTATTTGGATAGTCTGGAAGCATAGTAACTCAATTGTCATTGCAAAGTCTGTCATAGAAACCCCAATTTTATTGCAAAGCATTCATTAGACTTTCACTCACTTGTAACTTAGGTACAAGACAGGAAGTGTACAGATGATTCTGCATTATTGTGCCATACCAGGTAGCAATGAAGCTATTAAAGACTGCCAAGGTCTTTAATAGCTTCATTGTATAGGCTTTTATTGGTCCAAAATGGGACACTTTGGAGATTAATAAGGATAATAAATGTAATGGATTGAAATCTACTAAATATATTTAAACTTATGAGTTTATGATGATTTTTAAGAAACTCTAGTACTTGCAACCTCTGGAACTTGAGATCTCTAATGGAGAGAATCTCCAAATTATCTCTTCAGTTGGCCTGGTTTTCATGGCTGCACCGCTGTACCCTGGATCCCTCTGTCCCTGGGTCTGTTCCAGCACTTTGCTTCCAGGTAGCTTTTAATGCTTCATCATTCCGTGCTAATCTATTTGGAGAAAGCACGAGAGAGCTCCAGAGTTATTGGTAGGGTCTACGAAGCACTACTTGCTAACTGAATAAATAATGCCTTGCTCTGATTGCACCATTGCTCCCCTTAGTTTCCCAGAAGTAGCTCCTGTAGGATGAATAATCAGGCTTTTTTTCCCTCGGTGTGCCAATTCTGTGATCATGTGCTTTCTTATACAGGGGTTCATGGACTTTGAGAGTTAAAAAAAAAAGGCTTTTTATGAAAGAAGTTGTGGCCAATGGGCCTGAAGGACGGATGGTCGTGAGGACGTGGAATTCAGGCCCTGCTCCTCCACCTCTTCTCTGCCTACCCCCCGCCCCAGCCTCAGCTTCTTTATGTGTAACAACAAAACATTGAGGATTAGACTGCTGACACATGCAACGATGTGCACTGTGCTAAGTGAGAGAGGCCAGACTCAAAAGGCCACATACTGTTTGATTCCCTTTATTCAATTTTTTGGAAAAAAAAAAAAGTGCAACGGTAAGCTCAGAAAACAGATCAATAGCTATCTGGGACAGGGGGTGGGGACAGGGGATTAACCACACAGGGGCACCTGGGAACTTCGGGATGATAGAATTACTCTCTATCTTGATTTTTGATATAAGTTGGGCAAAAGTCCTAACTACATCTAAAAAGGGTGAATTCTACTGGATGTAAATTATAGCTCAGTAAACAAAATGTAAGCACACACAAAACCTCTCAGGTTCCTCTCAGTACTAATATTCACTGACTCTCTACGGAAGGTGTGGTCATGGGGCGGGAGATGCAGGTGGAGATATCCAAGCCCTTGTCTCATTTTTAAACCTCCCCTCCCTGATTCCTCCTTCTCCTCCCAACTTGAAACAGTCTTTCCATGATGTGATGGGAGAGAGAGGTTATGTAGACCTCATTGACTTGGTTGGCCATTTTAAGAACAAAGCACATGTGTGTCCGTGTTCGTGTTGGCTGTTCTGAGAGGACAGGCCTTGCCCAGCCTCTCATTCCTGGGCCAAGATCTGAGTTACTGGCCCAAAATGGAGTATTTTGAGGAAGAGTTCAGAATCCAAATCCCCATGAAGCAGCCACGGAGGCCAGTCAGACAAATGGCAATCTAGATGGACAGCCAGACCTCTAATGTTTTCTATTCAGAGTCTGGAGGAGGAGCCCCCCAGCCTTCTCTTGTGCTATTTACTGAGGCCTAAGGCAGGATTATTGATTGAGGCCATGCAAGTGACAGACAGTAAGGGAACCAGGCCCCAGCTGGGAAGAAGAAAGCAAGGGGCTTGTCACAGCAAGAGAGGCTGCTACCTGCACAAAGCCCGCAGTCTCCCACTGGCACTTGGGCTGGTACTCAGGGGTTGGCACTCAGGGGAAAGCTGCCCAGTGGGGATTTGCAGATGTGTGCTATCTTCGCCATTTCTCAGCGCCTCTCTCCGGTGCAGCAACAGTGAATAATAGCACCCATCTCGTGAGCATTTACTTTGTGCCAGGCACTGGGTAGGCCCTCTGTGTTCATTCACAATAATCTTAAGATTTCAAAAATATTCTTCCTGTTTCACAAATGGGGAAACTAGTGCTCCAACTGAGGAGTGTGGCTCAGCCCTCTCAAATAGGAGCTGGTTTTGTCTGCTGAAATAAGCCAGATGTGGCTGGGCTAGCTCCAAGGTGCCGAGGGGACTGAGCCCATGGTTTTAAGGGAGCAGGAGCAGGACAGAGAGCTCTGTTCCAGGTGGAGCTTAAGCTGGGCTGCACCTCGACCGTGAGCCTCTTTAAAAAAAGCCAGACCCTGAAGTCTCTCCTTGGCCAGGGAGGCCTGCCTCTTCATGTGAGGGGCTGGGACAGATCCTGTAACCAACCTGCTGGCACGCACTAAAGGAAGTCCCAGTAAGGGGAGCTGGGAGTTCACTGGGTGTTTCTGCTCAGGAAGGAAGGTGGAGGGAAAGCATGTCAGCAGAGCTCTGTGGTCCAGTAGGACAGGGCATCTTGGATGCTTCTATAAGTCGCAGAGTGTGCAGGCTACCACATCCCAGGAAAAGCCTAGAATCAAGGCACTCATCAGAGCCCCTGACGGTCCCTTGGAGACTGGGACCAATGAGCAATTGGAAGCTGGCACCAAGGGAAAGGACAGACACATGCTCTTTATTTGTTTATTTTAAATATATATTTTATTGATTTTTTTACAGAGAGGAAGGGAGAGAGAAACATAGATCAGCTGCCTCCTGCACACCTCCCATTGGGGATGTGCCCACAACCAAGGTATGTGCCCTCGACTGGAATTGAACCTGGGACCCTTCAGTCTGCTGGCCGACGCTCTATCCACTGAGCCAAACCGGTTTTGGCACTCATGCTCTTTAAAAAAATATGTTTTTATTGATTTTAGAGAGGAAGGAAGAGGGAGACACAGAGAAAGAAACATCAATTGGTTGCCTCCTGTAGGCACCCCAGCTGGGGACAGAACCTGCAACCTGGGTATGTGCCATGATCGGGAATCAAACCTGAGACCTTTCGGTGCATGAGATGGTATTTAATCAACTGAGCCACACTGGCCAGGGCCAGACTCATGTTCTTTATACTAGAAGTCCCCAAAAGTGTGTGGGGAGAGAGGAAGCAGTCAGGGCAGATCTCAGACAATCTCGTGTAGGCACAGCACAGTGTGTTATAGCTGACAGTTCCAAATCCCCACCTCTGCCTGGGACCTGAAGCAGATCTGTTCCTGGGATCAGCAGGGTCATGTGTGTGCACAGTGACAGCATGCTAAATAAGATTCTGGAAAGAAGCCAGATGGCTTGGCTAGGGAGGAGGAGTTCCAGGTTCCCTAGAGGTGATGGCCATGGTCAGGGAAGACAGGGAAGCATGGATCTTTTGTGATGGGCCAGGACCTGACCCTGGGATATGCTACAGACCTGACATTTCAGGTGCTGTCACAGGTGTGATTTTGGTCTTGACCTTGTGGTGCAGGAAATCCTGCTCTGGGAGTTGGCCCAGAGGTTGGGAGACAAATTGGTTTCCATGTAAATGTGACCAAAAATCCATTCCTATGCCTCTGAGATAATTTGTACTTTCAGGAACAACATTTCTGCCACTGAAGCGAGTTGTTAGGGGCCAGTGTCATTGTTCATAGGGTTGTAGTACTGTGTGTGTGTGTGTGTGTGTGTGTGTGTGTGTGTGTGTGTGTGTGTGTATGCTTACTGTGTTCTCTTCCTCCTCTTGTCAGCCTGGTTTCCAGGCTCTTAAAGTCACACGGCTTTGGTTTTAGAGGGAGATGAGACTATTTGTCACTCAGGAAACCAAGACTCTAAATAAGGAGCACTGTCTGTATGCAGTAGACTTTGATCTTGGGACTTTATTTAAGAGTAGAGCCGTGTCTGGCCACAGCTGCTGTTGTCAGGCCACTGAGTTTTGTGGTTGAGCACAAAGAAGGGGGCATAGAGGCCTCCCAGCCAAGGAGACCCTGGTAGAGTCAGGGCCCTAGCCTTCTGGTGCTACAACCTTTCCAGCCTCCCAGGATGAGTCTCGCTCCAGCATCCTGCATGGAGTGAGTCTCCTCGCTCACAGGCTGTGTGTGTGCACGTGTGGATGCAGGCAGGTGTTTAATGGGGCAGGGTGAGGAGTGGGGAGTGGGGAGCAGTGGTAGATTTTCAGGTACATTCTGCCCAATGAACCCCCAAACCAAGGAGCCACACAGAGTTCGCTGGACTATAGTGGGTTCAAGTCATTTATTTTTAGATTGTACCAGCATGTTTGGTTCTGGGGTCCAATCCCCAAATTCCAGAAAAATAAACTAATAAGAACCACATGCACTACGAGAAGGCCATTCCGACGTGTCCGTGATCATGCGGTGAGTGGGCTGAGAAGACGGACCAGGAGCCCTGGGCACAGAGCAGGGCCTCTCTCCAAGACAGTTGGCAGCTCCTGCCTTGGAGTCCTTGTCAGGGTTGGGAAGAGGGCCGAGGCTGGGTCACGTGGACCCTGTCCCTTTACAGCCCTGGGCCTCTTATTGCTACATTTGCTACTTTGCTACTTTATGGCCCTTGGGTTGTGCCCAGGGAATGCCTATCATCTGGTGGTACTAATGAGTAGGCTGCTGGCGTCTGCTGTTGCCATGGTTACATGAGCACAGGCCTCTCTTCAGAGAGTTCCATGGTGAGTTATCAGGGATTCATTTGGCCACTACTGGATTGTGCCACACGTGGTCATTGCTACGTACTCAACTTGGCCAACCCCTTGGAAGCTGGCGGCACATTATTTCCTGCACTCTGGGCTTCCTACCTCCTGGACCTTGCTGGAACACCTCCCCCAGTACATTATACAGACCTGAACCCCAACAGCCCTCAACCCTTTCCAGCTTCTGGAAAGGCTTCCCTCGTCCATGCATTTGGAGCACAATGGGAGGGGTGCATTGTAGGGAACACATCAACTTCCACAACCAGCTGATGGTTGGCAGCTCCTGGTTCAGTATCCCATTGGTGAGGTAGTTTGAACACACCAGCAACCCTGCCAGGGAAAAATCTCCCAGAGCATGTCCCCAGGTGCTCACTGGTCCAAGAAGCGTTCTCTCCTGGGTGCTGGCCTGTACCTGACCTTGGCAGAGGTGGGCCTGGAACTTGGCCAGCAGACTGCACTAGTGGGCTGGGCCCTGTTGTGTTCCTGGGGCACAGCAATACCTTTCCAGCAGACCAAAGCATCACTTTCTAGAAGGACAAGAGCTCCTACTAGGTAGGGCAAGTCCTCTGACTGCTGCCAGGCATTTACATATGCCAACCTACAATTATTCTCTTATAGGCATTTCCCAATGCCTAGTGTCTGTGTGTCTGTCCTGATGAGTGGGTGTTTGCTTCTAAGGCTGGCCTGATGCTTTGGCTGTGGGGCTGTCAACATGATGAATTGGTGAGCACTCAGTGGGCAGGGTCCCGGCCCAGAGACTGTGCCTAGTCAGGGGAGCTAAAGAAGCTTTTGGAGGCAGGAGAACATGCTTTGTTGCAGAACTGCCTTCAAAAGTCTAATCTGGTCTGAATTTTTGACTGTGTAGACCAAGCCAATGAGAAACTGGCCAAGACCTGATTTCCCAAGTGTACTTCCCTTCTAAGGTCTGCATAGTAGACTGACCTTGGACTGGCCAACTTGGACAAAGCAACCCTGTCCCACCTTTTATTATTATACATGAACTACTAGGAGCATGTGGTGGTGGTCATAGGACTGGGTATGCCTGGCTGGAAGGTGGGATGAGGAGCTATTGCTCTGGGTGTGAATCCATCTGAAGTGCCCTTAACTCTATTGAGCCTGCTGGCTGGCCTTTGCCTCTGGATGTCCCTGGAGGTGTTAAAAGCTTCCACCTCAAGGCTGGAATCCATTTGGCTTTAGGCGGGCCCTTTGGGAGTCTCAAGGGTGGGCCAAGTCTCAGGCTAGCATCACTCAAAAACAGCCGTCCAGGGACCAGGGAAGCCAGCCCTGCCCTATCCACAGCCCTGCCCTGTCCACAGCCCTGGGAAAGAGCAGGAGGACCAGGCCATTGCCCTGGATAAGGGAGGGCACAGAGGCATCTGCTATTTTGGAACTGCCTTTGTCCACATACCCTGTGCCTGGATGTCAGCACAGCCTGGGGGACCCTTGGTAGGGAGGAACTTCCTGTGGGTGACGTTGGGTACAGAGGAACTTAAACTGAAATTGGGCTCTATGTGAAAAGCAAGAGAAAAAAAGGAGGGAAAAGAGGGCTTAAAAGACCCTGTAGCATGGGACAGGGCTTCCGTTTAGTCATTATCTCACATCTGCCTGTGCCAAGCTCTGTGCTGAGGTCTCATGGAGTCTGGGTCTGTAATGCCACCTTTGGAGACACTCTGAGGACTGAACACAGGCCATCTGGTTTGTACCTCGAAGAGAGAGCAACTACTGCCAGTGGGGGAAACTGCGGCATGGTGCTCAAAGGGTATAAACCTAACCAAGACTCCTAATGCCCAAGACGGCCCCACTGTGATGGATGGAAGGCTGGAACTCTGGGGACAGGACTAGGTAGAAACAGACATTTGACATGGCTAGGGAGTTCGGGGTGGGGGTCAGAAAGATGGTTATGGGAGGCAGGGTCTGCAAACAAGCTCATGTGCCTGTGGCCACCAGCTGGTGAATGTGCCTGCAGGAGTAAAGAAATGTCAGTGACCGCTTCTTTGCTTCTATATTTGCTCTTTATAAGTCCCAAGGGAGAGTTCTCACGTCTGGCCAAAAATAGATCAGAGGAGGATGGTCACAGCACGTGGGGGAGTGAGTGTCCGCGTTAAAAAACACGTTGCTTAATACTGCTCTGTTCTTAATACTGCCCGTGGGAGTCACATGATAATGACAATGATGAGAGCAATAGCTACCATTTGCTAAGCACCTACTATGTGTCAGGCACCTGACTCGTGCTCTACATACAGTACCTCACAGCCAAGTGGGCAGATGAGCATTTTGATGCACACACGAAAGGAATACCAATGGACTCTTTTGCAGGTTTTCGCAGGTGTTGCATTCTGTCGGCTTTTCCCCCTGATGGCCTGCATTGTTTAGTGGGTGCCTCTGTGGGCTGTCAGAGGACTAACTGGCCCTGGCCCAGTCCCTCTGCAGCCGAGTCCCCTCCAGCATCACCTAGCACTGAGACCAGCCCAGCAGGAGCCTGGCCACACCCACAGGAAGCCAGCCCTGGGATGATGGCTTCCTGCTGGGCTGGTCTCCGTGCTGGGTGACACTGGAGGGGACTCGGCTGCAGAGGGACTGGGCCAGAGCCTGTAGTCCTGGGGTTTCCACCTGGGGCTGCTGCAGGGGAGGATCCCAAAGGCCCCTGAGTTCATGGCCATGTTTATTTTGAGTAAAACACGAGGGAAGAAACCAAGGAAAAGGGGCAAAAACAATAAATTATGAAACCACACGTGTTTAAAGAGATGGTCAGAATCTGTTAAGCCACACGCTTTTTCACCTGCGCTGGTGCTTCTGGCCCTGGACCCGAGGGCTGGCCTGCAGGACCCAAAGGCGGCCAGCGTGCCTGCGGACGCCTCTTCAGAAGGTGGCCTCTGGGAGTTGCTCCGTGCTGACGATGTCGCATGAGGGTGGGTGGCCACAAAGATGGGGCCGGCGGGAGGCGGTGGGGATGCAGTGGCTACAACTGTGGTGGGTGCTGTGGGTGCACCAGAGAGACAGTGGGGATGAGGCGTGACACAGGGTGTGTGCAGGGCCGGCTGGTTCTTCTTGCCTTGGCTGGATGGCGTGGTCCCCCAGGCAGAGGGAGGAGTGACAATAGAAGAATAGATCTCAAGTGAGAGTCGCAACACCCCACAAGAAGCTCTCCCCTGAACGAGTTAGGGACAAGGGCCCCTTAGAGAGCGGGGTGTCGCGCACAACTGTACAAGGATTGAGGGCTGTAAACAGGGGCCTCTACCGGGCCAACCCCAGGCTCTGTGGACTTTCTTTCAGGTCCTCCCGTTCACCCACTGAGTCTCCCCGCGGTCGCCCTTCATTGCCCTCACTCTCTGTCACAGTGTCCAAATCTCCCCGCAAGGACACTCTGTCTGTGGATGTGGAGCGCCGCCTCCTGCCCGCGTGGTCCTCGGGCCCAGGCCCTGCGGTGGGAACTGTCAGGAGGACTGCATCAGGCCGGTGAGGCGCTTGCCCGCCAGCGACTTTCCCTGCAGAGACAGGTGACAGAGAGGCACACACAGGCACACACACACATACACATGCAGACACACACACACAGAGGGACAGAGACAAAGAGCCAGACAGGTGAATTAATTGTTGCATGAGCCATGCTGGCCAAAGGACTTCACGAACTGACCCCCTCTGATCTCGGGGTTTGGGGGCCTGCACTGCAGACAGTTGGAGCAACCAGGAGTCTGGGCAGGCTGGGGAGGCAGGGTATGCTACTGGCACTCTTTTTGAGGTGCAGAATTCTACTTACCCCAAACCAGGCATTTCAGCTCTAAGGCCCCGCGCCTCTTAATGCCTGTGGGCTGTCCCTGAACTTGATTTTATTTAAGCGAGGAAGGACAAGATGGCTTGGGGAGTAGCAACATCACGGAGGGTGGGGCTGACCCAATAGGTCGCCGCTAAGCATCGGGGGGGCTGGAAACTAATGAATGAGCGCGTGGTCTTAGGAAGGCGGAGGGCCTAGGAAGCCTGTTTGACACGCAGGAGAGGCACACAGGCTCTGGTCCTCTTGATGACCCAGCTCTGGGCGATGAGAGTGGTATTCGGTCACGGCTGGGAGAACAGGTGACCCTGTGCCACCGTGGGCCTCGGACAGCGCGCTCCTGCCGCCTCCTGTGTTCTTGGCTCCCTCTCCGCTGTCCCCAGAGCCTCGCCTCAGGAACGCTACATGCCCTTCTACCCTTACAACCTATGTAGCAGCTCTTCCTGGACAGTAAGACAACCAACCGGACTGTGAAATGGGTGCATGAAGCACTGAGAGCGGAGAGAGGCCCATGGCTCACAGGCCTGGGAGGGGGTGTCTGTGCCCAGGTCCCGCTCCCCTCTGCAGAAATCCATAGCATTGGACAGGGGCCTAGAGGAGAGGGTGGCTGGACCCAGGCCAATTGATCATCGTGTCTGAGAAAACACTCAGAACCCATCCTGCTATCGACAGGGTCAGTGACACCACTGCCATCCGCGAAGGGCAGCACACGACGGCTCGTCAGCACGGCGGCCGAGTCTGCAAGGGCCAGCAGTTTCTCATGTTCGTTTCCAAGTGGGGTGCGAGGGCTCAGCTTGTGTGCTGGGCTTGGTTGTGCGTAAGCTGGATGTAATTAAAAAAATCGATCAGGCCTGTGAAGCCGGGTGGGGTACTCAATAAACATTCTGATTGACAAATTGATGGATAATGGGCGTATCTAACCATCGAACAGCGTGGGTTGTGGCTACCGGACACAACGTGTGGCATCTGGCTCAGTGCTCCTCAGAGGACACAGCAGTGTGACTCTGAGGGCATGGATGGGAGCTTGTCCGGAATTGGCCCTGCGCTCAGGGGCTATCCCAAAGTGTGCTCTTCCTCTGGCTCTCCTCTTCCCTTCTCTCACCACCATCACTTTCTTTCACTCACTCCTCATTTTCTTTTTTTAAAAAATGTATTTTTTATTGATTTCAGAGAGAAAGGAAGGGGAAGAGAGAGAGAGAAATAACAATGATGAGAATCATTGATCGGCTGCCTCCTGCACACCCCCTACTAGGGAATCGAGCCCGCAACCCAGGCACATATCCTGACTGGGAATCCAACCTGGGGCCCTTCAGTTATGCTCTTTCCACTAAGCAAGCGGGCTAGGTCTTTGACTCTTCATTTTCACGGGTAAGACACACTTCATTTTTTGCCTCTTTTAAAATCCACACACACCCATGCACACAAGCTCCCCATCAGCAACCTTATCTGAGTCTTCAGATACACGGAACATAGCCTGCAGCAGGATACATTTATACTAGGCTAAGGATTTTTAAATCAGATTTTTTAAAAATCCTAGAGGGTTACAATGCCAGTCTTCGCCAAAGACTAAAAGCAGGCGGCTGCTCCTCTGTGCGGAGAGGGTCAGGCTCGGCACGGACTGGCGGAAGGCAGAGGCCGGCCCTCCAAGGCCGCCGGCCCTGGATGCTAAGGCGCACTCAGCCGCACTCTCCTTGACTGCCCTTTCTTAGACGGAGCTCCAGGCATTTGTCATTCCGTGGGCTCACCTGGGATTGTGCCTTCTCAAAGCAGGCCTGAAGGCAGAAAGCATGGTGTGTGTGTGTGTGTGTGTGTGTGTGTGTGTGTGTGTGTATGTTCCTCTCTGGGGAAATGTGGGGCTGATGAGTCTGGGGACTCTGTGGCCTGAGAGTTCTAACAAACCTCCCTCCACCCCGTTGACCTATGTCCATCCCTTCTCCAAGGAATTTTGCTTTCTTCCTTATCACTGCGGTAACCACCCACCAAATACCGGCTCTCCCTCCCCACCTCCCCGCCCCTCACTTCCATCCCTTCTCCACCAGGGCCACAAATGACACATTATGTCCCCAAATACGTATGTTCCAGTTTTGTCATACACAGCATTCGGGCCTCCGATTTAGCTGGCAGACATGGGGGGGGGGAATCATTAAAGCTCCCACACCATAGTCTGTGTCCAGTGGTATGTTAAAAGCCCAGAGACAAAGAGGGTGAGTTACCAGGCGTCCAAGCCCTCATTACAGCTGCTTCCTCGTTATGAGGTCATTTTGGCTGGAGAGAGGGGTCTGTGGGTTGAGGGAGGTTGGAGACTCTATTTCTGGAGGACTGAGTGACTGTCTATTTGTTTTGGCTGAATTTGACCCGGAGGCCCCCATCCTCCATATCTCTCCGTTCTGTGGAGTGGGCTGGGCTGGGCTTGGAGGCTCTAATTAATCTCTTCCTGCCTCCATCCTGGAGCTCGGGCGCACTGCTGTGACTCCAAGGACCTGTGGCCAGCCCATCAATCCTGCCCCCCCACTTCCCCCTCAGCTGCTTCTATTTCTCCTGACTTCAGGGGCAGGGGGTGCAGCTGACCAGCCTAGAGAACACGCAATCCTAGTGGTGCTCTCTGGCATTTCTCTCTCCCTCTCCCCACTCCTGCGCGCGTAGGCATTTGCCAAATGCCAGTAGCTGCTAAAGGAGGTCATGAGGGTTCGGGTTGGCTGCTGGGGGGTGCGGAGGGGGGAAGGCAGCTCAGCCCAGCTGCCATCTGTCTTCTACGCAGTGACCTCCCGGGTGAGGGTGGAAGGTGGTTACTCATGCAGGACGCAGGCAGGCTGGATGCCTGGCCTTGGGCTTCGGGGAAGAAATCCTGCAATCACTCTGGCTCAGCAGCTGCCTCCCTTCTGAAGTGCTGAGATCCCTGTAGCTCCCGGGGATCAAAGGGAAATCTGATGCAGAGGCTACCTGTGTTCAGAGAGGAGCTGAATCAAGCTGGCTGCTCTCCCCGCCCTGCCCTCCAGGGCTCCTCTTTCCCCTCCAGTTTGGGTGTTTCTGTAGGAAGCTCTTAGGAGGGGAGCAGCGATCTGCCTCTGCCTGCCACCGAGCAGAGTTTCGGGGTCGGAATGTGTGCTGCTCCTCAGAGCTGGTCAGCTGGGAACAGACGATGGTGCCAGGAAACGGCAGCCAGCTCAGACTGAGGCCTTGGCAGCTGAGCGGAGCAGCTGAAGGTGTTGGGAAGTGCTATTAGCAGCTGCCTTTGTCCAAGTGGAGGAACACACAGTGATTGAGGACTGAGCCCCAGAAGGTGCATTCCGGAGACATCAAAGCTTTGCCTACAGACAAAGCGCTTTTCACCTTCGAGACCTTCATTAAAGTTTAATCTAACGGCATCTGGGGTCCTTCGGTTTCATGGGCCACAGGCTCACAAACACCCACAGGTTCAGTCCCCACCCTGGCTCTGTGGCCATCTTGCCGGCTAGAAGCCTGCAAGAAGGTGCTCATGAAACCTTTTGTTTCTGAAAGGCAAGGCACAAAAGGAACGGCTCCCTCCGGGGCAGTGCTTTAAGGAAAAGGGGCATGCGGATGGGCATGCGGTGGCTCTGTGCATCGCACCTGCAGATGTCATCGACCAACATGCACGATCCTGCTTACCAAGACCTGTCTCCACTTACCTGGGAGGCTGATGCTAAACTCAGAGAGTGGCCCTGGGGTCAGAGGGCATATTGGGGGCAGCAGAGCCAAGCTCGAGGGGCTCAGGAAGAACCCTTCTCAATGCTAAGGGGGGTAAGGACATCAGAGCTGCTGATGAGATTCTCTTGCTGATTTGACCGGATGACCTCAGACCAAAGGTACAGATCTCAGTCCACCAGGTCTAAATCCACTCGGCTATGGAGACAAGCATTAACCTCAGTTGCCTCTGGGGGAGGGACGACATTGACGCGAGTGGGGCCTAAGGCAAGTTTCTAGGGTGATGGGGTGTGGGTTACAGATGTGCTCATGTTGCTATATGTAGTTATAATTCAAAAGAAAAAAAATTAGAAAAACATCCCAATTACACATTTTGCTTTGACATCCCCACTCCTTACTTTTTCAGTTGCTGTCCCAGTGGCCTTTTAGCGATATTCAATGCCTCCCCCCCAGAATAGGAGAAACCCAGGTTCTCCTGTTCAGGGAACTAGGAGTTGCCACAGAAGGCATGCAGCACTGTTTCTAGCCTCCATGGATTCAGACTGGTCACCTTGTTGGGACACACAGGCGTTTTCATCTTTGCTCATGAAAAATGGTGTTTTGCTGAACAGGGCTCACCAAGTGACCTCGCAGACACGCAGTGAGAGGCCCCAGGGATGAGCTGTCCTCCCAAGGAGACTGAAGGTCACCTAGGAGTAGGGGAAGCTCGGGTTTACAAACGGTGAGTGTGTGTGCAGACACAGTGCTGGGGGCCTTGCTGAGGGGAGCCGCCAGGAGCCTAAGAGCCAGGCGGACAGGTAAAGTCCTGGCTTGGGTTTGGCAGGAGGGGGAGAAGCCAAGGGCCTAACTTCATCGATGACTTTCCTGGAGGTTTGTGGCCCTGGTGCCCCTTCTCCACTGAGCAAAGCGGAAAGGGCGGATAAGGGGTTCTGTGGCATCTCCTTTCTCCATGGTGGTTAAGTCGGGGAAAGAGTGCATTTGCTTGGGATAGTTCAGAGGTCTGAGCAGCTCTGGCTATGGGATGGCAGAGAAATCCAAACTTAATGCAGAAGAGTTTCCAAAAAACTGTTCACCTCCTGATCGCTTATCACCCTCTATTGAACTCTGTAAGCAAGGTGGGCAGATGAACTGGGAAAACCGGGTTATGGGACAAGCCAAAGGTCGTCCCCTGCTGCCCATAGCAGATCGGAGTGGGCAACCCAAGCAGGGCGAGCTCATGGGAGGCGGCGAGGCTGCGTCTGGCCTTCCCACCCCACAGCCCTGGGGCAGGAGACCCGCAGCCATATCCACATCCACTCCTGGACCCGTGTTTCTCCCAGGCCCTCACCCAGCGTTCTGATCTCTCTCAGGAGCTGAAGGGGATTTTATTTGCCTCTAAAATATTCTCTTTACTTGGCTTTTAAAAAGGGAGATACCACAAACATAAAACCACCACCAAATAAAAATAAAAAAAATCAAGGGTAGGTGAAAATTTAATTAATTTTAAGAAGTTCACTGGCTGAAGAATTAACATACATTCGTGTACATTTAAACCTGTTTAAAAAATAAGGACTGTGATTAAAATAAAAACAGATTCTTTCACAACAACCCACTATCTCATGTATAGTCTAGTGTCTGTAAACAACCAGCTTTGGCCACATAAACAAGCAGGTTTTCCCATTCTGGGGAATGTGCCAGCTATCACATCTTCTGAAAGCAATTCTCACAAAATGTCACGGGGACCATCGCAGGTTCAGACACCTGATTCTAGCCTGCGTTGTCAATGGTCAGGGCTTTTTATTCTTTCAAAAATTTTTAATTTAGAAAAGGTGAGCTGCCGGTCCTCCTGTCTGAACTAAATCTAGAAGGACCAGCCTGTTCCCTTGGTCTCCCAGGGATATTCCCTGGGAATTCCTTATTCCTGCTCCATGAGGTGGCACGGACACCCCATGAACCCTCCCTTCTCAAGTGCCCTCATCTTCAACTCGCCCAGACCTTGGTGGTGGCAGGTGGGAAGGTCTCATTCCCAGGGACACAGGTTAGCTGTGAGGACGGCTACTCACAGTCACCCCTGGTTGAACGTTGAGCAGCTATTATGTGTCAAGCACTCTAGACATGTCGGACCCCTGTGCTAATGTCCACACCAGCCTTGCCACTTCGGTATGACATTACCCCTCCCCCACTGGACAGATGAGGCCACAGGCTCAGCTAGAGTTTGGGCCGTGTTCCTGAGAGCATACGGCTAGTCAGAGGCAGAGCTGAGTGGGCTGGCCTTCACAACCGACAGCCTTCCACTGTGTATTTGCCATCACTCTCAAAAAAGGAGGCCCTCATGGAAATGCTCGGGGAGCGAGGACTCCTCCATGTCTTCACACTGCACCAGCGGTGGCTGCTGCCCAGCAGGGGAGGCTACCACTCTGTACTGTGTGGCCCGTGTAGTTGGTGCCAGTGCCTCTAGGGTCTCCCCAGCAAGTGTTCCAGGGAGCAGAGAAGCAGATGCGATGTTTACCTCTCCAAGGAGGGGCGGCCAGAGCGGCCTTACTCCAATGAGGACCCAGTATGTAAATTGGGGTGTCCTGGTTGGAGCATCATCCTGGACTCCAAAAGGTCATCGGTTCTATGCCCAGTTAGGACACATACTCAGGTTGTGATTTGATCCCTGGTTGGGAGGCAACTGATTGATGTTTCTCTCTCTCTCTCTCTCTCTCTCTCTCTCTCTCTCTCTTTCTCTTTCTCTCTCTCTCTCTTCCTCTCTCTTGTTCTTGCCCTTCCTCTCGCATTAAAAGTCAATGAAAACATATCCTCACGTGATAATTAAAAAGAAAAAAAAAGCTTGAACTCTTCAGCAAAGTAAAATGTGGAAGTAAATGAAGAAATCAGGGTGTCCCAGCCAGGCTGGAGAAATCCTCCCTGGCTGTCATTCCTGGCGTCTCTGCCTCCTGCCTCCCATCACTCACCCCTTACAGGGCCCTTGCATAGGCCGGCCTGCGCCTGCTAGTTTTGGTGGGCCGTGGGAGACCTTCCTCCTGGTCTCCAGCAGTGCAGGGACAGATCTGCAACCAGGCGGGCATGCCAGGAGTGCCAAGCCTCAGCAGCTGTGCCCTGCACCGGTGGCACAGTGCCCAGGCCTAGACGCCCGGGCCTCCTTTCCAAGTGGTGCATTCCCGCTTTCCTGTCGCTGTTTCTCGTGGGGCAGGAGCGGTACCCCCTGGTTACTACCGGATCTCTAGCTCCTTCCTCTCGTCCTGACTGAGCAGGCAGGTGCTCAGCTTGCAGGAAGTCCTCGGACTCAGGAGTGGAGCGGAGGCGGGCAGCCCCCTCACAGGCGCCCTCTGTGGCAGGCCTTCCGCTAGCCTGTGCAATGCCTGCCTCTCTTCCTGCACACACGGTCTTGGCACCTCAGCTCTGGTTCACTCCAAATTAGGCAAAGGTCAAAACGCGCAAGGAAACGGGGACATTGTTGCTATTGGCAACGACTTAATGCTACTTTTTTCCAGCTAGGAAGTTCAAGCGCTGCTGGAGTTTGGTGGAGGAGACCGCAGGAGTCATCACTGGTTTGGCAGTGTGTGACTCTCCTGAGGACCACCAGGGCACTAAATCCTCCCTCCTTGGGACACCTCTCACCTCCTGCAAACACATCCACCCAATCATGCCCCTTGGCTGGGTCCTGGGTTAGGCCGGCTGCCAAGGCGAGCATTGGAGGCACAGGCAGTCAACATGCTGGCCGCCCCGCACCCTCCTTTCCCCCAAGCATCGTCTTTCCAGGAACATCCATGTCCATCTGGACACATATGCAAAGAGGGCCTTTCCTCCCTGCCACCAGGAATGCAGTTCAGCAGCCTTTGTCAGACATGTATTTCTAACTGAAAGTGCAGCAGGGGCAGCTCCAGCAGCATTTTCCAGGAGATCTCTGGGTAGAGACCTGGCTGACGGAATTCCTCGCCACAGGGAACCTTCCTGCTTCCCTACAGACCCTCTGCACCGGTCGCTGTGGCACTTCTGGTCCCTGGGGGACTGGGGACGGGTGGCTGTCCAGGCTTCTCCCCTGTGGAGCCTCAGGCCGAGCTGCCTCCCTCCACTTAGAACCAGCTCTAAAGCCCAGGGTTGCCAGTTTCCCGCCGGACCTGGCCTCGGGCCAGGGAGGGTCTGGAAGCTGGGTCATGCCCTGTATGTGGGTGGGGAAGCCTGAGGAGGCTGCTGTGGCTTAAAAGCATCCTCAAAGGGGGTGGGCATTTCTGTCCTGTCCTGCGTGGGGTCCAGGAGAAGGGAGTGAAAGGGTCAACACCTAAAGGCGATATTTGGGCATTGCCTCTGGGACAAAGGACTCAACGTCCTTTCGGGACCCCCGAGCTGCTGGGTGAAAGTACCATGGGTGCAGCAAAAAACGGGCAGGAAATATCGGACACCCGGAAACGGGTGCCGCTGACTGTCCACGGAGCGAGGGTGTGAAAGCAGGAGTGGTGGCCAGGACCAACAGAGTCACCTCTTCGGACTCCTGCAGCACCTTCTGTGCAGAAGGGTCCGAGAGGAGGTTAGAGAGTGCGCACGCCGGGGTCACTCACCCACTGCTGGAAGGAAGCCACCTCGGGGGTGAAACGCAGCGGCCATTCTGACTCTGCGCCAGCAGCACTGGGCAAGTGTGTGTTTAGGAAGGGAAGTGAAGAATAACTTATCCAGCTGCGACCAGGAAGACTGCGGCTTTAGGGGAGCCCCGGCCCAGGCAGCACACGACTGCAGCGGGCATGCGGTCAGCGGCATGCGATCGTGCACAGGCGGCATGCGGGTCTGCAGCGTATGTCACACACGCACCATACACTGGACATGGAGGCAGGCAGCACAGGCACCACGTATGCAGCTGTCACACTTCCATGCGCACATTTGCACTGCAGCCATGCAAGGTGCTCGCTTGGCTGTCAAGCTTAACATCAGACTCGGACGATGCCAATCTTGGACAAACACTGCAGACTTACAGCATTTCCCTGAAGGCACATATAGAAAACCTGAGTTCCCCCAGGTAGGGGCCATTTGTGTCGTGGAAATGGCCTCTCAGCTTCTGTTTCTGTCAATCCTACGAGCAGGAGGAGCATGCCCCAGGGTCTGGTTTACTGGGATTTCAAAGCATCCCGTCACCTGCGCCTGATGCCTCCCACAGCCCCACCTTGTAGGACGTGGGTAAGAAACAGGAGCCTTTGTCCACCTGGCAGATGGAGCACGTGGGCTTGGAGAGGCTGCCTGGCTCAGGGAGGCCCCCGGCGAGCAGCGAACTGTGAGGAGATGGTCTCTTGGAAGGAGGCTCCTGGGTGCCCAGTGCTACATCTGGAGGGTGGATTTCATGCTCCTGTCGTGGGGAGACCTATTTCTGACCTGCGTCTGGAAGCGGGAGGCGTCTTGGGGTTCTGCACCTCAGTAGGATGGCCATGCCAGATCCTGACAATGTATGTAATGTCCCCAGTGGTGATCCACACAGCTCCAAGGAGTACGTAGGGGACCCAGGAAATTGGCCACAGGGCTGAGGCTAGCCTGCTGGGCACCACAGTCCCTTCATTCCCAAGGAAAGCAGAGAAAGCAGCTGTCTGGGTCATATTACAAATAACCCCCCAAAAATAGCTCATATTTATTGAGCTGGTCACTATAATAAACAAATATGCTTGGCACGCATTGTCATAGATGAGGTACCCACTCCCCATCTTTAACTACAAAGTAAACAATGATACCTACCTCACAGAATATTATTGGAAATTAAATAATGTCATAAGAGCTAAGCATGGGCTGCAGATGATCATAATAATGAAAATTAAAAGAGTAATATGCAAATTAACCATCACTCTGCTGCACCACACCCACCAGCCAATCAGGAGCAAGTATGCAAATTAATCCAACCAAGATGGCTGCAGCCACAGAGTGAGCAGGAGGCTTGGGTTTCCCTGGCAATGGAGGAAGCCAAGCTTTCCGCATACCCTGGCAGGCCCAGGGCTCCACTCAAGGTTACAAAGTTTCTATTATAGAATATAAATAAATTCCAACAAATATTGTGGCAGCCATGGAGCTGAAGAGAGCAGGAGGCAATGGAGGAAGCCAAGCTTTCCATCTGCCCTGGCCTGTTTTGGCCTCCGCTTAAGGCTACAAAATTTCAGTTATAGAATATAAAATGGCTGTGGCCAAGGAGCGAGGAGCAAGTAGGAGGCTTGGCTCTGCTCAAGGCTACAAAGTTTCAATTACAGAAGATAAATAAATCCCAGATACCAGGCGTCTGCTTGGGTCACTGGGTGACATGACTGGCCTGCAAACCACCACAGGCCCCTCGCCCAGGCCACCCCACATCCCAAGGGAACCCCCACCCTGATCTGGGATACCCTTCAGGGCAAACTAGTTGGTCCCCATCTGTGCACCAGGCCTCTATGCTATCCAATAAAAGAGTGATATGCAAATTGACCATCATTCCAACACACAAGATGACTGCCCCCATGTGGACACTAATGGCCACCACAAGATGGCCAGCAGGGGAGGGCAGTTGTGGGCAATCAGGCCAGCAGGGGAAGGCAGTTGGGAGGGACCAGGCCTGCAAGGGAGGGCAGTTAGGGGTGACCAGGCTGGCAGAGGAGGGAAGTTGGGGGCAACTGGACCTGCAGGGAAGGGCAGTTGCGGGGGATCCAGGGCTGCAGTGGAGAATAGTTGGGGGGAACCAAGCCTGCAGGGCAGGGCAGTTAGGGGTGACCAGGCCTGTAGAGAAGGGCAGTTAGGGGCAAACAGGATGGCAAGGTAGCAGTTAGGCATCAATCAGGCTGGCAGGGGAGTGGTTAGGGGGTGATCAGGTTGGCTGACAGAAGCAGTTAGGGGCAATCAGGAAGGCAGTCAGGTGAGCATTGGGAGCCAGCAGTCCTGGATTGTGAGAGGGATGTCTGACTGCCTGTTTGGTAGGATCAGGCCTACACAGGCAGTTGGACATCCCTCGAGGGGTCACAAATTGGAGAGAGTGCATACTGGGAAGCGTGACATCCCCATCCCCCCCACACAAATCACAAATTTCATGCACCTGGCCTCTAGTTCTATATAATAAAAGGCTAATATGCAAATTGACCAAATGTCAGAACAACTGGTTGCTATGACGCTCACTGACCACCAGGGGGAAGATGCACAATGCAGGAGAGAGCGCCATTCAGCCAGGAGCCCTAAACCAGGCTCACCCGACAAGCGCAGCAGCAGTGGCAGGAGCCTCTCCTGCCTCCGTGGCATCCTGCTCCTGGGCCAGGATGAGGGACCCCTCTGCATGCATGAATTTCATGCACTGGGCCTCTAGTAATAACATAAGGAACTGTGTCTGAGCACATGCACTACAAACACTGTGCTAGCACCTCATATACTTCCGCCACCTAATCATTTCCTCATCTCTCTTCTTTACAGAGGAGGAAGCTGAGCCGCCTCAGTCACCCAGCTGTGTGGTAGGACCAGAGTAGAACCGAAGTCTCTCTCAGGCCAAGCCCAGCATGATGCCAATGCCCATAATACATAACATGACGAGCCCTCAAGAAACGCCATTTAATGCCAACAGCTACTCGGTGCAGTATGTTTCTTTATACCACGGGGCAGCTGAGCGACTCACTGGGATCTTATTCCCATATCAGATTGAGGGATAGGGTGCCACCGGGGCTTCTGTCTCAAACTAGCCCACTTCTCCACCTTCTGGTGGGCGCAGAAGGGACGCTGTGTCCTGTGGGCAGAGCCAGCAGGTCATCTGCAGTTGGGTGAGAAGCCGTTGGGGGGAATGTTGCTGCCAGGTTTTAGACAACATTAACCCCGGCTGATTGGTGGTGCTCAGTCACCCCACATGGCTGGCTACTGACAGGTTCAGGCCAGGCTGGACAACTCAGCACAGGCAGCCGCGAGGGGCCAGTGGGAGCCTCTCTAAACACATTCCTATCAGCCATGTGTCCTGGCAGGTGGGAGAGGAAGGGGCCCATCACTCAACCTGAGCAAATCACCCCACCACCCCACCTGCACCCCCTTCCTGGTAACTCTTCTCAGAACGCCTGTAGAACTAGAAACAGCAGGAAAGCTCGGATCGAGGGCTCACACAGGGTGGGCTCTGCAGCCGTGTCATTGCCAAGGAAACCTCCACGCAGCATGGCCGCTGGATGGTGATGGCTCACAGATGCTAAGACAGAGTCCTCTCCACCTTCAGAATTAGGCCCAGCGTGGCACAGCCTGGTCCTCCAGGCATGAGGACCCGTCAGAAGGTCTCCACTGGGCTGCTGCAGGTTTGCTGCAGGTGACAGGGTGGGCTGAGATTTTCACTGGCTGCTCCACTTCCATTTCCCAGCTTCACCTGCGAGGCGGCAGGGCCAGGCCTTCGAGCCTCGCTCGATGGGGATCAGCTGCACCGGGCTCTTGGTGCAGAAGAGGAGGAGGGTCTCCAGTCCTGTGGAAAAGCATGTCTCCTGGCTCCCCATTTCTCTCTCCCCTGCCTCTCCTGTTGAGGCACCAGTTGTGCCTCACTGAGTTTTAAAGGACCATTGGAGACGACGGAGTAACAATCTATTCTGGGTTCGCTTTAGCTTTAAAAAATGTCCTATTAAAACTTCACTATTTTACCCGGATTGCCATGTTTAATGAGAGGCCTCAAAGAATTTGAAAGCAGAAGATGAGGAGAGGAAAGAGCCATAAGCTATAATCACCATAATGATTCAGTCCCACCATGAGCTGGAAGCAGCCCTGGCGCAGCCCGGGGACAGGGAGGGAGAGTGTTTGAAGGGGCTGGTCCTCAGCAGGCTGGAGAGAGCCCTTCCTCCCCCTGCGCTGGGCTGAGGAGGAGCCTCCAGGCAGGGCCGGGGAGGGTCCGGGAGGCAGCGTCCCCTGGTCTGGGGCCTAGGGGACGTTCTGCCCCTGGCCAGGCAGAGAGGCTTTTGGTGGCAACTTGCCCACCTGACATGTGCAACTGGCTTTATCATCTGTTCTGCTTTCAACAAAATACCTTTTCTGGGTGGGAATAATGGCAGGCCAAGCTTTCTCCAACGCAGAGCCATGCCCACCCAGCTCTGCTCTGCCTGACTGCGTGCGGTCACTCATCTCCCTGCGCAAGTGGGCGCCCGTGCCCTCTGCTCACTGACCTCCCTGGGGCATCCAGGGGCGAGGCGAGCCCTGTTGTCCAGGGCTCAGCAGCAGCAGCAGCAGCAATTGCCTTGAAAAACAAACAACCCTGCAAACAAAAGCCTACAGAAGGCCAGGGTGACGTGTGGAGGGCAGCGATCCCACTTCCGGAGGGCTGCCCTTGCTCTCAGGGTGTCGCCATCAGGCTTTCACACCCTCAAGGCAGAGGCTAACCCGACTCCTGGATCCCTCTCCTCCAGTCTCGGCAATGGATCCCTCCATCGGATCCATTCTTCTCCTCCGCGGCTTACCCATATACCACAGAATAAAATGCAGCAGGCCCCCCTGAACAGAGTGCCTCGGAGGATTCCAGAGGGAAGAGATGCTCGACTCCAACGTGGAACCGACTCTGCAGGTCCCTTGGCCATTCAGCTTGAGTGTTTCCAGGGAGCTCACTGTTCCTGGAGGTGACACATCCCACTGCTGGGAAGTTGCTACCGTTAGACTATGCTGCTGTAGAGTGGCCCTCCCCATACCTTGTCCCCATTTGTTCTAGCTTTGTCTGGAATAATCCAGAAATGTCCACTCACTCTGGAAGACAAATAGGCATGTTTCACGGTGGTTATCGAGTCTCTTTATGGACTAAACATCTTTTCTACTTCACTTCCAGCTGACATGGCTTCCAGAAGCCCCAATTATCCCTTCTGAACTTTTCTAGATTGTTAACGTTCTTGATAAAATGTGGGGGCTTAGAACCCAGACTCAACACGGTCTAGAGCAGCACAGAAGGCGGCGAATCGCTTCTGTCTTCTGACCATGCCCCATTTGTCCCTGCAGCCTAAAGTTGTTTTTTAAAAGAGTGGCTGAATCCTGCTTTTGCTTACATTAAGCATGCAGTCAACTACAACCCCAGAATCTCCTTTTTTACTTGACTTTCAGTGAAAAATTCAAATGCCATCCTCTAGTGGTGAATTCTCTTTTAACATAAATTTTATCTGGTTAAATTTTATCTACTTGTTTCTGACTCATGATCCTATCTGGGGAGATACTTTTCAAATATAATTTCATTATCTGCCAAATGAGCAAAACCTTCCAGGTTTGGGTCTTTGAATAGAGTTGGCATGTTTGTCTCTTCATCTAAGTCATCAAAAAGGATATTGGGTAGGACAGGGCTGTGGCTGGGCCCTTGTGGCTACAACAGAAGTTATCTTTCCTGTTGATATAGATGTACTAGAGGCCCGGTATACAAAATTTGTGCACGGGTAGAGTCCCTAGGCCTGGCTGGTGATTGGGGCTGATCGGGGCCTTCTGGCCACTGGCCAGGGCCTCCCTTCATTCTGTGCTACCCCCTGGTGGCCAGCACATGTCATAGCAAGCAATCAGTCTCCCAGTCGAACTCCTGTGAGAGCAATTTGCATATTAGGCTTTTATATATATACTAGAGGCCCAATGCACAAAATTTGTGCAAGGGGCTCGGCTCTCACAGTCACAGCAGCTTGCCTCAGCCCTTGCAGTCCTGGTTTTGTCCAGAGAGTCATCTGGAAGGAGGATTAGTCTAATTAGCATATTACGCTTTTATTATTATAGATAGATCGATTTACTCTCTTACCAGCCATTGAGACACTGTGGATATATTGTTTTACCTAATTATGTGCAAACTCAGGGGGAATAGAGGAGAGGGATAGAAATGGACATTATTTTCATCTTAAGTGGACTAATAGCAGGTCACAAATAGTTTCTAGAGGAGAGGACGTCATTATGTTAGTCATCCTTCTATAGTAAGCCGGGCTGATAGGAGGGTGTGGGGAGTTCCTGCCAGATATCACACCGGCCAGCCCATCCCTTGGGGCTGTGATGCCATTGCTCAGGCCAAAGTGATTTGACCATGACGCAGGGACATGGAAGAACCGCTGCCATTTGGCTCCTGCTGCCGCAAACAGTCCCAACCCTGTCCACCCTCCCTTCCACCCTGCAAATCGCTGAACAAACACCCAAGGGCCTTTCTCTCATTTTCTTGGGGGAACCTCACTAGACTGAAAACTCATTGTCCTACTTGCCATTCTGCTTCATAGCAACGATTTACAGATCGTTCCTGTGTACGGATTTGTGTCCGCCCTCCTTCCAGAATGCCATGCCCTCCAAACTCCATTACAACCCAAGACACTCATTTGCTGCTTAAAAAAGTGGAGACTGCCAAGTGGTTTTCCCCAGGAGCTCATTTCGGGGGGATGTGGTGAAGATCTCACTTCTCTGCCTTCCAAGTCCTGAGCCCAGAAGCTCTCTGACCTCTCACTCACAGGCGCAGTGGGGTTCCTCTCCCTGACCTTGACTGTGGCAGCTTCGTCCCCTCCCTAGGTTCCTGCTGTTCTTCGGCCTAACACCTGGGGATTTCGCTCTCCTGCCCTCTAGATGGTGCCACTGCCCCCCCGCCCCCACCAGAACAGAGGGGCCTTCTCCCTCCTGTCCCCAGTGGTCTGCACGTCCTGCTGTCCATGCTGCTGAGGGCCCTGCAGTCACCTTCACTCTCTGTCTTCTCCCTGGACAGATGGGAGCCTGGAGCTGTCAGAAGTCTGACTGGATGAGTGACAAGGAACAGGCTGAAAGCTCCTTCTAGAAGGATGCCTTTCCTGAGTGGGGGATGGGAGGAAGGCTCTGTGGTGGCAAAGGGCTGCAGGTCACTTCCCGAAATAGATTCCTGCCTGGCACGCACACACAGTGTGCCCCAGCCTGCCTTGTGGAGATGGGCAGGGGATGCGATTGGATCCGAATCAGTGGCTGTAAACACACAGCTGTGCCTTTCTGCCTGGGAGGACTTGGGTTTGCACTTGACTGCTCGCACTCGGGGTCAGGGGAAGGTGGGAGGGGCCTGGGTGGGGGAGAGGCAGGGAGGGTCCAGAAGAACCTTGCTCTTCCCATGTCCCCATGTGTAGGGGCTGTCACGCTGTGTTTTTTCTCTAAGTGGCACTCCATAGGGAGGGCGCTTTTGCTGCTTTTGGCTGACATGTTGAAGCATCAACTGAAACAACTGGCGGAGGAGGCAGGGAAGTGGGGAGAAGGAGGGGGTGTGTGAGGAGGGACGTCGGTCCTTGTTCCAAAAAAGTGGCAGGGCCCAGGGCTGAATTACTTGTGACAATCTCTGAGCCTTTTTGATAAGTAAAAATCTCACTCCTCCCCAGTTTCAGAAGAAGCCTCCATCCCCCACCACATTGAATCACTTCATTGTTTTGTCTTCTCTGTATCCACCAGCCAAGCTGATTCGGTTGTCTTACATTTAATAGTTTGTTTATAGAAAATAGATATTTTCATTTTTTAGCTACAATATATATATATATAATTGATTTCAGAGAGGAAGGGAGAGGGAGAGATACTATGAGAATCATTGATTGGCTGACTCCTACATGGCCCACATTAGGAATGTGCTCTGACCTCTTGGTTGGCCAATGCTCAACCACTGAGCCATACTGGATAGGTCAAAATTATAATATTAAATATAGTTCTGCAGCTTTACTTGGAGCCAAGATGGAGAGGACAGGAACCAGGGAGACTTAACCTACCACTGACCGTGAGGAGGGTTACACAAGCTCTCCGCCCTTATTTTGCCCAGTTCTAAGAGGACAGTGACAAGCTGGCCCAGAGGTCTCCAGGGAACGGGAACGTGTAGTGGCAGGTGAGCAGCAGAGTGATGCTGAGGTCCTCAAATGCCACTTTTCACTTCTTTCTATGCCCCATAAGGCACTGTGAGGCGGCAGCACCCACTCCTCTGCCCAGCTGACCTCGCCTCCTCCCCGCCTCCTCCTCGACACACCAGACTGATTGTCCATCTCAGGAGGGAGGGGACTACAGAACTGGCAGTTGCCCCCCTGGAGTCACAGTGTGAGAGGGAGCTCTGGGCAATGCAGGGAGCGAGCCTGTGGCTTAGGCAGCCTGCGGCACTCGGTTCTGGTGCTTTATTCTCAAATCCTGTCAAAAAAATTTAAATACACACCCAACTCAATTCTCTCCATGGCTTATTTCCAGGCCTCAAAGACTGCAGCCACTTCACGGGCAGGAAGGCAGCTCCTCTCATTCAGAGGATGATCAGCACAGCAGGAAAGTCAGAGGGAGATGAGGAGAAATCTCAGGATGGAGAGAAGCAGGGACCTGAAGGCACTACCAGCTGGAAAAGCCCATGCAGATGATCTAGCCCAAGCCATTGTGCTCAGAGAGGGCTAGTGATTTGCCTGAGGCCACCAAGCTCGTAGGAACCATGCTGCGTGGAGGCTGCCGAGGAGTTCCACAGAGTCCTAGGTGAAGTCCGCACTGATTTTCAGGCAATCCCTCCCAAATGCTGCTATGGAAGTCCACCTCCATCGGTAGGCAGTGGGGTTTCACTACTGCTGGATCTTGGGTCTCTGATATGGGAGATGCTGGCCATTGAGTCTGTGACCCAGAGGTTCCCAAGGGGCCCAAGGACTGTTTGCAATCAAAACCAAGCCTGTGTAAAGAATTATAGTCAGTTGTCCCTTGCTGAAGGCTGGAAAGTAATTTTTCAACTGCGGTCGAAGCCCTCTGGAGCCTCTGCTGGGTCTAGATTTGCAAACTCATTCCACCCGAGTGCATGCTGTCCCCACCACTGGCTGAGGGGGGTGGAGGGGCGGGGGAAGCAGCCTCCTCTGGGAGGGAGCTGCTGATGCCAGGTTGGCTGAACACCCTGGGCATCTGCCCTCTGCCTCGCCTGCCCGGGGCCTCGGTCATCCACTTCTGGCTCAGCACCTGGGCCTGGAGCAAGGGTTTCCTCCTGCAGAGCTACCTGGGAGCGGTAGGGGAGGGGATGAGCTGCTGGCTTTTTAGTTCTCATTAGCTTTTCCTTGGCTTTAGCTGGGGAGGGAGGAAAGGGCAGGTGGGGATGGGGAGGGGGAGGGTGGGTGACAGTTGGCTCCCAGAGCTTCCTGATCTCCATCTGACTTTCCTGCTGCATTCCTTGGCAGGAAGACAGAAATGCCTGTTGCAGAGATGCCACTGGGCACATGCCAAGGCTCCCTCAGCCCCCCGCCCTTGCTGTTTCAAGTCCAAGGAAGCTCAACTGTGATGTTCTCTTAGGAAGGGGTGACCTGGTCCTAGTCCTCACCTCCACTCTCCTCTGTGGCCTCCTGTGTGGCCCCATGTCCCCATCTTAGGAGCTCAAGAGGGTAGCTGAGGATTCTACTGAGTTCCCAGGCCAAGGTGTCTAGGGAGGCTAATGCCAGCATCACTTGGAGCTGCCACTTCTCCTAATTTAAGCGCCATCACTCTGAGGAACTGCATCCAAGGAGCAGGGGACTTTCTCTAGCTTCTCCTCCAAAGGCTGATGACTTTGGCCACCATCCCCCAAAGAGACCATCTAATCATTACTGTTGAGTCTTGGCTAATGGCCCTTTGCATCCTCTTGCCTCCTCCCATGTGACCCCTGGTCCTCTATGTCAGAGTCAGCTCCTGGGAGGCCCACTCTGCGGTAGACCCAGAAGTAATGAGCATACCTAAGAGAGAACGGGGAGGGTGAGCCCTGCAGCTCTGGTCACCCTCATATCTGTCAACAGCAAAATCAGGAAGACGGCAGGGAATGGCAGGCTGGTGGCAGGAAGTGGTCTTCAGTTTGAGAACCTTCCTCCTCCTCCCCTCATCGGTAATGCCTGGGACTTCCCACCAAAAACCCGAAAGGAGGTGACTTGTGAGGCTAAGGTAACCACAGTGGTGGGCCAGATGTTTCCTACTATGGCTCTCATATTTCATAGCCACTGTGAAAGGAAGCTTCCTGTGGACAGGGCCAGGGAGAGACGGGCTCCATTCATTTGACAGGAGGCCATGTCTGGGGCTGCCTTTGAGGAGCTGCTATGTGTAATGGGTCTTCCTGAGATGGAGACTCCCCGAACCGAGACTGCCATGGTGTCATTCATGGCACAAGGGCAGCTGAGGGTCAATAGGAGCCTGGGCTTTGCGTGGCCAGCTGTGCATCTGTGGGGCTGGGTCCATGGGAGGGAGTCCTGTTTCTGAGCTGCAAGATGGGCTAGTTGCGCCATGCCATGATGTTCAGTTATGTTTGGTTCTGAACCTGGGCCTGCCCTGTCAAGTAAGCAGGGCTTTGCACAAGCTTGGTGATCCTACTCACCAAAACCACACAATGCTTGGTCCAGCCTATCCCCAGACATTGGCTTTGTATTTTCAAGGTCTGGGTGACTCAGAAGGAAACTTCTATTGGAAGGAGAAGCTCACAAAACTGCCTCTTTTGTGGGTTGCAAGGCCCCTTCTACTCACGAAGGAGCATGGCCCTAACAGCACCGATAAGCTGCATTAGACAACCCTCCAGGATCTCATGTAAAAGGGGGCGTCTTCACTTTCAACAGGTAATCCCTCTGTTCATCATACATCTGAGACCTGGAAAGAACAATTTGCTTTCTCCAAATGCCCCTCCTGTTCCAAAAAAGAAAGGACATTTGCATGGGAGAAAGTTGGATTCAGATTTCAGTCTTGGTAAGAAGCTAGTTGACTGAGCTAACCAACCACCAAGATCAAAATTTCTTGCTGCCAATTAGTCCTAAATAGTAGTTGGTCTCATCCTTGATCCACAAGCTGCCCAGCTTCACACCTTCATTTTCCCATTATTAGCCCCAGGATATGGATGGTCTTTCCATCCATCTTTCCCAGCACCATGAAAATGCTATTGAACTAGCCTTTCATTGCGTTTTATAGTTCACAGTATGTAGCAGATTAAATATTCACCTAGACCTCCTTTTATAGAAATCAAGCACAGGTATATTGGCTGATTAGAACCCTGAGCTGCTGAGACCAAGTTCTTGGGATCCAGCCTCAAATACCCTGAGAGTTGCCATTGTTCTACGGTCATGGGCTGTTCCCTCAAACTCATCGCCTCTCGTGGGGATGAAGTGTCATCCCAAAAGCACAAGGAGCATGGATGGATCAGTGCAAATCCATCTCCATTTCCACCACTGGAACCAAAGCACCAGAACGCACCACCCACTAAAGTCTTCATAAAAGAATAGCAGGAAATTTAGGATTTTTTTTTTAAGTTTGGGTCTTAGCATGTAGAAGCTAAAAATTTCAAGAGCTTGGGAATTCTTTTCCTCCAGTCAGCCCTGAAGACACCTCTGTGAAATCTCACCTGTGCACACTGCAGACGCTGGGAAGGTGTCTGGTGCTTTCTCATTCCAAACGCTTTGTTAACAGACCTTGGAGGCCCAATGAACCAACACCTTTATCTGGGATGAAGGGACATCGATCAACGCTCTTCCCAGAGCTTCAGCGAGATTATTCTTGCCTTTCCTGATACCCACTTCTCATGCAAAGCAGCCTGGAGATCTTTGTCTTAATACCAGTCTTCCTCTCGCACACCTTTGGCTCCTGCGGTCAACCTGGAGGGCCTCCACGAGGCTCTGGGGGTTCTGCCTTCCTAGTCTCCACTGACAGTCCAAGTTGTCTTATAGTACACTCAGGGCCTGTCCACAAAACCCCTAAGTATTATCTGCCCACACATCCTGGCTCAAGAGAGACAGAGAGGAATAGGTTCTTACTGCTCTCTATCAGGTCATGCCTTAGACAGCCTGTGGCACCTTTCTTTTTTTTTTCCTGTTAATCCTCACTTGAGGATATTTTTCCATTGATTTTTAAGGAGAGTGGAAGAGAGAGGGAAAGACAAAGAGAAATATCGATGTGAGAGAAACACATCGATTGGTTGCTTCCTGCATGAGCCCTGACCAGGGCCCAGGCCGGGGAGGAGCCTGCAACCAAGATATGTGCCCTTGACTGGAATCCAACCTGGGACCCTTTTGTCTGCAGACTGACACTCTATCCACTGAGCCAAACTGGGGTGTGAAATCACAGGGCTGTGGCAAGCAACTATGAATCAGAGAGTGGACCAGCAGGCCTCACATTCTGTAAGTTCAGACTTTTCAGGAGGAAAGACCATACAGAGGGAGACCAAAGAAGAGAAAAGAAGAGCACCCATATTTTAATTGTCATCTACGAGGGCCACTATGATGTTTACATCTAGCAAATTCAAAATAATGTTTAAATTCAGCTAACGTGCATCTAGTTTCACCTAGGTAAACAACCGGGTTGCTTTCAACCCAGAATTCTTAGATTTTTATGCTAAAAGGATGAAATAAAGATACTAATCACATAGTTGTCAGGTTTTACAAGGACTTCTCTCTTCAACAGAGAGGGGAAAAGGCAAATGGGCATCAGAGGGCTCTACCCTTGGGAAGAGAGGAGTGGCCAGTTCCATCTGTGGGATCCCTGCTCCCAGCTGCCATGTTGGTTCCCTCTGGTTTGATATTAAGTGCACAGGCTGGGGCCCAGGCACTCAGCAGCTTGTAAGTGAATGACAGATAAGTGAATGAGTGGGACTGAATTCTGTGCACCAAGCCCCATGCCCAAATCTTACGGAGAATGGCCTGGAAAGGAGAGACTGGTCTGTGCTGTTCTATAGACCATAGAACCGGATTTCTGCTGTGCACCATGGGGAGACTATTCATTCTGCACTCTCACCTGTTACCATGGGGTCTCCTATGTGCACCAATCTGTACCTCACTGCACCAATCTCTACCTCATCTAAACTCAGTGCTCATGGGGTATGGCCACTTCCCTACAGGAACGGCGAGCCTGCAGCCCATCGTGACTCCCTCAAGGCCTTGCTGGGAGTGCAAGGACGGAAAAGGGACCTGCTTTCCCCCCTCCTCCCCCAGGGCCACCTGCTTTCTTCTCCCTGTCGCACTATGCACATGAGGCTGACGAGGACTGTAAACCATGCAGAGGCCACTAACACACGCCAGCTAGACCACATTGCCAGAACCCATGCAGCACGGCCACCTCCTGCCCGCGTCCACAGAGGGAAATTTGGAATGCTTTTAGAGATGAGCTACGGTTCCGAGCCAATTTATTTTGTGAGACAGTTCGATGGCCTTCTCCCTGGGCTGCTGCAGAAGATGCACAAACCGCGCAGCCCCCCGGGCGGCGGGCGTGTCCTTTCTCCTCGGAGCCCTGCACGGAAGGTCAAATGCGAAGCTCGAGGCTGGCGGTCGGGTGTGCACCTTCTGCAGAGGGAGCCGCTTGGTCTTTTGCAAATCCATCCCTAGAAGTGAAGCTGCAGACACTTGCAAAAGAAAAGGGATGTGTTGAGGGGGAAAGCACTGGACTCCCTCCCACCCCAGAGGGAAGGACAACATAAAGGAACTGAGGAAACCAAAGGCACGTGGGGGAACAAAACCAGCTGAACTTACCACACTGCGAGTGAACTTTTCTAAGGAAGTTCTACGACCTTGCTCACTTTCTGGCTTTAGGAAAAACAAACAAACAAAAAAAAAGGTAGGGAGAAAAATACAGAAAAAAAAATCTTCAGCTTACACGTGGTTTCCAAATAGCACAGCGGCAACTAATGGACAGAAAGCAAAACAGGGCGCAGAAACGGGAAGAGAGAAGCAGCCAGCGCTGTATGCGGGGGTTCAGTGGGGCAGACAAGAAACAGAAGCCCCAGGAGGTGCTGCTCCTTGGAGCAGCGAGGGGAGGGGGTTGCTCCTCCAGGGCTCATTAAACGTCCTGGGGCTCAGCAGGAGCCAGGGCAGCTCTGCAGCCCCAGGCAGCAGCTGGGTCTGTCTGCTCAGGACTTGCCATTGGCACTGCCCATGTGCAGGAGCCCCTGGTGCTGTGTTCCTAGGCTTACAGGCAGCCTCGGGGAGGGAGGGGGGAGACAAGTGGGGACAGAGAACAGATGAGCTCTCAGGGCCCTCAGGATGTGCTGATGGGACGTCAGGAAGTGGCTGAGGGTCTGGGTTATGACGTTTCTCTGAGATTTTCCTGTCCAGATGCAGCTAGAAGGTTTGCTGTCTTCAGTGACTCCTGCATGAGTCCCCAGTGGCTCTCATTCTGGGTCCTTAGAGTAAGGAGGCTCTACCCAGGTCCTTTGCAAAGGGACTTGGGCTTCAGAGGAAGGTTCTGGAAAGAAAACACTCTCAGTACCCAGGTAGGTGACTCCTTCTGAGGTTCACTCACAGCCAGCTGCAGGAGGGGCAGGAATTTTCTAGGGAACTCTTAGCTGAGGGGCCCACAACTGGGGCAAGAAGAGGCAAAGCCTGTGAACACTCCTTAGGGCTAGGTGCTCACTACCAGCAGAGGAGGAGATGGTGTGGTGTGCAACCGACTCTCGCCCCAGGTTTCCTGCTTGTTCAAGGAGTTTGGGGAGAGAATTATACCCCAAAGACCTGCTAGTTTATCCTAGAGCCCTGTCCCAGGGCCTAGAGCCCAAGACTGGGAAATTTGGAGAGAATACCCACTCACATGGACACACACACACACACACACACACACACACGCACGCACACACACACACAGCAAATAATGGGAATTAGGGAGCCAAAGTAGCAGTTATGTGTCTGTGGGTGTGCAGCATGTGCCAGGAACAGAGGGGAATGGCCAAGAGCAGCCACTTGCCCACGTGGACAGGTCAGAGGACTCCCTTGGCAGTCATGTCCCCGTCCCCTCGGCTGGCTGCCCGAAGACAGACAAGGCATTGTAGAAGGAAAACACAACATAAGGACCAGCACTCAGAGCCAGGTTGGTCTCTCTCCTGGCAAAGGGACCAAAGTTTCCACACTTGGCCCTGAGTAACACACCAAGTGTCTGCTCTGGGGACGGCAGAACTCAGCTTCAATACAGTAGGCAGCCCAAGGGCATACAGTTGGCCACGTCAGGCTGGCCCAGGCCCTGCAGCCAGTGACCTGTGCCTGTCATCCTTGGGCTGTGGCAACCAAGTTGCTGCTGGTAGAGGGGAGCCCTGGGCTGGGCTCAATCAGGTTCTTCTGCCTCACACAGCCTCTCCCAGGAGCCTGGTACTTAAACTGTCTTGGAGGAGCTGTCAAAACCCAGTTCACTCACTCCTTGGGAACGTGGTTCATCGAAGTGACTAACCTTATCTTCTATACTTAGCACAGAAAGTGAGCCAGGGATGAAGGACCAGAGGCTGTGTCTCCAGACCTTTCTCAGCAGAAAAGTGAGGCCCATTCAAATCCCCTCTCTTAGCAGGAAGTGTGATTCTCACGCACCTTTTATGACCTGGACAGTTATAAGCCCATCCCTGAAATCCAAAGGTTCTAGGCCTACCTGGAAATGACGAGTTACAAATCCAGTCCACACCTGGAGACTCTCGGGAGAAGTGGGGGGGAAAGACAAGTTTTGTCACTGTTTTTGGAAACAATTAACCCATGGCTATTAAAAGGGTGTCAGCACCTGGGAGGACTTTCTGTCATAAGAATGGTCCTTAATTTGGGGGTTGGGAGGATACTTCTAATGCATTTCCTTGGCAACATTTCACAAAGGAGGCCCTGGATTCCTCCTCTGAGAAGTCTTCTCTATAAGAGGATCTGCAGGCACAGGCATGCCAGCCCCTCCCAGAGCTGGGCTACGTTTTCTCTTTGTGCTCAAACCCACAGGAGACTGAACAGCCTCTGGCTGCTGCTGGGTGTATAGATAGGCCCAGGCAGCTCAGCCTGCAGAGCCTCAGGATTGCCCCAAGTTGCAATCAGTTCTGGGTCTTAAGCCACAGGAATAAGAAGCACTTACTTTGACATTCTCCCATGAGATTTGGGCTGGAGATACCCAAAGTCTCCATAACCTTCCTTGAAAAGAAATGGGCATCAGACATTTGTCGGAGCATCAGCCCCTCCTCTGCCATCCTCTTGCAGGGAACTGGCAAGAGGCCAAGATTCACATTTTCCATCACAGCAGTGACACCTGAGAAGCACTGATGAAAAGGGTGAGGTCACTGAGAAGCTGGGTTTCTGACAATCTGGCCATTCCAGGGTCCCTTACTGTTCCCCAGACTATCAGGGATGTCCTCAGGGTTCCCTCAGGGCAGGAGAGCAGAATACATATGCTCATGGAGACTCTGGAGTTATGTGGTACCGATCAGATATGCAGATAGGACCCTGGCACAGGAGGTGGACAGCACACAGAGGGAGAAAGGCTACATGACTCAGAGGGAGCCCACGACCGTGGCAATGGACACCACGTGCTGAGGTCCTGGGGTTGGAAGGCTGGGAGTGGAGAAGAAAGGATGAAGATGCATATATTCCTCAAGGTGCATGGCATGGAAGTCATGGAATGTGGCGCAAGGAGAGACACACTTAGCCACACGTGGGCCTCTGATCAGAGCTGGAACGTGCAGACCCCAGGCTCCTCTCGAATCTTCCTTCCCTCCTCCCAGGAACCCAGATAAGTTCATCCCTGCTTCGGTCACCCCTTACCACCTGCATGTTGAAGGTGCCTGGGTCCCCAAATCCAGGGCTGCCGGGAACCGTGACATAATTCTCAGTGGAGGAGGGGGAAGGAGCTAGGATATGGCTACTTCTTGGTTAAGAGAAAACACACACTGTGGGCGGGGTGAGGGAGAGGAAGTGGGTGTCAAGGAGGGAACGATCCCAGCAATGACTTCAGGTGCCAGATGGCCCCCCCCCCCCTTGAAACCTACAAGTTTTTCTCTCCATCTCTGAGCTGGCAAGGGAGAGACAGTCTGTGGGTGTGTGGGTGTGGTGGGGGGGAAGACTCCATAGTGAGTGGCTCTCTCTGATTTCCTAAGGGGTTCTCTGGAGTCCTGCTGGCTGGTATTCCTGTCCTGAGCCACTGTGGTCACACTCCCTGCTGTGGTCATAGCACACAGGTGGAGGTAATGAGCACATGGAGACAGGAAGCCACACCATGGTCTGGGGGTGGTGACAATCCTAACTGCCTTCCATTGGAGCGGAAGCAGATAGAGAAGGGAAAGAAGAAAAGAAAAGGTAAATAAAACCCAAGGGATGATATTCTCATTTCACACCAGCAGCAAGCAGCAGGCAAGGATCAATAGTGCTAAGAAAGGCAAGCCTGCCCTTTCCAAAGATACCTTCTTCTTGGCCAGCAGCAAGTCCTGGTAAGCATTTGACCGGAGGAAGCGGGCATAGCTGTCACTCTTCATCAGCTTGTAGATGTGCTCCTGGGAGGGAAGGAGGCAGAAGACACAAGAAGGAACTGTCAGCCAAGACTAAAGGGGATTACCACCCAACCAGCCACCGTTTCAGGGGAGAAACAAATGAACTGAGGTAAGCATGTGTGCACCTAGGAAAACTTGCACCATGCTTGTGTTGTGTTTTTGTCCCACCCAGAAACACCAAACAAAGCATATCTTATCTCTTGGGATAAAAGGCCTTTGAGGATCGTGTTCTTGGTGCCATGTTAGGACACAGAATTGCCTAGTGATGAAACCACAGGCAGAGCAATGAGAAGGGACAAATTATTGACACACTCAACCACTTGGTTGAACCTCAGGGAATTACAGTGAGTGAAAAAGCCCCAGAAGGCTACGCACTGTAGGACTCCACTATGTAGCATTCTTGGAGTGACCAGTTAGAGAAACAGATGATAGGTTAGTGGTTGTCAGAGATTAGAGAAGGGAAAAGGAAGGAGAGGAAAGTGAGATGTGACTAAAAGATAATAGAAGGATTCTGTAGTGATGGTCTAGCTCTGTATCTCAGCACATCTTACATATGTGATGGAGTTGTACAAAGCTAAACACATATATTACACATGAGTACCAGTAACATTAGGAAATTTAGGAAATTTGATAAACTCAGTGGAGGTAGCAATGTTCATATCATGGCTATGATGCTGTACTATAGTTTTGCACATGTTACCATTAGGGGAACTGGATAACTGGTATATCTCTGTATTATTTCTTAAACACACACACACACACACACACACACACACACACACACACATCCTATATAATAAAGAGATAATATGCAAATTGACCATCACACCCTCATAAGATGTTTGTCTACCACCAAGCCAGCAGGGGGGTTAGTGAGGGATGACCAGATGACTGAACAGCAGGATGCATGGGTCAACCAGGTTGGCAAGGGGGTTGGGGACAGTTGGAGTGACCAGGCTGGCAGAGGGGGGAAGTTGACTGAAGACAACCAGATGACTGAACAGCAGGCTGCGTGGGGTGACCAGGTTGGCAGGGGAGGCAGTAAGTGGTGACTAGACCAGTGGGGGGTGGGAGAGGACAGTTAGGAGCAACCAGGCTGGCAGTTGGGGGTGATCAGGCCAGCATGCAGAGGCAGTGAGGGGAGATCAGGCCAGAGGGAGAGGGGTGGGAAAGTTAGGGGTGACTGGGCAGGCAGGTAGGTGAGTGATTAGGATCCAGCAGTTTTGGATTGGAGAGGGTGCTAGCTGGGCTGAGGGGAAGGGAGAGGGAGAGAGAGATAGAAACGTCAATGTTGAGGGAGAATCATTGATAGGCTGCCTCCTACATGCCCATCACTGGCAATCCAGCCCACAATCAGGGCATATGCCCTGAGTGGGAATCCAACTGTGATCTTCTGGTTCATACTTCAATGCTCAACCACTGAGCCACACCAGTCAGGCTGTATCATTTCTTTCAATTGCACTGGAATCCAGAAACATCTCAACATAAAAAGTTTAATTAAAAAAAGAACTCTACATGCAATGATACAATTGAATCAGTTGTGCATGTCCAGGCCACCAGCTCATCCTGGAAGGGTGCCCGTGGAAGAAGAACATGGGGTTCGTGGGCAAATATGCCAGGCCTGAGGCTCACATCCAGGAGGACAGATGCTGTGGCATGGTGCCTTCTCTTCTCCTGGGCTCCTAGATGTATTTACATTCTGAATTTGGCAACAAATTTCACCCTTAACGTCCCCATATCCTCCTGGTCCCTTCCTAAAAGATGTGTCCTCACTAAGAACAGAGAAAGCCTGGTTCATTAAAAAAGGGGGTTTGTCCACTGAGAAAGGGTTATTTATCAATAGAAATGGAAGATAGCTCAGCTGCACAGGAAGCCTGGCTGTTGTAGGAAAGGACCCATGAGGAGGGTGGGTGGGATTGTCAGCCAGAAGCCGGGCTGGTAAGGAAGCATCTTCCTGGCTGCACATCATAGTTCCCCCTATGAAGCTGGACCAGAGCTCCAGTGCTCAGGAGAAGGGAGAGCTGGGCAGGGAGTTGAGTGCTGGGCTGGTCCTTCAGCACCTCTTCCTCTGGTACTCTTCCCAGGGTAGGAGTAGGAGGGAGGCACATTTCAGAGATACCTGGCCAGACTGCTGGCACAGACCAGAGGAAGCTGGGCAAGACCCTCTCCCGACCTACCACAAAAGAAAGTGAAAGCAGAGAGCAGAAAACCCCTTGGGTCCTATGTGAATCCCTCACCACCCATCTTCAGTTGGACCATAAACAGACCTATCTGGGCATCAGCTTCATTCTTCCTCATATTTATAAAAGCAAGGTGCAACCCTATTAATAGGAACGGGCCCACTGCAGGGAGTCAAGCGGAATTAACTAGTGGCTTGGATCAGAGCCTGCTTTGATAGTCCAGATGTGTTCAGATTCAGTACATTTAGTGAGAACATGCCTCGCTGTTTTCCTGTAAATTCAGACAAAGTCCAGCCCACTCTAGTTTTAAGTTCCTCGAGGGAACAATGTGCTTTTATCTCATCTGTGCATAGCATCCAACATAGGGTCAACATTAGTGGAACTTTCATTGTCTCTTGGTTCATACAAGGCTTCTTTGAATTTAACGTTCAACACATTTGCCGGCTCCATACTAGTTTTGGTTTATGACCTGATCAGTTCCTGCTCTCTGCATAGAAGTAGAGTAAGAATCATGCTCAGCTCCAGGGAAGCCCATATGTAAGCATCTGATGGTCTCAGAGCCCAGACTGAAGGACATGATGGTCTTTGCATTTTTTTGTCTCTTTAAATTGTCCTAGCACTTAATTCTTGGGTATAGCAGTAAAAAGGAAGGACCACTTTCTTACCCTTTGAGACAGTATGAAGGGACCTGGAGAGTATCATGCTAAGTGAAATAAGCCAATCAGAGAAAGACAAGTATCACATGATCTCACTCATATGTGTAATCTAATGAACAAAATAAAGTGATGAACAAAATAGATCCAGAGACACAGAAGCATGGGACAGACTGTCAAATCTCAGAGGGAAGGTGAGGGTTGGAAGAGAACAATCAAAGAACTTGCATGCATACATGCATAACCCATGGACACAGACAATAGGGTGGTGAAGGCCTGGGGCGGCAAGGGAATGGGGGAAGGGGAATTGGGCTAGAAAGGGTCAATGGGGGAAAAGAGAGGGACATACATCATACTTTCAAAAATAAAAAATTAAAAAAAAACCTCAGGTACAAATGTTAACGCAGAGGAAAAATGACTCACTGTCTCCTTATTCTCAGCTCAGGCATCAATTCTGTGTGGCCAACATAGCTAGGTGGCTCTTGAATCATCTGAAGAGACCTGTCAGTCATTCTTGGACCTTCTCTAAATCGCTGTCCAAAGCAACAGGTCCTTGCCTCTTGTTCTGACTTCTCGGAGGATTCTGAATGCCCCGTATGTCTCACAAAATATCCCATTACCCAAGAGGCGTAGGAAAGCCTCTCCCAGCTCAGCCCTTCTGGCCTTGGCAGCAAATTCCACCCCCACTCCAGCTAATTCATCCAGCCTCATTCTGGGCAGAAAAAGCCTAGCCCATAGAAAGAAAGGACTTATGAATTAAAAAAGAGCAGGATAAAGCAGATGCCGAAACACTTAATTTCACTAATATACCAGCAGTTACTTATTGAGCATCTGGTAGGTACCAAGCCCTGGGTCAGGCATTGGGATTACAGCCTGAGAAGTCAGAAGCGGTCCCGGCTGTTGTAAAGATTCTATTAGGTAAGACTGATGCACAAAGATCATGGACGGCTACTAAGTCATCTCAGACCCAATTAATGTTGTTTGGCTCCTTGCAGTGGGCCCATTCCCATTGGTAAGGTTACACTCTGCTTTTGTAAATATGGAAATACATTTGAGTGAAAGGCTATACAGAAGCAAAAGTAGAGAGAGCTGTGAAAGGGTATGAGTGGCTCGATGTGGGGAATTGTTGTCTATTAACCAGAAGGATCCCCATCAGGGTAGGAAGATCTTAGCAGACAGAAATGGGAGTTGAGGGTAGGACAGCCTGGTCTTGCTGCTGTATAGATTTGTCAACCAGAGCAAAAAGGACAATCCAAGGGCAAGGAGGAAGGAGCAGCAGACAATGGCGGTCTACTCTTGGGTGTGGTGGTGGTGTCACTGTGGGTCAGAGAAGTGGTTGGGCATCACTGTTGTCCTCCCCAGGTCCTATGGACAACATCACAGCCAGAACCCAAGTGGGGATGGTGTGGGAAGAAAGTACGTAGGAGGGAGAATATGACCTACTGAAGGCGGGCTGCGTCAAGTGACCTTCCTCTGCCAACCCTGTTGCTAGTCTCTGGCCATCACCAGGACAGTCTCAAATTGCCCTATCAAAGCAGATGCAAGGCCTGGTCTGCGGAAAAGCGGAATCAAGAACCTCTGCAGATCTCCTGTGCTCCCTGCAGGACTGTGACTTCGTCCCTCTGGATTGGGCCTTCCTTTCCCACAGGCGGCAGATCCAGGATCCTCCACCCGCCTCTCCTCCACCAAGCAAAGCAATGGAGCCTTTGATGTACCCAGTTCTGGAGCTCTGTTCCTTCCTCCTTGCCAGCTTTGTCTTGGAAACACAAAGACAGTAAACAGGGGGTGGGTGAATGGAGTACTGAGGTTTTTCTGGGAATGAGAATTAAGATAGGACTCAGGGTCTTTGGCGAGTTCCCAAATGCAATGAGTTTATCACTGCCAGGGACAGCAAGTGTACAAAGCTTTTGGCAATGACCTCTATTGATTTATGGGGGGTTCTGGTTTGTTTCCCCTGCTCTGCAGACAACCGTCTTAAAGGGAAATGTATATCCAGAATCCGCAGAGAGCAGGAGAGCCGCTGGTAAAACCAGCAAGCCCCTTCAAGAGTGTTCCCCAGGGGCTAGAGAAAAAGAAGCTCACACAAAATTTTCCTCCATATTTTTCCCCCTGGTTTTTTCTCCCTCTCTCCTTCCCTTCCTCTCTGTCCTTTTTTCTCTCCTCTCCTCTCACTTCCTCCTTCCTTACCTTCCTCCCTCTTTTTCCCCCCTTTCTCTTTCTAAAAAGATGATGATTGGGTTTACTATGAAAGCAGCACTACCAGGGCCCACACCTGCCTTCCTGACCCAGGGGAGGCACCCACTCCAGCGGGAGGATGGCTCTCCATAGGCTGAGAAACAGATGACCTAGAGCTCCAAGTCATACTGACCCTCTTAGCCACACTTCCCACAGGGCCTCTCTTCTCCACCCTCATTTCCCCCTTGGGCCTGGCCCTGGGATAGGGAAGAGGGGGTAGGGAGGTCAGCCTGCCTGGGAGGCTAACGTGGAAGCAAAAATAATTGGAATCAGTAGTAGGGTCCATGGCACATGTGGGAGCTGGAGGGAGTGAGCAGGTTGGGCTGTCTCTAAACCACACTTGCCACAAATCCATGTTTTACTGGGACAGTCCTCATTTGGAAATCTTTATTTTTAGACAAAACACAGGGACTCTCACAAGCGTTGAGAAGGTGATCAATCAGACAACTGCCTGAGGCCGTGGGCCCCAAGCATGCTGGAGCAGTGAACCTCAGAGCACCCTTCTGTGTCCTCTTCACTGTAGATCCCTAAAACAGCTGAGATCTCACTTCCAGGCTTTGCGACAGCCTCCAGGGGTGGGAAACCACTCAGCTGGACCGTGGCATAGCTGCCAAAAGCCCTTCTTGTGAGTTTCAAGTGTCCTATTTTCCTTTTCCCAGGTGTATGTGCCTTGTCTCTGCTCTCCATTTCCGAGCTTCCTGGAACAACATGCAGACTTTGGGAAGTGCTGAGTACCTTGCGTCCCTGGAGAAAGATGAGGCTGAGGGGCGGAAGGTGATGCTGCTCTGTGGGGTGGTGCAAAGGCTTGGCTTCAGGTCTTGATTCTGCCTTTCCCCAGCCCTGCCTATCACGCAATCCAACGAAGAAATCTAAGTGAAAGCACCACAAAAATTGTATACATATAAGCTCATAAAAATCACGACTTCACGGCATGACTGTCCTTGCCAGAGCGGGGTGAGACGAAAGGCCAAAGATTCCGGGGGGAGGAGGAAAGGTGAGCAGAGTTCAGCTCTATTATTTTAGTTGCTGTTGTTGTTTGCTCTGAATCAGTGCTTATGTTTAAACCAACCCATTTTACAGATGGGGATATTAAAACTCTAGGAGGTTAAGTGACTGGCTCAAGTACAGACCTGGAATTTGAACCCAGAACTGTATGACCCCAAAGCTCACTGTCTTCCCTTGCAACATGCTGCTTTTCATTGTCCTTGAGTTGGGAGTTTGAGGGGAGTTAGTGTTGCATGGCTGACACAAAGTCCTCAAGGTGGGGCCAACAGAAATGGTAAGGATCACCTCTTGAGTCCTAATTTGAGCCATCCTAATAGGTGATGTAGCCACTGCTCAACATTCCCTTTCAGGAACCATTCGCTCCCATTGTTGTCAGTGATGGTGAGGGACAGGTCATCCAGGATGACACAGGCTCTGGTGTCTCAACCTCACAGGTTGTGTACAACTTGTCTTTCCTACCAGAGGAAGGTCCCCAACCTGGTAAAGCTCTGAGGGCTGACTAGAGCCCTTAGGATGTCATAAGCAGCAAGTCGGAGTCAAAAAAGGTTACCTAGGAGATCTCCTTTCAAGGGGCTCTTGAATCTCTTAAAGGAAAGGTCTTCACCCGTTAGGCATGGTTAGCCAAAGCCTCAGGAAAACTAACATCTTTTTCAACATAGGTCCTATAGGAGGACAGAGGGTGGGACTGTGCAGTGGTGGAGAGGGCGTGTCTGCTTAATAAACACAGAAGAGGCATCTCGGCAATATGGACACCCACTTGGGTCAAAGACAGTAGCTTCTTGTCCTCATGGATACAGCTTTGGATGACCATCCTAGGATCATGTGGCTCTTAAATAAGAAGCCCCCTTTGAATTTCTTTGTCCTTCTAAACAGGGTCTCAGAGGATCTTTTCCACATGATGTATAACATTCAAGTCCTAAGAGAGTGTAAGAGTAAATTATCATTTGCTTCTACTCTGCAAAGCCTCTGTATAAACATGTTTAATTTAACTAGCCAAAGGGCACAGCATATTGATGCTGTTCAATCTCCATGCTTAGATAAGAGTAGCTTCAAAGATAGCTTTGCGTATTACCTTTTACCTACCCAAATATCAGGGGCATTAACCGAGGTGTTTCCCTTTTACTCTTCAAGACCATGGGGTTTGGTGAAAGAAATATATGCTCTGAAGTCTCAACAAGAGCACTTTGCAATTTAGTTTTCTGATGCCTTCTCTCCAGGAACTACTAGTCTGTGTGGTAATAAACAGAACCCGACCACAAACAACTGATTTGTTCTTTTCAAAATGCATCCCACCCTCTGTGGTTCATCTCCCCGAAATAAAACCACCCACAGGATGAAATGAGTAACTCCTGGAGCAAGCAGAGTCATGGCATTCTTTGTTAAAATATGCCTGGCATGGGAAGTCTACCAGGAAATGCCCTCCAATCGAGGATTAATATCAGGAAACTTGGTGCAGTCTTGTGATACTGGCACACAATGACACCGCCTCCGCCAATGGGGCAAGGACCAACAGCTTTTGCCAGGCCAGGACACTTGGGTTTCTGAGGCGTTGATGGTGACCATAAATATGTGCTCCTTTGGGCTCTGCTGTTTAAACAATCAAATGTTAGAAGCCTTGCATTCTTTAACCAATTTGCTTTTAAATATCTAAGCTTAGGTAATAATAAAAACTTTTGACTAAAGGCTTCTTGTCTGTTCAAGATGGGTGTAGACTTCAGGGTGTATTTTTCAGCTCCCATTATCCTGATCTCATTTCGGCCTTGAGATTGCTTTTTGATCTTTTCATGCTCAGATGATGGCCAAGTAGAGTTTGGGTAACTTAGATTGAAGCCTGCATAAGGGAAGGGACACTCCTATGTATATATATTCCAAGAGCCTAGAACATCTGTACCTTATATGGTTATTCCAAATTTTGCTGAATTGGCATATTGTAGAGATTTAATTAAACTAGTATCGATCGCCTATTGTATATGTTCCCTAAGGTTATTTGGCAAGCTTTTTCAAAGTGGAAAGCCAAGCTCTAGCAGGCTTGGCTCGGTGGATAGAGCATTGGCCTGAGGACTGAAAGGTCCCAGGTTTGATTCTGATCAAGGGCACATGCCCGGGTTGTGGGCTCCCCAGTATGGGGTGAGCAGGAGGCAGCTGATCAATGATTCTCTTTCATCATTGATGTTTCTACCTTTCTCCCCTTCTCCCTTCCTCTCTGAAATCAATAAAAAAATATTTTTTTTAAAAAGTTAAAGCAACAATATTAAAAAAAATGTGAAAAGCTAAGGGACAAATTGCTCCCCTCCCCCTTTAAAATGATAGGTACAGCTGAGAGTGCTGTAATTTTGGGCTGAGTTGTCAAGAAATTCTTTTTTAAACCTAACCATGTACAGAGCATTGCTTTAGTGTTATAGGAATTTATAAAAGGAAAAGAAGACAAGACCAAATGCCTATTCTCATCAAAGAACTTTTATATCCAGAGGTGCTGGAGGTTAGACACTGCAGATTCAGGGCAAGGTGGGCATCTCAGCAGATACTGTAGGTGAGGAAAATAGTGGGGCTTGGACAGCTAGAAAGCCCACGAGAGAACCTGCAAGGAACAAAGTCAATGGGCAGAGTTGGTCCACCTTATTCAACTGTTAATCTGTTTGATGAACAGATTTCCAATCCAATCCAATCCAACCCAATCTCATTGAAGTGTTTTCTTAGGCCTGCTCTGTTTTGTTTGTAAAGAATGATGTACTTCTAGGAAAGCTTTGCCTAATGGCAAAAGCCACCAGGGCCTTCTAATTCCTTTGCAATTTCCCTCAGTATAGAACTTTATAGCCCACAGGTCAAGGTCTTCCAACTTCAATGGGAGAGTGGGTGTTCATGAAATGGATGGATGGGGAGAGAGACAAATTGAACAGACCCAGTGACAGTCCTTAGAACATTACTGGATGCTCTGAGACTTTAAAAATTGAAGCAAGGCAGCCACTGCACCAGCCAGTGGACTCTTATCTCCTGCAGTCTGTGGAGGCTCTGGGAAGAGGCGAATGCCCTAAGAGGGAGCCTTAGATTCTTGGTGCTTCCTGTGGTTTCAGTCTGTCCTCCAAAACCCGCCAGCAAAGCTATAGACCGCACACCCTGAGATTTAGATGTCGCTTGGTTCTAGCTCACTCTGCCCACCACCATCTGCTTCCCCCTCTTATAGCTCAAAGCCTTTGAAACTTTCTTACTGTCTTCAGGGTGAAAAAATTCGTATTTCTTAGGATGACCCTCCAGGCCACACAAATATGGCCCCTATATATTTTTTTTTCAGCATTCTCTTCGCCCGCCCCACCCACCCCCAGCCCCTCGGCCCCAAAAAGTCCTTTCAAGAGTAGGCATCTTCTTGGGAGAACTCTTTTTTGATTCAGCTTGGAATTATGAGACCCTGAGGAATGCAAGAGACATTAAGTTTTGTGAGCACACATGTATGCATATGTAGCACTTTTTACTTATATAATTTGCAGGGCTATTGACTCATCTGATTTCTCAAGAATCCTTAGAGGGTTGACAGATGAGGACCCTAAGGCACAGAGGGAAGATCGCCTGAGACCACATAGCAAGTGGGTGGCAATGGAGGTCCTCTGAGGCCCCCCCAGTTGGAAACAGAGATTTAAATCCCTGACATAAAGAACTGAGTCCTTTAAGGAAAAATATCATGGCCCATTTTTCTTTTTTTCCTCCTCTCACAAGGCTAAATCTGTGAAATTGGAACAACACAGCACACAGCTGAGGGCTCTGGTCACAGCCCACAGACCTTTATGGAAGATTTGGTCTTGGCCCAAATTTTCAAAAAAGCCAAATGGATCAGCAAAACACAAGTGCAAATGCTGGGCTCCTGCTGACAGGGTAGCTTGTGAAATATTTCCACAGGAAGCAAACACAGGCAATTAACTTTGCTATAACAATGCATGTGGTCAAATGAAAACTGAATCCTCAGAGAGAGCCTGCACCCCCCCTCCCCTGCCCAGTCCCCATTTCAAATGGATCCATAAATCTGGCTGGGCCTTCATCTGACTACTGACCCCTAATAATAGGGCACATGTTCACACTTCCATTGGCATTCTGACTGGGGCAGAGTGAGGGGAGGGTTCTGAGAACCATTGTGACCAGCTGAGGAAGCCACCCAGAGCTCCTGATCCCAGGTAGGGTAGAGTCTTAGATGTCAACATTTCTACTTTTCAAATGGGCAAACTGAGAAGAGCCAGGATTCTCAGGGTAGAGCAAGGAGGCACAGATGTAAGAAAGAAGAGGTTAACTAAAATCCCCTGTCATTTTCATTTTGAATAGAAAGTATCAGTAAATACACAGGATGTATTTTTTGTCACAACCACCGTGTATTTCCTAGCTCTGTCCACAGAAGAGGCCCAGAAGTGATGATCAACTCAGGAATAATGAGCATCCCCACGTGCTCAGGTTGTGGTCCCCAAAGACCTTTTCCCTCTAAGAGAAACCAGGAATCCATGGAGGAATGGCTGGTTCCAGGTCTGGGGCAGCCCTGGAGTAGCTTTGCTTTCTTGTTATTTGGATGATATCAGACGACTGGGCTCATGAGAAGGAGCCAACTGGTCAGAGATGGTGAGATTCAACCATCAATAACAATAAACAAAATGGATTGAAACACATCGACTGCGTTTAAATCTACAATTTTATAAGGATAACTAAAAACCACACCAAAAATTCCTAATTGGCCACCACTGGTCAATGATAGTAAACCACTCATTATTTTGATAACTGGCAAGTAAAGGGAAAGACTCAAACATTTACCTTTTCTTTCCTATATTACTGGGTAATCAAATAATAGGGGTATTTGACTATTTATATTTCAGCTAATAAGAGAAGAAAGAATGATAGGATTAGGACACTACCATTTTACAACCTCTCGTTAACTAGTGGGTATAACAATCAACACCAGTGGCTGCTAATACCACATAAAGAGAGCCAACTAGACATTATCTTCTCACACAAGAGGACAGTACCCCCTAAGAAGGAGTGTTGCCCACAAAAATCAAACGTAAATATGATTAAATATCCAAGTCAAACGACCAATTTATAGGAAATACAGATGGTAGAAGAACACGCTAAAGAGCACCACAGAGCTGCAATCAGAAACACCCAGACTGTGTGAATCTCTGCAGGACAAAGAATCCAATTTCGTCATCAAATACATTTCGAGGTAGCGGGGAAAGGAGGGGGATGCTGAAGAAACCTATAGAGTGAGGCACACAGAAGACAGGCCACACAATCTACTGGGATGTGTGGCCCTTGTTTGGATTCTGATTTTAAATGCGGGTGAAGAAGAGACACTTATGGAACTATTAGAAATGTGAACACTTGCCTGACGCTTCATGAGACTAAGAGATTATTGCTAATTTGTTGCGATGTGATACTGGGGTTGTGGTAAATGAAAGGGTCAGTTTCTCTTAGGGATACATACCTAAGTACATACAATGAAATCATATAATGTCTTGGTTTATGTATATGTGAATACATATGTATTTAAATTTGCTTTAAAATAACCCAGTGGTAGGTGAAAAAAGCAAGGGGGAACACAGATAAAATGAGGTCAGCCTTGTATTGGTGCTGAGGCTGGAAGAGGGTCCATAAAGATTTGTTGCTCTGCTCTTTCCATGTTCCAACATTTACAAGTTTTGTCATAAAACATTCAAATAAATCCTTCCTAATGTCATGCTCAGGGAGCTAATACCAAGGCTTAGTACATCATAGTCCCGACCAGTATCCCTTCCCTAATATTTCAGGAATAATGAAAGGTTGAGCTTTGTCCTTTAGCTTTTTAAGGGCGAGGGTGGGGGTTGTGGGGGGGTGGGGGTGGTGGTCTCCATCCCTCTCCTCATCAGGATAGGTCAGTATGTGCTTAGGAGCCTACCTATGTACACATACAAAAATATATCTGGGGAAAAAAAAAAGATTCCTCATGATAAATGTTTTGCTTTGAAGCTGCTGCAAAGAGTATGAGGGACTAGGTTACTTCATGCAAAGACAATGAACTCCACAGAACAAAAGCTCCCTGGTACAAGCATTCACTGGAGTTCATGACCAGGGAGAAAGAAAAAACGTGTTGAGGCTAGTGGGTGTTTCCATCCTGAAGTTCTAAGCAAACGACAAGGCTCATCTGGATGACCAGGGCCACTGGTTGTGTTTTCACGCCATTATTCGCATCGGTGCCTCTGAGTTTCCTGAGTTTGATGATACGGTAATCCCATGGAGGGGACACATTCCAAGACCCCTGGTGGCTGCCTGAAACCGTGGATAGAAAGAAATTCCAGCCAACTTCTTCAGCTCGATTGGAAATATGGTGGCAGCTTCTTCGCCCTTAGACACAGCCTCCCTGGTAATTTTTGTATTTTTCAGTCCAAACCTATTCCTGACTTTGTGTGCCCATCCCTTACTTGCAGCAAGTGGCTCCATGTCACTTGTTTCAGGGGGTCCCTTGCTGAAGTATTCGTACAGACTCATGCTTTCTGGTGCAACATGTTGTCATCAACACACTTTCTGTTCATGTCTTCCATCCACAAAGTTGATGCCTGTTCCATCTCAACTGAGCACTTATCACTCATTTTGCAGCTTCAGGTGCGACAGCAAAAAGAACCTGAATTTCTTTTTCCTTCACAATTTCACGGATACAAGTTTCATTCTTACCTTAGATCTTAGCAACTTCAGCATATTATTTTTTTTCCCCTTTCCTTTCTTTTCTTTATTAAGTGGAGAACTTTTACCTTTTTACTTAAAGGAAGCACTTGGCAATTTCTCTGTGGCAAGTCTGAATTGCCAACGTCACTACGGCTACACTTTGGGGCCATTACTAAGTAAAACAAGGGTGACTTGAACACAAGCTCTGTGATACCACGCAAGTTGACCTGATAACTGAGGACAGCTACTCAGTGACTGATGAATGGGGAATCTCTAACGTGTGCACATGCTGAACAAAGGGGTGAATCCCGTCCTGGATGGGACGGCGCAGGATGGCATGAGATTGCATCTTGTTTCTCAGAACGGCGCACAATTGAAAACGTATGAGTTGTTTATTTCTGGAATTTTCTGCTTAATATTTTAGGACCAGGTAATTGAAACTGTAGAAGGGAAGCTGCGGATCTGGGGGTGCTACTGCCTGTGATTCCTATTTGGGGAGCACCTCTCTATTCCAGGCCCTGTGCAAAGTGATAAGATACCACAAAGAACGACAAAAAGGCCCTGCCCTCCAGGAGATGACAGGTGAGTGGGGGAAAATGACAAGTAATGTCAGCAATGGGTGAGGTGCCGGTAGGATGCAAGGAAGCCCAGGGGGGCTCCTACCCTTGTACCCCTGTACATTAGGTACAGATGGTGGCGAGGCTGGCAAAGAAACAGAAACCACAGATGTCATCCCAAACGGCCAGGGAGGCTGGGTGGTGCCGTTTCTAACAGTGAGCATCAAGTCAGTGTCCTGTTCCCTGGCCCCTACCTTTTATTTCCCCCCTCCTTCCTACACCCAGTGACAGGGCTGAGGTTTCATCTCCTCAACTCTTCACTGCGCTCACCTGCGGGTCCCGCAGAGAATCCGAGCCATGTGTCCTCCCACAGACATCAGAGTTGGCCCCCACCCCCTGCCCCTCACCTGTGGTTTTACTTTCTGCGGTTGTGTCCCCTGTGGTCAACGGTGGGTTGAACATACTAAATGGGAAATTCCAGAAATAAACAGTGCCTAAGCGTTGCATTGTCACTGTCCTGAGCAGCGTGATGAAGTTTTACTCTGTCCGGCTCCATTCCCCGGGGGACGTGAACCCCCCGCTGCCCGGCATCTCCACGCTGTGGAGGTTCCCCGCCTGTAGGCACTTAGTCTCCAGTTATTCAGCAGACTGTGCTGGTGTCGCAGGGCTCGTGTTCAGCCGCCCTCCTTTAACTTACTAACGGCCTGAAAGCGAAAGAGTGGGGAAGCCGGCAACTCCGAGGTGCCAAAGAGAAGCCGCAGAGTGCTTCCTTTCAGTGAACAGGTGAAAATTCTCACCTTAAAGGGAAAGAAAAAAGGTTGCTCTCCTGAGGTTGCTAAGATCTATCATGAAAACTGTGAAAAAGGAGAAAGGAATTCATGCTTGTTTTGCTGTTGCCCCTCAAACTATGAAGTGCACCGCCACAGTTCGTGACAGGTGCTCAGTTAGATGAGGAAGGCGTTGTTTCTGTGATTGAAGACATGAACAGAAAGCACGTTTTAGTTGATGACAGGTGTTGAGTCTATGTAAAGACCTGAGCAAATGAGTGATACCAAGCCATTTACTGCAATGGGATGGTGATACACATTCAGTAATAGGTTGGACTAAAAACTATAAACATTGGAGACAGAGAGAGAGAGAGCGTGCGTGAGCACATATTCATGTACCTTTTAGTATAGTATATTAGTAGAATTGTCCTATTATTAATTACTAGAGGCCTGGTGCACAAATTTGTGCATGGGTGGGGTATACCCAGCCCACCCTGATGGGGGCCGAAAGGGTCAGCTGGTGGTAGGGTGCCTTGGGGGGGGGATTGTGGCAAAAGAGGTTGGGTTCTGGCCCTGCCCCTGATCAGGGCCAGATGGGGGGTGGGCCTGTGTGTGGGGGGTGGCAATTGTGGGAAGTCAGCTGCCTGGCCCTGCTCCGGATTGGTGTGTCTGGGGGGCCAACTGGGCATGGCCAGGAAGAGGGGCCACAGGTAGTTGTAGGGGGCTGATTGGGGCACCAATTGAGCCAGTTGGCCTCTCCAGTGTGCTTCATAGTGACTGGTAATTCCAGTTGTTCCAGTTGTTGTGGTTGCTTGGCTTTTATATATATATACTAGAGGCCCAGTACACAAATTCATGGGGGTCCCTCTGGGTGGCCTGCATGGATTGGGCCAAAAGCCACAGTCCAATGCCACCTGCAGCTCCTACCTGCTACTCCCACTCATCCCAGCCCCACTGTGTCTGCTACAGGCTTGTGCCCAATCAGTCCTGATGGGGAGAGACTCGCGTTGCCACAGCAGCGCTCACCAGCCATGAGCTCTGTGTCTGATGCCCTCCCAATGGGAGTGGCCTGCAGGATTGGGCTGAAACCAGCTCTCCTATCTCTCCTGAGGGGTCCCAGATTGTGAGAGGGCACAGGCCAGGCGGAGGGACCCCACCAGTGCACGATCAGGCCGGGGAGGGACCATGGGAGGGCTCCAGGGTGTGTGGCCTATCTCACTCAATTCCAATTGGCCAGACCCCAGCAGCAAGCTAATCTATGGGTCAGAGCATCTGCCCCCTGGTGGTCAGTGCATGTCATAGGGACTGGTCAACCAGTTGACTGTCTGCCCCCTGGTGATAAGTGCACATCATAGAGACCGGTTGAGCATTTTTAGGATATCATTAGCATATTACGCTTTGATAGGTTGCTCGGTTGTTCTGCTGTTTGGTCTATTTGCATATTCCCCTTTTACTATATAGGATAGATTGTTGTTAATTTTTTACTGTGTCTAACTTATAAGTTGGACTTTATCATAGGTATTTATATGTATGAAAAAGCACAGGATTTGTTCCCATCTGCGGTTTCAGGCATCCACTGGGGATCTTGGAACATATCCTCTGAGAATTAGGGGAGACCACTGTATTTGGAGATCACTAAGGGCACAGTATAGGGAGGTGAGGAGTGTGGGCTTCATGGTTAGATGTGGGCTTGACCCATGGCCCTGTCAGCTCACTCTATTCACTTTGATGATGATGTGTTATGGACTCTACTACTGACTTACTATAGGACTTCAGATTTTGTACGACACCGAGAATTCCCTGGCAAATATAATGCATATACAGTAGGTCCTTGACTTACGTTGGAAATTCATTCCTTCGGCACGATGTAAAGCGATTTTCATTGTAAGTCGGAACCCACCTACATAAGCACCTATGTCACTCACATGGAGCACGAAGTGGATCAGTAAAAAAAATTTAAAAGAAAGATAATTCTTGACCTTTACTTGTGTAAATAAATAATAAAAAAACATAAAGCACATATGTACATATGTTGAAATGACGGAACTTTTTTTATAAATACTGTAAATGGGAGATGGTGATGTAATCACGAAATGATGTATGTTGAGTCTGGCGTAACCTGAGGTCTGCCTGTAACTGTAAATTTCTGTTTCTAGGTAATAACGTAATGCATCTATGAAAACTATCCTTCTGGAATTTCACTGTGCACCTACCTGGGATGGTTTCCACTGATGGCCTCATAAATAATAAAACCTGGAATTTGAACTAAACACAGGCCCGGAACTCGTGTTAAATGGTGGGGTGGTTGAGAGTATGAATGAACACCTTTGGATAGGACCATCTGAACAGATAAGCAAACCTGGGCATCTTCATATGTGTATCTCCCTCCATCTTTGACGTTTTGACTGGTTATCTCATAGCTGTGAGAATCCAGGTTGATGGCACTTGGGGCCCCTGGAGACAGAAACTCTTGCCAGATTTCTTCTACCCTCTTGGCCACATCCTGTAGGGGTTGTTTCTTGAGGTCTTGGACAGCCAACCAGAACCTGAAGCAGAAGTAGAGAGACAGTCAGTTCCAGGGGGCTTAGATCTGGGCTCTGTTGGATGTGGCCCTAGCACTGACATCCATGAGACTCATTCTGCTGCACCCTCCACTCTTCCTCACGGCCACTGCCCAGGTAACAAAGGTCGTAGGGACGGCTCTGAACATACAGACGGTGCTCTGCTATTGTGGAGAAGCGAAAAAAAGTACTCGTTAGAAGGTCATTGTGCTCTGGTTACCAAGGAGAGATTTCTCTCCTTCCACATCACAGTTTCCCAACCACAGCGCCGATGCCTTTTAGAGCAGGATAATTCCTTATTGTGAGGCCTGCCCTGTGCACTGTAGGATGGTTAGCAGCAACCTTGGCCTCTACCCACCAGGTGCCAGTGGCAACCCCTCCCCAAGATGTAACAACTAAAAATGTTTCCAGACATTACCACATGTCCCCTGGGAGGTGAAGTCACCCCTGGCTGGGAACCGCTGTTCTACATAGATGCCAGGACACAGACAAAAGTGAGTTCCTTTGTCACATCTGGTTGGGATCCATTAGTAGACTCATCAAAATGAAGGAAAGATCATAGAAACAGATAGAATCTTGGAATTATAAAGAATATCAGAGTTCGTAGGATGCAGCTCTTCCTGTTACAGATGAGCTGATTCCCAGCATGGCGTGAGCACATAGGAGACACTCAGTAAAGGGCTGCGGATGGAGGACAAGCTCATCTGGAACAAAGCGGAGGGGGCGTACATGGGGAATCTCTGCCGGAAGATTCTCCCTGGTCACTTCCCTATCACCTCTCATAAACCCCTCTGTGTCAGGGTGGCAGCGGCCACTGAGGGAGCTGGGTGTGGGCTCTTTGCTGCTGAGAGCAGCAGCAACCAGAGCCCAAGCCTGGGCAATAGCTCCCGGGGTCCTGAGATGGTTCCTAAGGCAGCCCTAGGGAAGGCTTTCCCCGGGGCTCAGCTGTAGGTGGCACACTTGGTGTCCTGTGAACAAGACGGGCTAGTTTCCACATCAAGGCAACCTGAGGACAACCCCCCCCCCCCCCCCGCCATGAACCCTCCAAACTCCCACAGCCACAGGCATCACACACAGTCGAGCCAACGAAAGGACAGGACAAGAGAACTGAAACAGAACATGGTGGAAAATGCATTCAATCTGTCATCGAATTTCACCCAAAGTAAGATGTACTTGTTTTTTAAAAGGTTAAGCGTGTTTTTCTGTTGCTGTTCACAGATGCCTTTGCAGCCAAGTGTGTGGCCCAAAGGCACCACTTAGCGGCCAACTGCGGCAATGCAGCCGCATTTCCACAAGGAGAGAAGGCAGGTGTGCGCGGGCTTAGTTCCGTTATTCCATAGAAATCTTCTCCCATTTGCTCTATGGGATTCTAATAATCTCCATGAGGAAACCCTCATGGTTCCCTTGGTGACTCTGAAGAGCACGAGTGAAAGGCAGAGAAGGAGACTTATGATTTTGCTCAATCGAAAGATGAGGAAGCACAGTTCTGTCCCCGTCCTAACTATGCTGCTTAGAATTGTATCTTTCCAGGGGTCTCTTTTCTCACTCGTAAAATGGATGGAAAATTCTGTGACATGTGCTTGAAGAACTTCCCATCCAGGTGTGGGTCTGAAATGTGGTCAGGTCCTGTGGGTGGGGCCGTGGAGGGGTCTGTTGGGTGGTCACAGGGTCAACATTGGCCAGTGTGGTCCCTCAAATTTCACCTTTCTTCTCCAGTGACCTGGGCAGAAGCTGCCTGGGGCTCCTGTTGTCACCCGCCCATCAACCCCAGCCTCTTTCTTCCTGCCACAGGTCTTTGGTGCACATGCCTTCTGCCTGCCAGGCGAGAGGAGAATAGGGCTGGTTCTCTAGCCAGAGTACAGAGGCGGAGGTGGGTGGGGGGAAAGGAGCTGTGAGCTTGCTCAGCTGTGCAGGTGGGCCCTAGCAACCCATCTGGGGAGCAGGTCTCCTCCTTTCCCCGGCCACCCTCCGGGTTCCTTAGGTTTCCCTGTCCCAGCCCCGGGCCTGCCCTAAATAAAGGAGGTGGCCGAGTGCATAAAGGTGAAATGGTCACTGGGCGATGTCAGCAGTCTTTCCCCACCTGGAGGACAGTGTTTGATGAGCAGGTAGAGCACAGGGATCCGGCTCTAAAGCAGCAGCCGCTGCTGGATTTGCAAAGGACCGGAGGGCGAACAGGCAACTCAGCAAGGACCACGCAAGTCCTCTGCAGGCACGTGCTGGGCGGATGGGAGAAGGGCCTTGCTCAGCGAGTTGCCTTTGGGATACGTTCCTGGGCTGGAGGCCACTTCTCTGGACCAGTGTCCTTCAGAGCCTACCAGACCTCCATCTCTCACACAGATGGACGCTACCGGCGCTTTCCCGCTCCCTCAGTCAATGGCTCCCCTCCGCCATCTCCTGCCTCCTTCTCTAGGCTGCTCTGAGGGGAGCCGTGGAGCCTCCGGGAAGGCCCCGAGGACCCAGAACTTCAGAGCTTCGCAGTCGCCATGGTTCCTGAGGCCTAAGTCCCTTTTGCAGAATGATTTAGGTACCACGTTAATGCACACCACTCAGAGGGTCTGGGTCTGATGTAAATGGAAATTTCAGAATCAAATGCAATAAACTTTTACATTAAAAACGAAAGGATTCCCAGCATCAGGTAAAAATAAGGATTACAAAATAGTACAAGAAGAAACAACAAGCCAGAAGGAGAGGAGGAGGGGGAGGAGGGAGAGGAGAGGGGAGAAAGAAGAGATAGAGGGAGGAGAAAGAATAAGTTTAGGGGGATCAGGGGGAGGAGAAAAAAGAGAGGGAGGAGGGAAAGTGGGGGGAAAGGAGGAGGAGGTGGAGAAAGAAGAGGAAAAAGAAGAAGAGGGGAGGAGGGAGAGGAAGAGGAGGAGGGGGAGGAGGAAGAGAATCCGGGAGGGGAGGAGTCGGGGATGACATCCCTAGGCAGCCGTTTCCTGTCCCTCACACGTGGAGACCCGCTGGGCCTTCTGTCTGCCTTGGAGCAGACCTGCCTTACCCCTCTCAGGTGACGGCAAAGATGCTGCCACAGCAGCATCCTGACACCCCGTGTGTGTTTGCCAGCCCCGGCTCTGAAGCAGCGCGTGTGTGTCAATTTGGAATTCAGAGCAGGCTGCGGTTTGCATTTGCCATCTGCAAGCCCGCGGCTGAGCGGGAGCTCTGACTGGCTGCCCAGCCAGTGTCCTCGGAAGAGCCGGGCAGCTCCCTCAGCACATGGGCTGCAGCTGGGAGGCCCACGGAGGCTGCGCAGCTTCTGCTCTTATCAAAAGCCTGCAGGTACCGCTGCTCCTCCAGGGCGCCAGCGGGAGGCGGCTGCCAGCCGTGGCATCAATCCTGCACTGAGCCCGTGGTGGGCAGCAGCGGGGCTGGCGGGACTGGTGTCCGGGAGGCCACCTGTCCTGCCTGGCCTGATCCTCAGAGCGCAGGCAGGCAGCCCGTGTGCCCGCGTGTGACCTGTGCCCATGGCTGGGGAATGCGGGCGGCGGACACCGGGCTCTGGGGGCAGGCGGCCTGGGCTCAACACCACGGGGCTGAGCAGCAGCCTGGACCTGCCCCGTCTGGGGCTGGCTCCCTCAGGACCTGGATGCTGACGGCAACGGCTTTTCTCCTCCTGGCTGGAACAAAAAAATCATTCTCCCGCCTGCCAGGGGCTTTGGCAGCCCCAGTTCCTCGCTTACACAGCTTTTCCCAAACCAGGATGTTCACGGGTTAGGAAAACCCAGTTTAGTTGGTTTGCAGGGAAAAGCAAATTCCACGCAAAGGCAGGGCTTCTGTGCCCTCTGCTGGCCGGAGACTTGGGAACAAGGGTCCAATTTGACTTGGGCTCTTGCTTGGGCAACAATCACCTGGTGCCAACATCCAGAAGACCCCCCCGCCCCCAGGCACATACCCCCGGGAGCGACGTTCGCAGGCAGTGGCTGAGCTGCCACAGATTGTCATGGCCTGGCGGGAGTCACCTCTGTCCCGATTAATCATGTGTTTGGTTAGCGGTGAGTCCCACTGGGCCTGGCGAACCTTTCCAGGTCTTTCCAGAACTCGGGGCCGCCGTCGGAGAGGGGGGCTCTCGACACAAACCTGGCAACTCCCCCGCGCTCTGTTTAATTGCTTCTCCCCTCAGCTGACACCGCGTGGAACCGGGATAATCAATCTGCAGCTCAGAAGAGCAACCCCGCTCTCTCCGGAGGCGGCACAGCTCATAAAAAATGTACGGGGGACGCTCTCTGCTGCGGGTTGTGATTGTTAACTCCTGCCCTGCCGGGTGGCAGAAGGTGTGGCGCCGGGGAGGACAAAGGTTTGTGCCGGGAAGAAGGAGAGGGGACAAAGGCTCCTGTCCTCACTCTGGGAAAACGCAGAGGAGCGAGAAGGGCGGCCTCAGTACCTTGCTGGAAGTCCCTTCTTCAGCAATGGGGGTGGGGGTGGGGGTGTCCACCTGGTGGAGGAGAGGCCACTTGCCGTCCAAAGGCCCAGACGAACAGCTGTGTCCAGAGCCCTCCCAGCCCAAACAGAGCCTGAGCTCAGCTCCCGGGGCCACAGGGAGTGTGCGGTCACATGCGCTGTCTGAGCAAAACGTGCTGGCCACCCCCGCAGGCTGAGCGATGCCCTCCCTCCCTCCCAGCTCACCCCCGACTGACACTGTATTGTCACAGACATCTTTCCTTAAAGGATCAGGTGACCCTTAAAGTATTGTGTGGCACAATACTTGTATCTCTTTGGAGCCTCTGCTCTGCATTCTGAAGCTCTGGTGTAAATTCAGCCCTCAGGCTCTTCCCGGGACCCGGGCTGCGGTGTGAAGATGTTATGCTCCCAGTGCCCCTTTCCCTGGAGAGATGCTGGGGAGCACAGGAAGCGAGGCTGAGGGGCCCTTTGCAATGTGTCCAGTTGCATTCTGGTCTCTCTCTCTCTCTCTCTCTCTCTCTCTCTCTCTCTCTCTCTCTCT